>JAWNPA010000012.1:24497500-25097500 GCA_035045345.1 Drosophila hamatofila
TTTAATTATTATAATAAACTAATTAATATTTTAGATATTTTATTTTAATGTCATCGCATTTCATATACAAATAAATTCAGAGCTTCAATCAGTGCAGTTACAATAACTGATATGATATATGTACATAAAGGTGTACGCATAATTACTCTATAACTGAACTGTAACTGCGCATTAGACAATACATACGATATATATGTATATACATATGTATATACATTGGGAATATGGTGCGAAGGTTAACTTATCAGGCATAAACCCAATTTAGGGCAGACGGCTGACAATGATTTAGTCGGTGCCCTCTTGCATCAGCCAATTGAGTTTAGCGATTAGCAATTAATTTGTCATTTGATTAGCTGTTTGCCTAACTGTTGCAATATTGCGCGCTCGTCTTTAAATTGTGTTGAATTTGAAATTTGTATTTCAAAATGTGAATCATGCTTGACGCGTACTTTGCTCTCGTGTCTCGTGTCGCGGTGTCTCATCATTTATAGAGGAAGTGGGCATTTCCTAATGTCTGATAAGATTTGCAGCTCGCTGTTCACTGTTATCAGTGGCTGCAGCTTCTTGGCGGATGTATCTATGACCATGTATGGCCAACTGATTGGGGCATCTCACGGCAATTAACAATTACACATATTACTCATACGCACATTACTCATACGCCACGTAATCGCTCAGATGCCTATCGCACACTAAGCGATAGCCCAACGGTTTTATTTTTTACCGTTTCGTGTCGCTTGTTACGCTAGGTCAGTTAATAGCTAAGCTGTCAGCTCGTCTGATCTATATGCTAATTGCTACAATTTTGTAGGTGTCGCTGTTTCTCTCTCTCTGTCTCCATTGCTGTTGCTGTTGCCGTGTGGTTGTCGCATAAGCATACGAAATTTATGCACCTCACGGACTTCAGCTTACCTGCCCCGCACAGTACGTCAAGTGTCGCGCATCTAACGGATCTTTCCCATCTCAATTGCATATGAGATACATCTGCTGGCTGCTCCAGTTACGCCTCAAGTTGGCTCCACCGTATGCGCATTTTTAATGCGATTCGTGCGCTCCGCCAAACTGGCGACAAAACCAATTCCAACAGCGAACAATTTGCATCAGAACGTTCTATAACTGTTCATTGGGGCAACTTCCTTTGTCTGCGGCCAAATATGATAAGAGGAAACGATTCAAAAAGTTTCGGAGCTAAACTCAAATTGACGAAACCTCAATGCACTAGTTGTTGGATATAGAATAGAATAGAGTAAGAAATGCAACTAGTATGAAAGTTGGAAAGTGTTTATAATTAGTTGAAGAAGATAGACCTACATATGCATATTTTTTGTATAATATATAGATATTGACGTAGTTCTTATTGGAACTAAAAAATATAAACCTTTTTTTCTTTTGTAACAAATTTATGTTAGATAAAGATTTACAGTCTGTAATTTCTATTCTTATAATGCAGTTCAACTTTTTCCTAGACTTTTAAGGTTCGACTTCTTCCATTCACCTACCTTGCTTAAAACTTTCCACTGAAACCCATATCTCTATAGAGTTTCACCCAAATCCGGCCAGCTCGAGCCCAGTTCAATCAGACAGTCGATTGACCCAACTTATATATATATAATATATATAAGTAAGCAAAAAAATAAGACAACACCAAGTCAAAATACAAATGTGAATTTACTTTGATTTTTGCGTTGTTTCTCAACTGAATGCATTAAAAAAAACTTACGAGTGTATGTGAATCGCTTAACGCTACAGGTGATCGAGTATGCGTACGAATATATGAGTATTTGTGAATGTGAATGTGAATGAGTGCGAGTATTTTAAGCCTAAGTAAGTGGAATGCATACAAATTGGATCTGAATTTTGATGAATTGTGCAAAAAACTAAAACAAATATCAAAGCGTGTCGATGTCGATGTCGTTGTATATGCGTGTGTATGTGTGTGTGTGTGTGCGAGTGCTTCAGTATCGTATTCAATGAGTGCAGGGTATCTGATTGGCATCCTTTAGATTGGCCAGACGCAGCTGCTCCAAGGCAATTTCATGGGCTTTGAAATGATCGCGTGTTGCCTGCTCCCATTCACTGAGGCCGGTGGAGCTCTTGAGGGCAGCTGTTGATGAAGCAGAGCTATAGGTAGAGCTGGCTGGAATGGAATTGGAGCTGAAGCTGGAACTGGAGCCGGAGTTGGAGCTAGAGCTGGAGCTGAAGCTGGCGCTGGAACTGGAACTGGAGCTGGAGCCGCTGTCTGCAGTCTTAACCAAAGCTGCTGGGGCGCTGCTGATGGTCTGCACTAGCTGCTGCGCCTTTTGGGGCTGTTGGGCATAGCGCACCAGGAAGGGATTATGCTCGGCCAGGAAATAAGCTTCAGAGCTGGGCTGACTGGGTGTAATAATCTGGCTGGGCTGTCCAGACTGAATGCGCAAAAAGAAACCATTCTGCACCTGTTGCTGTTGGGCTATGGTCTGTGGTTGAGCGGGTTGAGCAGGTTGAGCAGCCTGGGGCTTGGCATACTGATAGTTGCCTTCGGCTGAGGCTGCCTTCAGTTGCATCTGCTGCTCGGCCTTTTGACGTTGCTCTTCCTCCAAGCGCTCGGCATTGATACGCTGCTGCTCTTGCTGCTCCAGGGCGATGCGTTCAGCCTCAAGCATGCGACGTTCCTCAAGCAGACGTTTCTCCTCACGCTGACGCTCCAGCTCCAATAGACGAATTTCCTCACGACGTTCCTGTTCCAGCTGTGCCGCCTGCTTACGCTCCTCGTAGCCTATTTTTTCCGAATTGTTGTCTACTTTGTCCTCGGCTCTCAGCTTGGCTTGGTTGAAGATGTCGGTCTGCAGGGTCTGAGCTTTGGTGGTCTGGGCTTCTGGGCTGCTGGCACTGTAGCTCTTTACACCGGCTTGTGGTGCTGATGTGGGCAGTGGTACATAGGATTGCTGCTGGGGCTGTGGCTGAGGCTGAGGCTGTTGCTGGGGCTGCTGCTGAGGCTCTGCCTGTGGTTGTGGCTGTGCCTTGGGCTGTTCCTGCTGCTGTGCCTGTGGCTGAGCCTGTGCCTCGGCTGCCTGACGCAGTATGGCTTCTTTGTAGAGCTTGAAATGTTCCTCACGAGCGCGCTGCACTTCAGGAGTATCTTCCACGGCCTGCAGCAACTGCTGCTGCTGCTGTTGCTGCTGCTCAATGGACTGAACGGGAATGCTCTTCACAAACTGCTGCTGAAGCGGCTGCTGAATGGGCTGTGGCTGAGACTGAGATTGAGACTGAATTTGTTGCTGCTGCAGTGCCTCGTTATAGCGCCTCAAATGTTCCTCGCGAGCGCGCTTCACCTCCTCAGTTTCCTGCACCGGCTTGGGCGACTCCAAAGGCGCATTATTCTGTGGCGTGAAGACATACTGCTTAAGCAATGGCTGTTCGATCTTTGCGTAGGGCACAGCTTGTGGCTGCGGCTGTGGCTGAGCGATAAATATATTCTGCTTGAGATAGGACTGCTCTGGCACAGCTGCCTCAGCATTGATCACCTTCAGACGCGCCTCGTTCCAAATGCGCATTTGCTCATCGCGCACACGCTGCAGCTCAGGACTCAAGCCGGGCACTGCTTCAAAGGCATTCATCTTGATGATCTGTTCCAGTGGTTCGTATTGGGAAAGAATGTTAGCCGTTGGCTGTTTGCCCTCAGCGCGCATACGCTCCAGTTCCAGGCGCAAGGCATTATAGCGCTGTTCACACCAGGCACGGAAGAGGGCCAAGTGCTGCTGCTGCTGCTTCAGCGGATCCACTTTAGTCGAGCTGCGCACCAAATTGTTCTCGGACTGGGCCACGCTGCGTACGCCATACAGAGGTTCCGGATAGTTGAAGGCAATCAGACGCTCGGCGCCAGTGCTGTCCAGATAGCGCGTGTAGCCCTGCACCAGTTCGCTCTGCACGGGGAATTCACCGCGTGCCGGCGCATAGGCCAACAGATTGCTGCGATAGCCGATGGTGTGCGCATGCGCACCCAACGCCAGCAAGCTGAGCAGCAGCAGACGCATCTTGATGGATCCTCCTTGGGAATGATATGAGTCTACGACTAGTAGGACTTTTGCTTTTTTTACTTGAGCAAAAAAAAACCGCAAAACTTCACTACAACTTCGACGACTGGAGCTGGAAGACTGTTGGCTTTCAGTGCCGCAAGCATTGCCTTTTATAGTCTAAAGGCTAAGAACCGCAAGGGCGCAAGTTCGCTGCCTTGTCCTTGGGCTAACCCGTTCAGTTGGCATGAGGATGTGCCAATAAATATTTTGTTACCCCAGGTCCAGCGAAACGACACGCAGATATCACATCTCCGGTCTAAGGTCTCTGATCTCGGTTCTCGGTTTGTCAGTTTGTCAGCCAGCCAGTTTGTCTGTCTCTCTGTATATTCTCGAACAGTTAATTGAGCCAAGTCTTGGCTGGCAATCCTGTTGGTTCTTCTTCCGTTATGCTGGCCCGTTCCATTCACCGGCAGCTGCCACAAGGTCAACTCATGTATATTTTTAGTAGCAAGGCCTGCCTGTGTTGCATGTTATGGTCCAATGCATAAATTAAGCACCGCAAAGGGCAGACAGCTGCAGAGATACAGTTGCATTCCCGATCTCCCAGATCGATTTAAGCCTTGTAGACTTTCGGCCATTATTATTAAGTGCGTCTGTCATTTGTCAAGATATCAATTGATGAAGAGCTGACCAGTTGAGACCCAAATATGGCGTGCACTTATTTTTAGACGCAACTGTTGTACAGTCGCCGGCAAGACGCGCCTGCAAGACGACCCGTTGCCCATCTAAGGGGGCACATTGACAGGGCCTAACCGGTTCACAGCACCTCGGTTGCGGCATTTAATAATAAATACGAGTCGGCGCCGTTATATGGGCAATTCACAGACTTATATACATGCATTGAGTACATAAAACAGGGCTATATATATATATGTGTATATACATTTATGTGTATGTAAGGAAAGTCGCCAAGGGTGCCATAAAATAAATTATGCAAATTAAATTATTCGCCGAGCATCAAGAATGTGAAAATCAATTGGAAATTTTTGTGGCTTTTAATGTGTATAAAATTTTAATTATTTTTTTTTTCTGCTGTGCTTACATTCGACTGCCGTTGACAGCTGCTGTGAACTGCAATAGTGATGAGCAATAATTATTATATATCATTTTTTTATTAACATTTAAAGAGGCTCGCTTTGTTATTGTCGGAAATATGTTATATATAATATAGATATTTAGTTAGAGTAGAGATAGAGATATAGATGAACGAGTTTCAGGTGCGAATTTAACACCTGCTGGTGTCTATACTATATACATGTATATAAATATATATTGTATGTATACACATTTGCTTAAATATATATACGCATTTGTTTATATATGTATAAGGTAAAAGTTTGTATAAAAAAGTGTTTTCATTCATCTTCACATCAAATAACAAATTGTAAATGGCTTTGCTTATGGGACGAATGAACTGAATTTTTTCAAGTTTGAGCTCTTTGAGTATCAATCAAATATAGTTAAAATATACAAAAACAGACGAGTGAAGAGTGAAGAAAGTCTTAATTTGTATGTCTATTATGCAATATCAATAAAATATTTTTAATTAATAAAAATGTAGATCTTCTTCTCTTTTAGCTTTGGACTATATATTTTATGTCTTACTCTGCTGTAAAATAATAATAATAATAATAATAAGTCTCAAAATTAGTTTTATTTATTTATTTTTTTTTTATTTAAGTTTATTGAGCCATACGAGGTGCTCCAGTAACCCCTTTGTAAGCTTGATATCTATTAATAAAAATTAGTATTACTAATAAAAAACTAATGTATGAAATCAAAAGTCTATATTAAATAAAAAGCAAAATTTACATTCAATTATTACTTAAAATTCTAGATAAAAAAGTATACCAAAAACAAAATTGATATTATATAATAAATTAATATTAATAATTTTATAATTTTAAGCTTTAATGGGCATAAAAACATTGCTATCAGTTTCTTGGAAAACGTTTAAGCAAAAACGTTTGCAAACGTGTTCTGTTTTAGCAAATGAGTCAATAAACAATCAAACAAAATTTCCCAACATTTGTTTGCTTTTAAATTAGATATAACAAATTTATAACCTATTTATTATTTGTTTTAATATTTTCTAGAAACATTTTCCTTCCAGACATTGCAAATTAAATTAGTTCACCAGCCATCAATAAAACGCAATAATTATAATTAAATAAGTAAATAAAAGAAAATGATAATAAAATTTGTAAAAGTACTAATTCTAAATAGTAAACGCAATACACAACTACAACAAAATTAAAAAATATATAAATTAATAGAAAATAAATAAAAAATTAATTTATTAAATAGCAAAAAAAAAAATATTAAAAAAAAATTTTTTTCAAAAAATAAATAAAATAATAATAAATAAAAAAAATCTTTTATCAATTAGTAACTCTGTAAAAAAAAAATAAAAAGCACAATAAAAAAATAAATAAAATAAGTTAATAAACTATATACAATTATAATACCTATCTATAAAAAAAATGTAACAAACAAATTCTACTATCTATTCACTCAGCTGCTGTCTACCAAAACTAATTCTCAGCTGCAGAGGTCATAGAGGACAAGAGAAACAGACAGCATACGAAATATTAATAATAAAATATACTATATAGGGCACATCAAACTCTGCAAGCCACACCTAATCTTGTATCTAGAGCAGTTGATGAAGCATCGTATGGAGCTTACCTAGGCTCACCTGCTCATCACATGCCGAGCGGCATTCTTGGCACACATGGCTTTAATCACGTATTGTCAATCTTAGCACTTGGCAGTGAAACAGATCACAAGGCAACTGAATTGTGATACTTTGACAATACCAGCTCTGACTCTTTATGAATATAGGCAATTATTTAAGATTTTTGGCAACTTTCACACAGAGGGCAGATTTCGTAAGCCAATTTGCAGAGCTTGTTGCCAGGTATAAAGATTTTATTTATAGCTATAGATTTCATTTGAACTGACCACGGTCACGCTGAGACAGCGACAGCGACAGCGGCAGCGACGTTGGCGTCTACGTCGACTGCGACTGCGTCACATGGTCGCCAGAGAATTTTTGGACCTGGAACAGACTTTCATCAATTTAATATTTTCATCTTTTTTTTTTTTTTTATGTGTTTTTGGCTACTTGCGTCAGTCTCGCAATTTATTTTAATTTTTTTGTTGTCCACGCGATTCAAACGAACTTAAATGGATCCAAAATGGAAACGGAGGCACGTCCCATTTAATTAGAACAGCGGTTACTATACTCCATGCACGTTGCGCCTTATCTTATCAAGTCAAAATATATAGCTTCGATTAGCTAAATTTGATTATAAGTGCGTGTGTGTGTATGTGTTTTTGTGTGTTCGCTGTACGACGTGTGCTACAGGCTACCGGTGTTAATTACCATTTAATTAGCATACTCATGCATTCATTAAGATGTCTGCTCCGCATACATATGCACATCTGTATATGAAAACGAAACCACGCCATAACTTTGAAGCTTTTTTTGTGTCTCTTTAAGATCATTTTCCTGTTGCTGTCGCCCAGCCTTGACAGCAATAACAAATCCTTAAAGCATATGGAAATTTTAATTTTTTGTTTTCTGCCGAATATCATGACAAAGCTAAAAGCTAATGGCCAATAAACGCACTTGAACCAGGCCAAAATATCAACAGCAAACAAACTTCAAAAGCGAGCCACGTTCTGCGCCTCACGTGCGACGCGGCTTAAAGCTTTAGTTATTTGGCATTAGCGATTACGCATAAATTTATGCATATTTTGTATATATGTATGTATGTATGTATGTGTGCAAGAAAAAACCCAGACTTGAGTGAGTAGAGAGGCAGACCCAGTTTCAAGTTCCAGTTAACAGCCCGACGTCATAGTGCGGAACTTTCAGCACTGCAGCTGCGTGCAAATTAATTTAAAATTGAATACCCTCTGTCACCCCCGAATCAGTCAACGCAATTGGAACTCAATGAAAGCAAATAAATGTTGTCTGTTTGTGTATACTTGACTGCCAGGTACCCTGTAATTAGTTGAGTAAATATGTATTTTATAACAAAATACATATACTAGATTTAGTTGTTAAAGTTTTTTATATCTCATTATCAATGGCTTTCAAATTAATGCTTAATATCTATATTAGATATACCCTATATTTCATAACAAATTGTATCGTATTTCAATTATGCTCATTTCTCTCATTAAACTCACTCCCATCCCCTGCCCAAGTAAAGCAGGGTATCCATTACATTCAGCTGGCTTCAATGAATTTTTGTGAATGGTTAAAAAAAAAGAGTCAGCAAAATTGTGTTTTTTTTTTCTCTAAATTAATTTGTTGGCCAAAAAACCCAGCAATTTATTTTTTTCCGCTAAGCTCCCTAGTTAGGATTTTACTTTAACTAAAAGTTGCTAAATAATGAGAGGGGCAGCGCTATCAAATTTTGTTAGCCACACTTTATACGGGTCTTATGCATAATTTTGACCTTTTGTTTGTTATGCTGCGGAATGTTGGGCAATTGGTCGTCTGGGGCTTTGGTTTTTGCATTGCTTGAATTTTAAAAATACATTTTTTTGGTTATTTTAAAAACAAAGCTTCAGCGCCAAGGCCATTTATTTTCATGCACAAAATATTCTTTTTTTAAACTTTCGATAAAAATGCTTTGTTAGTGCTGAGCTGCCGCCATGGTAGCATTTACGTCATTTGCCGAAATCCGTTGAAATTTGACAAGAGAACGAGTTTCGAGCTGACCCATGGGGAAGTTCCCCCACCACCAGACAAACAACATTGAAGCGTGCTCCAATTGCGCGCACTTCGTCCGGCTCCACTTCGCTATTGGCCATTGGCTCTTGGCCAGGGGCTTTGCTCTACGCAGTTCCGTTTCATGTTCAAGCCGTGCCAGCAATTACTAAATAAATACATCAATTAGAGCGCCAACGCACAGTGACCTACACGACGTCGAACACTGAGCAGTTCTCAAGTGCAGCTTAAAACTACACTGAGAGAAAGATGTGGTAATTTGTATTTGACAGTAATTATGAATTAAATTAAAATATTATGATTTTATCTATTTTATATATTTTGATTATATTAATTTAATCACAATGATAATAATAATGACATTGGTTATGATAATGATAATGAATATTAATAATAATATATAATAATATAAGTATAATGGATAATAATAATTTTAATAGCACTAATAATGACAATTACCATAAAATAATAGTTATAAGAACTATAAGTTGAATGACAATGACAATGACAATGCCTATGAAAATAATAATGATAATGACAATGACAATGATAATGACAATGACAATAACAATGACAATGAAAATTACCTTGACAAAGAGAATAGCAAGGACAATGACTATGACAATTATAATGACAATCATAATAATATTGCTAATGATAAATATATTTTTAATTAGAAAGAAAATAGATTTTTTATAACAATAACAATAAAAATTGTATAGATAATTCAGAATATTATGATGATGATAATAATATTAATAATGAGTAATCTGAAATTATTAAAAAAAAAATGGTCATCATATTAATTGCTTGCCCTTTTCTCCTAATCATATAACTTTTATTTACAACTTCATTCCAGTTTCGCTCAGTGCAGTTAACGGCCACATCAATACACTTCAATAGCAGACAGTCGCTAAATTAATTTGCATTAGTAATTAAGGCCATGTGGCGCTCGAATTTCGGGGCGTTCTATGAGTTTCGCATTGAATTGAGTTGTCTATGTCTATGGGGGAAGACGCTCACCTGTTGCTCCATCAATCAGCTGCTTAAAGTCGCACTCGACTCGAGTCGGCGCACGACCTCACCTCCACGAATGCACCTCAATAATTTGTCCACCTAAGCGCGTAAATAATGACGCGTTTCTTCTCAATTTTGGAAAACTGATTAAACATGTTTATTATGTGTCGCATTTGTGTATTTACGCTTTTAACTGCGCCTTTCGCGCCACCTGTCCAATCTGTCAACTGTTTCAGATCGTCGCTTATTACAATAACTCGGAATCTGTTTCTTTGTTACGTTTTGTGTGTGTGTTTTTTTTTCTTTCGGTTATTTGACAATTTAATTGGATTAAATTCATTTGTTGTGACGCGTACACCCTGTGGCTCTCAAACTGGGCTAATGACTGTACAACTGCGGAGTGGTAGGAGGGGAGTTTGAAAAGATTGTCAGCATAAATGCGTAATACAATTATGGCTATAAGAAAACGTTGTGTAATCTATAGATGAAACATTTCATAGGAAAACTTTGTGTGATCTATAGATGAGACATTTTACATTCTTAATGGAGCTTACCTTAAATGCAATTTATTTTATATATATATTTTATATCTGATTTTTACAATATGATAAACTAGTCCAATTTGAAAAGTCATTAAAATTTATATGAAAACATCATTTTATTTCCAATTTGTGTTATTTTTGCTGAAAATTCAATTACAAATAATATTAGTATAGAATTTTCACCCTAGTGTTCGTATGGTAGCTTCATAATATATAATTCCATTCAAACTGATTTCGACATATGCTCAATGTACGGCTAATAGAAAACTCTGTACCCAGTTTTATTAATATATATCATCTGTGAGTCCAGTTCATACAGGTAACTATATGATATAGTGATCCACTGTTTCCAAAATATTCTCTATTAAGTGCTAGATTCAATAATTTATTTCAAATGAGAATGATTGTAGTGTAAATAGGTGTTGATTTTTGTTTAAAACATTTATTTTCTGCATTTACTTTACCGTTAGATTTAAACAATATTCAATCTTGTTATGGGCAACTACTACAAATACTTAATTGTCTACGCTTGACGCTTACTTCTAATAATTTGCATTAATTACACACCGTAATTATAATAATTATAATTATAATAATAATCATCATCATCATCATCATCGTAATATAACGTAATAATAATCAAACTTTTGCATATTTGTTCATACGGAAATTAAAAACGGAACACGCTTAATTAACACACATACATACATAGATACACACACGCACACTCACTCACTCACACTCACACACATACAATTTAATGCTATTTGTAAATGTTTCGTTAATTTGTTTGTTGTTTCTTTTTACAGTGTTTTTGTTGTTGCTTTTTCATTTGTAGCTTAACTATGTTTTTAATTGTTTTTTTTTTTGTTTTTGTTTTTTTTTTTCGTTTTATGCTTAAAACTATTTAACTTAAACATTGATTTGATTTTCGTGAAACGTGTTGAGGTTATAAATTCCATTTTGTTGTGGTTGTTCTTGCAAAGGATTGAAATTTCGAAATATATTTTACAAAAAAATTTAACTAAGAATTGAATCATTTCTTCATCTCCTTTAATAAAAACAAATAAAAAACAAAAACACTTGCAGTGCAAAGAAATTGGATAAAGTTGCAAAAAGTTAAGAAAATATCGAACGAAATACTCTAATGGAGGGCCTTCTCTTATCATTTTTGTTTTTTTTTTTTTTTTTAACAATACAAAGCAACAGCTCCTGGGCTGAACGAATTTTCGAGAGCTCCTTAACCGAGCTAAACAATTTTCGAGTAATCTTTCTACATAATGGTAATCTTTCTATACATCAACTGAAGCAAGTAAGGCGGGAACGCGTTCGCACTTAACATCTTAAATGCAATTGGGCAAACAGCTTTCACATAATGGGATCCGGACCCTGTCCCTCTAGATCGGAAACCTGACTCTGATAGTGCAACGCATCTTGGTACGCCTTCTTCACGGCCTTGCGCTCCGCCGGCTTGCGTGACTCCACCAGCTTCTGCTGATCCAGCTGCTTATCGATGCCGAGGATGTCCAGCTTATTGGCCGGCAGCCATTGCCACGTGCGTTTCACGTCGAAGAAGAGCACCAGAAAGACAACATCATCCAGACAATTCTTGCGCAGGGCCAGCACATCCGTTGGTGGTGCCGGCAGTGGCACACCATTATAGACAAACCCCTTCGGTGTCTTGGGATCCAGGATGAGAGCCGGATACCAGGGATAGCCACGACATTTGGCCCACACCAGTTGCAGTGGCTCCAGCGCTGCCTTCTGGTTGCTATGATTGTGCCGCACATGCACCTCGGTCGCCGTCTCCTCCAGCTCGTGGTGCAGTTTGCTGGCCCTATTGTTGTTCGTTAAGGCGGTTGCTGTGGTGGTGCTTCTTCGCGCCTTTATGCTGTTCACCAAAGGCGACGCATTGGGCGTGGCGGATCGCAATTTGCCCGCCTTGCGTAGTAGTGGCGGCGGCGTTGCCGTTGAGCTGGTCGACTCGCTTAGATTGTTGCGCCGCTTGCCACGCCCACGGGCAGCTGCCATGGCACCGCCACGCCCCTGTAACGGCGTGGGCGTGCTGCGCGTAACACGCGCATTTTTAGCATCCAGCTGGTGCTGTTGCTGCTCCTCCTCATCCTCCTCGTCATCGTCCTCCTCCTCATCATCGTCGTCGTCATCGCTGTCGGAGCTGCTGTCGCTGCTGCTAATCGCCATGTTGCCATTGCCCTGCGCATTGTTCAAGCTCGCATGCTGCAGGTCCATGGCATCTGTGGTGCACTCCTCCTGCGAATCATCGCGCATCGCGTGCGCCTTCGTGCTATCCGAATCGCCATCCTCGCTGTGCGCATCGCCATCGCTCGCCTCATCGCTATCGAAGTCCGAGCAGCTGCCCGACATGCTGAAGTCCGAGCAGCTGCTGCACGGACTGCTCGACTGGGAGGGCGCATCGTCGCTTTCGCTAACATCCCGCTGATTGTTGGCCCGATAGACACGAAAGCTGTCTGGAATGCGCTCGAATGGCAGCGCTGGATCCGCCGACCCTAAGGCAGGTATGGTCTGAGCCGCTGTCGGCGTCGTCATCGTCGATGCTGCCGCCGCCGCCGCTGCTGCTGCTGCTGCCGCCGCTGGATTCGGTGACTTCTTTGGTGACGTCGATGGCAAACGTCGATAGCGCGGTGGCCGCTTAGGCGACTTGGACATGCCCAAGCCTGTGCCCAGGCTCAGGTTCAACTTGTTGCTTATGGCCAGCGCTGTGGAGGTGAGACTAGCACCAGCCACGCCCATGCCAATACCACTCGCAGTGCTGTTGTGCGTCGTCAATGCAAAGCTGCTCAAGGCCGTGGGCGTCACAGTCGCCGCATGCAACGAAGCGTTCATCGTGCTGGAGGCGGCGGTGGCGGCGGTTGTCGTCGAACTCGAACTGGCGCTCGTGGACTGTGTGCTCGATGACTGCGAATTGTGGTGCTCCTCCTTAACAGGCGTCGTCAGTGGCTCCGATGGTCGCTTGAGTGCCGCCTGCGACTTGCGCGTCAATAAAATGGCCGTTCTAAAGGATGGTGAAAGGAATTGATAGGTGAATAAGATCAGCTATAAAGTGAGTAATAGATTTATACGACTATCGAATACCCTTCAATCATTTAACGAGATTATACCTGACTTAAAAATACACTTTAGCTGACATAAATGTTTACTACGACCTATTTAACATATTATCTACTTTGTTATTCCCATAAACTAATTTTTGAAAGTAACTGCTGATTCATATAATTCTAGATTGTGACGCGCGTAGTATCTTCTCTTTTTAGACAGCTCAAAAAAACCCCGAAATGTGGGTTTTAATCTGGGCTACTCCCTCATATTTATCATAATTATAACTTTCTGATAGTATTTTTCCTATACTTCAAATTAAGTTTTTGGGAAGTCCATTTAAGCGTCTGCTATACAATTAAAATTATTAACAGCTACTGGAAAAACTAATTAAATGAATAGGATGATATGCAGATCATACAAAATACGAAAATACTCTATGCTATGCTACTAAACAGATAATTGCCAATCGTTAACTAGCCAACTTTTAATCATGCTAAGCTATCCGATAATATATAGGCCTATAATAGTTACATTAATTATATTAGTAATCAGTCAGAGAATTAGTAACATTAATAAAGTACTCTATAGACAATATAGATAATTGCCAATGGCTAAACTATCCGCCATCAAACAGTGCTAAAATAGTCAACTTCCAATCAATCTAAACTATCTAAAGTTCAACTATGCTTGACTCTACGACATATTCAATCATATAATAATATAAAATTTAACCTATACAGACAATATTATGACCCTCGTTCAACTCTCCTAACGCACCTTCGATTTATGCCCACGGGTGAGCTGCTATTGTTGAGGCTCTTGACAGGACTGCAGGGCGGCGTTTGGACCATATGGCCTGTGTCTTTGCTGACATTATCGTCGGCCAACGAATCGTCATCCGAGTCATCCTCGTCGTCTTCATCTTCATCATGCTGCTGGCTCTGCGACATATCCTGCGATTCATCTAAATCCATGGCGCTGCTGTTAACACGTTTGCGCGTGCGTTTCTTTGAGGGCTTCACTCGCGTCTCTTCGTTGTCCTCGTCGCTTTGCGAATTCGCGTGCGTTGCATAGCGCTAAAAGGATTTACAATCAATCAAAGGATACATTTAGAATATATGCAATTGTATACTTACCGCTGCAAAGCGCGCCTTTTGCAGGGTTTTGCGCATTCGATTGATTTCCAGCCGGATTTGCTTGATCTTCTTCGTCCGATAGCTGGGATTCTTGAGCACCTGTGATTTGTCGGCCAGTATGAGCAGCTTTTGCACCACATCCTCGCTGGGCGGCGCCGACAGCAGCTGTCGTAGCTCCTGCTCCACCTCACCCTCTACATGATCCACATGGATGCGTTGTCCACGCTCCAGCAAACCATCCCGCTGCAATTCCTTGCGCAGCTGTACAAAGAGCGGCGCTGCTTGATCTCTCATCCGAATGCCAGCTCTATAGAACACTGTATCCTTATTATTGTACGCCAGACAATTCTGTATCATCAGATCAAAGTCTGCCTCCAGCTGCTCGAGTTTTGTATAACGGCAATCCTTGAGCTTCGTGCGCATGGTGCCCAAATCCATGGGCTGCTTGACTATGTCCATATAGTCGGGCACCTCGCTGGTGTTCACGGGCTCTCGGAATATCTCCATGGTGTCGCGTGTTTCCAGCGCATCCAGCAGCTTGTTCAGCGCCGATTCTAGCGGATTCAGCTGCAGCATTACGACCTCCTCGGAGATTTTCACAAATGCCACCTTGAGCTTCTCACGCTTGCGCACCAACTCACAGAGTAGACGCGCTCGCTCCAGATCCTGCCGCAGGCACTGCCAGTACTTGAGCTGCCGGTACAGTTCCTTTGTGTCCGGCGAACCTTCGATGCCGTTCCGTTGAATCACCCCATGATTGTTGCCCTGACTCTGCAGCCGTCGCAGCAACGGAACTCCGTTGCGATAATGACGCTTTAACGTCCAATAGGCAATGATGCGATCCAGGAATTCCTTCTTCTTCTGCATGTGCACCATGCCAGCGATCTCGTGAACACGATCCGGCGGTATTGTCGGTATTAGCACCACAGGCGCCGTTGAACGCTTCTTGGCCAGCGCTTTGCGCGCCTCGCGCATCTTTAGGCGCGTATCCTCAAAGTCGGGCACATTTGTCTTTAGCTTGGCGTCGGCGGGCGTATGGGCGTGGCAGTAGGCAAACTTCTGCACATGCACCGAGCTATCGTTGTGGCCATCCTTGACCGTATCCATGGTCATATAGAGGCCCGCCTGCTGGGCACAGGTGACATGAAAGGCGGCATAGCAGCTGTTGCGATGGCACTGTATGCAAGCACCCAGACCCTTCTCTTTGCACACGTAGCAGGTGAGGCGCCACCGAGCAGCCGGTATGGTCTCAATAGAATCTGCCGGATAATAAAAGGAAATTCGTAAGTAATTCTATGCAACTTTGTAGGGTATTTGAGCGGCTTACCAATTGGCTCCAGGAACACGGTATTGGCAAAGCGCACTTCTGGTATCCACAATGCACATACCACGTGCGCCCACTGGCCGTGATCCGTTTGCTTGAATGCACCGCCCGCATTCGGACAGAGCACACAGTTGACCGCCTTGCTGGGCGATTGAAGGCAACGACGGCACAGCCATTGGCCTTCGGGTATGTAGGGCACACCGTAGCAATCCTGATGCACAGCCAGGTTGCACATGTCGCAGAAGAGTATCACGTTTGTGTTCTGGCACTCGCCATCTAAGCAAATGCAACACACAGCATCGTCATCCACCTCAACGCCAGTGGGCGTGCCATTAGCGGCTGCCTGGAAATGAGATTCCTTTTCGAGGCGGTCCATTAGCAACTCCATGGTATCAATGGTAACAGCATTGAGATTTTGCTTGGCGCGCAATTCATTCATATGCTCCAGCCAAGCGGTATCCTCCTCATCCACATCGTATTCTATCTCGCCGTCCAGCTCCTCGGCCGACTTCTCAATGAAGCGATAATAGGCCAAGGGCCTGGGCGGCGCATCAGGCACATTGTAGTCATTGATCTCACGGACATTCGCAACGGGCACCTGCACCTGTCCCCACGCTGCATTCTCCTCCAGCGGCGGCGCATCAGCATTCAATATACAGCCACGCTCTACCAGCTCGGCGAACTCATCATCGTCCACCAGTGGCAGCGGCTCATCAATACCCAATCGCACGCTCTTGCCATCGATATTGAAGGTAACCGTGCCCTCCTGCTCATTGTACGAGACCAAAGATTCCGGATTCGTAGTGCTTCTACCATTGCCGCAACCATTTTCTCCTTCAGAATTCCCACCACCTCCGCCACCGCCGCCACTTCCGTTGTCTTTGGGCGTTGAGTGGAGCGCGCGTGAAGAGCGCGCCCTTTTTCGATTGGGCTTGAGAATGGGCGTCAGGGGCTGTGGATTGTCGTGGTCGTAATTGGTGAGATGGCCCTGGAGGCCAACCAACGTTTTATAACTGCGATCACAGTCGCGCACCGGACAGGCGAACGGCGGCTGGGACTGTTTTGATTTCACACCTTTGCAGTACTCCACGACATCAAAGTCGAGTCCCATTGCTGCTGCTGCTGCTGCTGCGTGTTGTATTTGTATTGGTGTTATTCCTGGTGACAAGTGGTGTCTGTGTACGGTGTGCGGCTTCTCATATATACATCTTATTTGCTTGTTAACGCAACGCGCGCGCGAATCGCTTGTTTACCCTTGTTATTACTAAATTTTCGCTGGCTTGCGAATTTCTGGCGAATTTTAACAATGTATTTGAGTATTTTGCAGCACCGGTTCGGCCAGCATGCCTGCTAGTTGGCTAGCAACACTGCGCATACCATTCGATATACTCGATATTTACACATCGTATGCAAAAATATCACCAAAATTGTATAATAAACACAAATTACGTAGGCTTAATCTGATTTGCGCGTTTTTCTTAGTTGCATAGGCTTGGTTGCAGCTCATAAAACAGTCATGGCATGCGCTATTATTTGACGTTTTACAGCACTGCAAACAAGAGCAGCTGCAACGAGCACATTTGCCATAAACAAAACTGCCGGTACCCATATGTCAATTTATAAAATGAAAACAAATAATTAGCATTGTATGAACAAGTTTGTTATCGAATAAGCTAAAAACATTAAGTAAATCATAAAAAATTATTTATTTGCGCGGGAAAACAGCTGGGACAGTGCTTGTTAATATCGCCATAGCAGCGTGGAGTTGCCACTTCGTTATAAGCGATAGTTATACATTTCATATCGATATTTTTCATGTCGTTCTCGCTTGTGTTGTAGGGGCGACGCGCTTCGCATTGCCGCCATTTGAAATAAACGGAAAAAAGTCATAAAAGTAAAAGTTGTTCTATTATTAAATTATTTACTGCACTATTTGTTATAAGTGTGTGAACAAAATGGACGACCTACTGGGCGTAATGCAAACTGTGTCCAAACTCCATATAGAAATGGAAGCAATACGCAAGGTATACAAAGTTATTTTTACAGTTACATTAAGTAGCGACATTCAATGTCTCTCTTTTCTCGCCAGACCCATTTCGAGGAGTTGGACCAGTTGTTCTTTGGCATAGCTGCTGCCATGGCGGAGGTGAAAATAACAGAAGTTGCACCAGCCGCGCTGCCCAGCAATAGCAGTAGCAGCAGCTCCATCACGCCGCAGCAGACAAAGAAGCGACCCAAGCGCTTGACATCTTTGGCAGAGGACGATGGCGACGGTAAATTGTGAAATTAAAATTGAAATGAAAGGTTTCATGCTAATTTGCATATATTAAATAGCACCCGCAGATGTGGTATCTATCCCCGAGATCGAGGTCACACAGCGGCAGAGCGCCCGCTTGGGCAACGCCCAGCTACTGGCTGCAGCCGGCGAGGACGAGGATGAAGAGGCGGTAAATACCACAGGCTCGCTGATGCCACCGCCGCCAGCGCCTGTTGCGATTGCAGCTGAAACCAGCTACAGCAGTGGACGGCCGCAGCGCGCAGCCAAGTTACGGTCAGAGAAGAACCTCAAGGAGCTGCCATTAAATTGTAAACTCCGTCGACCCAGCAATGAGGAGATGGTCAAGATTAAGCTAGAGAGTGAGCAACGTGCATCACAAATGCATGCAATAAAACCTCTAAACGTTCCCACAGATGAGTCTGTGGCAGCACCCACTGCCGTCGGGTCAAAGGCAAAGGATAACGAGCTGTCCACCACAAATCTGCGTGTGAAGGTCAAACGTGAGAAAGTAAGCACCGACAGCACGGCAACTACAACAGCTACACTGGAATCCACAAAAACTGGCACCAATGAATCAACCATACTTTCAACAACAGCTGCGAACAGTACAACAACCACAAAGAAGGGTCGAAAAAAGAAGGAAACCCACAAGCCCATCAAAGTGGAGCGTCTCAGCGATCTGGATAAGAATCTGCCAATTTCATCGCGTACACGTCGTGGCAGCAACAACGCACGCAACTCCCAGGAGTCGCAAGCGGCTGCTCCACCTCAAGCTTCCATCTACGAAGATGCTGTGGAAGATGTGCCCACTGCAGCGGTGCCAACAGCTGCTGTTGTAATGAACGAAACTGTAACCTTGCCCAATGCCACATTCGATATCAATATGCCGACATCGAATGCCACAATGTGTCTGGGCGACAATCTGGCTGGCAATGCCACGTTCCAAGTGGAATCCGAAAAGGACAACTCAATGAAGACGGCGCGCGAGGAGAACAGTTTGCCCGATGGGGCGCAGGATACGAGCTTATTGACCGAGGACGAGTCGCTGCAGGAGGCGGCCAAACCACAAATCCAGGAGCAACCAATACCCAAATCCCTGAAGGGCAAGCTGCCAGCGCGCACGCACGAACTGTTCAAGTAAGTAATATGCAGAGATTACTGTACAAGTCTCTTAATGATATATAAAATACTCTTCTTGCAGTCCCTTGATGCAGAGCCCCGTGAAAATGCGCGTGGAAGCCTTTGAAAATGCCGCTCAAGCTCAAAATAATCTACGCTCCAGACGCATCAAGGATGCGGTAAGTTATATAAACTCCCTCTCTCTCTCTCTCTCTTTATATGTATTTATATTGCCCATTGTTTCTGCTTTGGCAGGGCATGAACGGTTCGAGCACAACGCCAGTCATTGGCAAATTGGCGGCTCCAACGCTTGGACGTTTCCTGACGCCCACACAGAGTTCAAGCGCCTTGCTGGTGAACTCAGCGCAGCCCAAGAAGGCTCCGTTGAGCGCGTGCAAGGCCACAACCCTAATGAAAACAGCGACGGGCACAAATCTTAAATCCGCCAATTCGGGCTCCAGCAAGACCTTAACGCGTGAGAACAGCGGTGAGGACTTCCGCAAGGGCCTGCATCAGCTGGCCGAGGAACGTAAGAAGCTGCGGGAGCAGAAGCATTTGCAGGCGGCGCAGCTGCGCGAGGCTAAGGAACGTGAGCGGGCCGAGCGTATGGCTAAGCTGGCCAAGGAACGCGAGGAGAAGCGCCTGAAGAAACAGCAGGAGAAGGAAAAGCTGGAGGAACGCAAACGCTTGGAGATGGAGGAGCAGCAACGCAAGCTGAATCAACAGGAGGAAGCCGAACGGCTGAAGAAAGCCAAGGCTAAGGAACAGGAACGCGAGATGCTGCTGCAAATGAAGCTGCAACAGCAGCTGCAGTCGGCCAAGGCCAAGAAAATGATGCCGCCACCACCGAAATCCAAATACACATTCGAAATGCTGCACGAGGATGATTCCACCGATGATGAGGGCAAAGTCTCCTACAAGAGGCCGCCGGTGCCCAGCTGGAGTCGCTGTAAGCCACAACACATGATGTCCTCATTATATCCATATACTAATGCAAATCTCTTCCAGCTCACGTGCGCGGCGCAGGGATGATTTTGCAAACCTTTTGCCCCACAGACATCATTGATAGCTTCTTCTCGGTGGCGCCACAAACTCCCGACCTGAAGAACATCTTCCCCAACATTGATCCCAGTCACTTGAAGCGGAACTCAAGTGTGCTCTGGTCCACGCCTCCACGCTACTCCGAGTTGCCCAAATACTAGGCAAAGAAGACATCATGTTCTTATTTACTTTAAGTTAATTTTCCAGTCTGCAATCAACTTATCTTATTGTTTCTCTCGGCAATAGCCGTTTTATGTTTTACCATTGCTTCAGTTTTAGTTTCGCTACACAAATCATTGTACTCAAATACATATATTGAATAAATTATGAGAAGATAAACAAAGCTTTGATGAAGCGCCCACTGACCGCAAAATGAAATCAAACGCTGAATGGGGATCCCTCAAGTACCGTTTGATCATCTTTCAATTTGACATTAATACCCAAGAGGCTAAGAACTATTAAAGCTGCCGACGTGCTCAATTATGGCCAGTTGTGAGGGTTTCCCTATTAACAGGTGGCAAACAATAATAAAAAATAAATAAAAATAAAATGGAATGGAATAAAAACGGGTAAATACTGTGAAGATAAGTGCACAGAAATTTCACTGGTCATGGCCAATGGGTTTTCTGTCTTCGATTTCGATTGTCTTCTTCTTATCACTTGTTGTTTTTTCTCTTTTAATTTTTTTTTTTCTTTTTGCTTGGCTGCCAAATGAGGTGACATGAAAAACGAAATACCGCCAGCAAGATTCGTGATCGGCTCCTCTTGTATTTCATGCTCAGGTTGTGGCTGCTGCAGCTCCTCCCACTCCTTTTGTGGTGGGTGCAAATGCAATCGTATACTCGTGGTAAGCCGCAAACGCAATTGCGACTCGTGTAATAAAGGCGGTTTGCTCAGCCATCGACAACTACGGCGACGGCGGCGGCAGCAGTGAACACTCCATAGAAATGGAAAACAATTTCAGGGCTCAAGCATACAAGCAAGAGTAGGGTATACTTAGAGACTAACAAATTGCGTCATACATACATACATATATATGAGAAAATAATATACATACATACATACATACATACATATGTACATACATACGTATATTTCTGACAATTTAAAAATATTTTTTATTATTGCCTTTCAAATTTTCTATAGTTTAAAATTTTCTTAAATATCCTTCAATAATATTACAGGTCATCAAAATGTCGTGTTTACCTTTACTTAGTTAATATGCACACACACAAACATCTACTAGTGCATTTCCAGTTGCCCTTCCAGCTGGAAATTGGCGTATTGCTCTTGTTGGTATTTTTGAGAGCACATCACACATACAAATTTCATACATAGTATGTGTGTGTGTTATTGGTCCCATAGAGATAGATTTGCACTAAAACTGCAATGTAAAAAGTAGAATATGTAAAAACAAAAGTGAAGGACTGCCAAAATGCACAAACACGCACAAAGCTTGGCTGTATTTATACATGCATGTACAATTCCGTTAGTTGCGCTTATATGTATGATTTTACTATACCGTTATAATTATCGAGGGCTTGTGTATTTGTATACAATACAAAATTATGCAATCGCAATTTACACATACATACAAACATATGTATGTACATACATATGTATGTATGTATATTTTATAAACGCTTTTATGCACAAACATTTAAAAGGAACTAAAAACGAATAATAAAAAAATGAGAATAATTAATATTGGTAGCCTGAAGCATGCCTCGAAGCTACTAGTAAAACACATGCATTTGACTGCGTATTATCTTAACGTTTGAACGAAAGCAAAATGTAAATACCGTATGCCAATAATGTATTCGTGCAGAGGCAGCATTTCGCTTGGCAATGATTAAAGCTTACTACTGCGAAAAACGACAAAAATGTTCATACAATTTTATTAAATTAATCACATACATACATATATTTATAAATAATAATTCTGACTCTTATAATGCCTTCGTATACAATTCAACAAAATGCCTTAAAAATAGTTTTAAGAGTCGCAAACAATTGAGTCATTAGCTTTTTTAATATTTTGAAAAATACTGCATGTGCATTTGGCAGTGTATTAGTTAAACGAATACAAAATGTGCATATGGATTATTCATACATTTTGTTACTACTTGTGTAGGGCATCGAAGGTTTCGCCTATGCTCAACAGCTTATAATTCCTTGTTTCCAGTTTTCATTTTCAATTGCTTTGCGGCCTTTGTCTTTGTGCACGCCGAATCTTGATCTCGTGCGTTTGCAATTTGCGCGGTAATTGTTGAATACGCTGCTGATTGGAATTTAGCTATTCCCCCACACCCTCTCTCCCACACACTCAACTAAAAGGCAGATGGGCGTAGAGAACATAGAGCTATTGAAGCCGGCGGCTTGTTAGCGGCGTTTGGGCAAATGGAAATTGGCAAATGGCAATCTGCAACTGCCGCGATTAGTGGCTAATGTGCTGTTTAGGCCAATCTATTGGCAGTTAACTACGATTGAAGTGTACTGCCTATTGCTTTTTGCCTTTTGCCTTTTGCAGTTATTTGGGTAATAACACTCGCAAGTGCAGCCGCTCAGTTGGATATATTCGATAAGTTGGCACTTTCAATTGTTGTTGTCGTTGCGACGAGAGTCAATGGCAGCGGGCGCTCAACTCACCACAGCAGCTTAAGAAACTCACTCAAAGAAATTGAAGAAACTCACCACAGGCCATGCTTAGTGCTCGCTGCATAATCGGCATTCAGTATTCGTTGAGCCGCTGTGCGTAGAGCACCTGTTGACGGTAAAAAGAAAAACGAATCGAACACTTCGTGTAAGTGTGTACGTGTGTATGTGTGCGTTAATCTTAGAAAAGTGAATAACTAAAACGAGCTGCTTTTGCCGTTGCCGTTGACGTTGCCATATAAATTAAAAATTGAAAGAAGAAGCAGCCGCAAAAGGCAACATGTAAACGGAATTCGAATGAATGATATTTGAGCGCCGCCGTTGTCTATGTGTTCGTGTGTGTGTCTCTCTCTCTCTCTGTGTGTGTTTGTGTGTAGAAAAGCAAAAATACGGCAATAACAACAATAAGCAGACAAAAAACAAAACTTTCTTTTTTGCGCTACCTTTTGCCACCATCTTAAACTGCGTCTTTGTTATTATTGTTGTTGCTGCAAATTACGTGGTTTTCGCGCTGTGAAATTTGTTGCAAGCATTTTTTTATAATTTGTTTTCGTGCACATCTTTTCACTGTTAATTAAAATAAATGCCGCTGCAGCCAAAAGCATAACAAACAAAAAAAAAAAAAAAAAAAAAAAAAACTAACAACTAAACGTTGATTAAGTAAAATAACCTAACTGCAAGGGCAGACGCCAAAGCTACTAATTAGCCTCAGCAACTTTGTTGTCGGTTGGCCAAGCCGGATGCCAGATGCGCGTTGTCTTTTGAAATAAACTTCCAGTTCGCTTCCAGGCAGCTCATCAACTAAACAAAATGTCTGTAACCTGTCTTTTGCTCAATTGACCAGCTTATGCCGGTTGGGGCGGCCTACACATGTTGGCTATTTCCAATGGGATCGAGCACTAAATTGCCCCAGCACCAATTTCAATTCCAGCTGCTGATCCAGCGCCAGCTATGTACAGTTAGTTGTTCCATTTTGGCGACGTTGCGCTTTTGTGCCAATTTTTTATTTTTTTATATTTTTTTTGCTTTACAACACTGGCAGCTGCTTTACCCATTAACATTTGCATCTCCGTCTCTGTCTCACCCGCTCTCTATGGTTATCTTAGATTTTGTTTTTCGATAATTTCTTAAAGCTTTTGCTGCATTCCTTGCAGCCGCAAAACCACATTTATCGCATCCGTCTCCGCCGTTGGCTGTCAAACGTGCTTCATCTGGCCTTCCCCATATCCGTGTCCTCCGCTCTCCCGCTCACACCCTCGCTCTCTCTGTCATTCGCTGGATCGGCTATTATGTTTATAGAAATTTCAATTTGGTTGCCTTTTTGCCTGTTTATTTGCAGTTTTTTGTTGTTTTTCGGTGAAATTTTTTGTGTTCGCGAAATGTAATTGAAAATAACGTTCAATAGACAAGACATCAAAAAATTATAAAAAACGTCAGAGAAAAACTGCTAATGCATTTGGACTAATGATTGATATTTGAGGTAAGCTTTAACAATGGATAATGTGGAAAGTTGAAAGTATAGTTTTAGTATACATATTTATGAGTTTATATATATATATATGTGGGTTAGTGCTTGTCTTTTGTTTGGTATTCATAAGCCAAGGCCACACTGGTTTGGATTTGATTAATATTATTCCAGCCGATGGATACTGAGAATATATATTCTCTTCTATGCAATTCCAGTTTTTTGTCTTTTCACTTATTTTGATTTCGCCCATATATCAGAAGCTCCACTTCTTGTTCTTCTTCATCGCCACACTGGAATATAATTGGAATTATTCCAGCTGATGGAATATATTTTCGCTCTTATGCTATTCCACCTTGTTGTCTTTTTACTTATTGCATTTACCTTTTGACTGCGTGCTTCGTTCATATATTCCTCTTCTTCTACTTCATCGTTACACTGGAATGTCGTGTCTGATTGGAATTATTCCAGCTGATGGATACTGGAATATATTCGCTCTTATGCAATTCCCGTTCTTTGTCTTTTTCCTTATTTCATTTACTTTTTAAGTGCGTGTTTCGTCCATATATCAAAAGCTCTTCTTCTTCTTCTCCATCGTCGCATGCAATATCCGAGACTCAGCTGAAGTTACGCAACAGCGTCCAAAAAATCGCATGAGTCATTTAACTTGGGATGGCAGCCAACTAATTATGAGTCCAATGCAACACTTCCGTTCAAGACTTAAGCCGCATATCGAGACGCCAAGAAAGCCAACTTCATAAACGCCACACGGAGAATGAAAACAAGCGTGTGCTGCTCATGTTGACAGGCGCCTGCGTGGGCAGCTCAACAACTGTTGCCCATTTGGCAATCGCTCACTGGAAACAAAATGGAGTCGTTTAATGACAGCAATAACAACATCACGAGTAACAGCAACGCCTTTGCCTGCTGTCGTCATTGTTTGTTTTGATTGTTGCTGTTATTGTGTGTTTGTGTCTGCTCTCGTTATTAAAAGTAAAACTTTCTATTTCACTTGGAGCAGCCGAAAATTTCAAGGTTCGTCGTATGGAAAAACCTTACCAACTTCCTGCACTCAAAAGCTGTTAACAACAACAAAATGAGCATGTGCAGTCAATGATTTTCCATGACTCAACTTGGCGGCTGCCACAGCTTTGGGTCTTAATGGCCTAAACCTTTCACATATGTGTAAACAAGGGTATATTGTTATGTAGCTAATATATGTAACACACGAAGTAGATAAATAGGAGTAGATGATCATATAAAGATGTTATGCTTAAATTTTTAAGAATAAATATTGAATATTAGAAATGTCTGCCTGGGTTTTTATCTTCTAATTAATTAATATTGAATAGATGTAAAAAGCCAACTGTGCTTTACTTTATAATAAGTCAATAAATTAATAGTCCTTTTTGATTAGGTATATAAAAAAAATATAAATATTATTTATTTTTAAAAATTATAATAATTTTTAGCATAATCATTTTAAAAATAAAATTATAATTTTTACAACTTCTAATAATTATTATTAATTATTAAAACTGATAAATAATTTGAAAATAATTAATAATTATTAAAAGTGATAATATTTTTTAGAATAATGATAATGATAATGACCGTGGAAATGTATGGATTATGTAAAATATATTATCCTCTTGATGATTTTAATAATGATCAGCAATCATATTGATGATATAATTATGATTATGATATTACGAACAGCACTACAGGGAATATAGGGTATTTCTTAGTCGTGTACTTTCTTTGCACTCTAGCTTATTTTGATTTTGGGTCTGGGTTCAGTTAAAAGTCGAAGTTAAACACTTTTTTTTGTCTTTTGTTTCATTCGCTTTTGTTGGCTGTAAGCGTAATCGAGTTTTAAGTCTTCGTCGCGACTCAGAGAGCAACCTTTACTCTACAACGCGCACCTCTCTCTCTCTCTCTCTCTCTGTCCCTCTCTCTTTCTCTCTCTATCTCTGAGTGCTTTCACTTTCAGCTAAGGCTGCCTCGCAATTGTTTTTGGTTTTTGTGGTCGTTTTAACGATCGTTTGCTTTGCTTCTGATTAGACGCTAATCGACAATTGTAGGGCGTCACGTATTCGTTTTTATTGCTGTTATTGTAACACTTATTGGGTAATACCAGCTTAAGCTTTGTAACCATTCTGATTTGCTAATATATTTAGTGTGTTGATTTATCGACTTTTCGTTACTTGGGCGCGAGCTCGAATTTCACTTTTCCTTTTAACACCTCTTAAAAATGTTGTGCTTAAACTTTCGCTCTTTGATTTTATTTTTTTACATCAATCAAAATTAGCATTTCAATCAGAGTGCGTTGTAATAAACAGTTCACTGGCAGCGAGTATCACAAGCCTCACCTGCCATCGCTGACACGAGCTTATGTAAATGGTGGCTTAGAAAGCCGCGGGGCAAGCAGTTGTGCCTTTTATCTGTCTGTCATGTCTTGGGCAATTATGTGGCATACACTGATTTATTAGCGTAATTGTGTGGCCTTTTGGCCCCTGTCTGACGTAATGTCTTTTTCTGGCGAGCCACTTAAATGGACAGTGCTCCCCATTAGACACACAGATAGCTTATTTGTGGCCTGTGTTCTCACGATTCCAAGCAAGTGTCAAAAACAAAAGACTTAAGCCACAAACTTGCGCAGTAACGATTTTTAAGAAATTCATCAACTGCTCAGAGCTAACAAAACTTCTTTCTTTCTTTCCTTTTGCAGCGCTTAATATGTAAATTTCACAACCGAAAACAGAAGAAGAAAGGAAAGAAAAGGAAGATGCCACGCCAAAGCTTCAACCAGCCTCACAATATAAACTGACAAATAAAAATCCAAAAAAAGAAGACAACATCGAAATTAACAATTCTTGACAACAGCTTAGAATAAAGTGAGGCTTTCTTTTATTGCCGCAAAACCAAAAAAGAAAAAAAAAACAAAAACAATTTATGCAAAAATGCGACGAAAGCCACAGAACTTAACACAGACTGAAAAGGCCAGAAGATATGACAACAACAACCACAACAACAACAGCAACGAAAACGAGAAGCAGAAGCTGAAGAAGGAGACGAACAAGCAGCATAGAATACCAAGACAGCGACACATGTGGCACTTGTCAGCCAAGCTGCTGTCAATTTCTCTGCTGGTGCTGTCGCTGCTGTTGCTGTTCCACGTTCACACAGCGGGTAAGTCAAGAAGTCTTTTTAAAGCCGTTGCCTCAAGGGTGTCTCCAGAGGAATTTCACATGCGAATTTTGTATGTCTGCCGTAGACAATGTTGAGGCTTCTTTTAGTCAATAAACTGAAAGCTGAGAAAATTTGAGGGCGGGCAATGAACGTCGGGGAGAGAAAAAAACAGTAAAATGTTGGCAAATATACATATATGTAAATAATATATAAATGTACAGTAAGAAGTTGGCAAATATGTATTTAAGAGATATTTATTGCTGATTTTGATTACATTTTTTAAATATATTTTTCACATTTTCCACATTTAATTCGGGAAAAACTTACATTGAAGCAATTGTTTGTTTTTTTTTTTTTTTTTTTTAATTTTAATAAACTGCGCTGTATAAAATTAAACTACAAGTTTGTAAAAAAAAAATGTAGAGATCTTATGTTTTTAAATGTCTTCTTTTAGTTTGTCAGAATAATTTCAGTATATACAGATGTGTTCATAAAAATAGTAACACAAAAACGAAAATATATTTTGTTTTTAAACATTAACAATTTAGTGATATAGACAATATATATATTTTCTTTTTGTTGTAATTTTCTTGATGAATAATATTAATTAGGGGATGTTTTTTATAGTGCACCGCTACTATTTTCATTAACACATTTGTACATATTTAAATGCAGATACAAATATGTCTAGCAAATCAGATCTATATATGGGATATAAGAATTTAAATACCACATTTTGTAATGCAATATAAGCAGTCAAAAGTGGTCAAAAATATATGAATATAAAAGAGATATTTATTGAGATCTAGCTTTTATAGTCCATCGCATAGTTAATTCAAAAGCAACTTTCATATATTATTTATGGCAACCCTTTTCTCTTCATTTCCTTTTATGGATAGTCTAACCAATATTAATGCCTTTTACAACTTTTTTTTGTGCATAGTCTAAAAGTTGTGGAATTTCCTCTCAATGTTTATTCTAAACAGTCATTGCCTTCTACAACTTTTTTTTGTGCACTCTCTAGCGGAATTTCAATTTTCTAAATATTTTATCATAATTAAAGTCAGATTTTATTTTTTAACTTTCTTCAATGCTTCACAAACTGCATTAAATTCCATGCCATTAGCCTAGCCAAGTGTTTGCCGCGTGCTGCGAACCTAACACACAAACACTCACATACACTTACAGCACTCACATACACTTACAGCACTCACATACACTTACACACACACACACACACACACACACACAAATATATTCGAGTGCGTGTATCTTTTCTTTTTAGAAAGCTCATGTTTGGTGCATAATTTATTGGGCGTTACTAAGAATGAATGACTACATAAAGTAGATAACAAGATGCTCACATACCTATTCAGGTGCGAACGTCGAGTACTTGAGCAGCACGCAGGTGTAGATGACGGACTGGCAGAGCACCCGCAGTAGTCGTCTTTGTTGTCTTTGCCAAACCGAAAGCTATGCTAATTTGGGTTTAAAAAATAATATACGGGCCTGACCCAAAAACTATGATCTGACATTTTTGAAGTTGATTTGCCACCTGTCTAGGCGTGACACACAAAAATTAAGATATTTTATATATATGGTATTCATGTGTGTCATGCGATGCGTCACTTTATATATATATATATATATATATATATATATATACAGTTTGATAATATAATGTGACATGCGTCAATAGCTGAATACGCAAGTAATTAAATAATGGTTGATTAGTATGCAAAGCATATCAAATGCAGACAATGGGATAGTTATGCAATCGAATAGTTGTGCATTCGTTGTGCATAAAAGACATCGTAAAAGCATAAAGTTATATGTTCTGCTGCGCCTTTTTTCTTAAAAATTTGCACAATTAGTTGGCCATAATTGACTCCATGTTCCCAGGCATATATACGATAGAAAGGGCATTAAAATAACACTATTCAGGTCATTATTTTTTTCGTCTTTCTCTTTCAATTATAAATCAACACTCGCTGCGCCGTTAAAGCGCTGCTGCACCACATGCCCAACCACACGAGCAACGAGCAGCCAGCCACACATGAGTCTCAGTGACTGGCTGCCTGGCTGCCTGGCTGCCTGCCTGCCCGTTGAATCAATTAAAGCCAACTGCTTTACTGTTTACTGGGCCATTTAAATCAAATATGTTGGCATTTTCAAAGCAAATCTTTCATGCAGCTAATAAGCTTCATTACCATAAAAGTTGAAGTCCATTCATTGAGTGTGTGCAGCGCAGCACAAAAGATTTACATAAACATGGAATGAACCGCTACATTCTGACGAAGATTTAATGCTCTTAGCTAGATAATTAGATAACTAGATAGTTATAATTAGATATATAAGAATATAAAAAATAATATAATAATATAGTAATGTTTTAAAATTATTGGTAAACAAAAAATCTTTTCTAAAAATTCTACAAAAAAATTACTAAAAAAATTTTTTTAATATAATATTTCAAGGTTTGAACTTTATATATAAAAGGTTTTTTTTTTTAATTCTAAAAAAATTGTAAAATATATATTTTTTTAATATATTTCAAGATTTAAATTTTTATATAGAACAAATTTTTTTTTAATTTAAACATTTCATATTTTGAACCGAAGTCAAAAAATTTTCAAACAAATAAATATAACATTATATATATATTTTTATATTTCAAGATTTGAATTTTTTATGTATGTATATATTAATAGCTTTAAAAAAATATATTTTTTTTAAATTTAAACATTTCATATTTTGAACCGAAGTCAATCACTTCTAATAGCCATTTCTTAAAGTGTATTCATAAAGGCAAAAAAATATTCCACTTTCAAGCTCAGACTGAAGCTGCATTCCTCATGGCTCGCAGAAAAAAAACCAAAAACAAAAAAAAAAATTAGGTGAAGTGAAAATAATAACAGCAGCTTAATTAAAAAACAAAAAAATAATAATATTCTTGAAGCGTTGGCAGCCAATTGAGATTCTTGAGTAGCAGCCATGGCCATGGCTTGGGCCATGGTGATGCTAGGCAACGGTAATAACGGCACTTGGGGCTTTCGAATGGTAAGCGCCAAAGAATTGAAATTCGTTTTGTGTGTGCATTGGAAAAGTGTCGTTCGACGAAGCGAGGCAATCGACAGCTAAAACAACAACAGCAACAACAAGAGCAACATCATCAAGGTAACGACATTAGAAAGCGTGATGAGTTCGAATTTGTGTGTATGTGTGCAGGTGTATGTGCAGGTGTATGTGTGTGTATACCAAAAATCTATAAAGAAAATCAAACAGTTAACCGGCTGGATGAGTGCAATTCATCATGGGCTTCAATTTGATTCGCTTGATGAGAGTCGCATTGACAACAATAACCTGTTGCATTTAACACATATTTTATTCAAGTGCTTGGCCACTCTCTCTCTCTCTCTCTCTCTCTCTCTCTCTCTCTCTCTCTCTCTCTCTCTCTGTTTCACTCTCTGCTTAAATTTTCAGATTAGCTTCGCTCATTCCACACATTTTTCTCTTCACTTTGCGTTTTTTGGCACATTTTTCGGTTACATGGCCTACTTGCCGCAAGTGAAAGACAGCTGTAGAGAAAGAGAGAGAGAGAGAGAGAGAAGAGTATGAGACAGAGGTATAGAGTTAACAAAAAAAAGTTGTTACTTAGCCAGGGCTTGTATACTGTGCACTGTGTAAAGATGCCGCGATTTTCAAATCAGCCGCAACGCTTCACGAATTTATGGCGCTGCTTTTTATTGGGTCAATCGGCAGGTTTCATTTGTTGCGCTGGTCGCGCCGGCGGCTGCTGCTGCTGCATTCTTGGTGGGCCATCACGATGCACGGCATGTTGACGCAATTAATTAAAGTTTTATTTTTTTATTTTTACGTATATAGCCGAACAGGTGCGCTATCTGTGCAACTTAAATATAAAGATTAATGACAGCTGGCTGGCTATAGGCGATAGCAGCTGGATATTTTTGAATGCTTTAAAGCACTTTGTGAGACAACTCAAAGAGAAAAGACACGCGATCGCTGGCTATGGTAAATAATTATTAAAAATTTCAAACTTGACTAAAATAATATGAGTTTTGTTTGAGATGTTTTATCATAGATTTAAGTTATATTGAGAAAACTATTTATACTTTTCGTATGTGATAGTAATGCAGATAGCGAAAATAAGTTTACTTTGTAAAAAGGTTTTAGATATGTTTTTTTAGTTAAACATTAACTTTTAGTCGTGCAGAGTCGATTACGGTATTCTAACTTGTATTTCTTTTAGTTCAGACTATAATCAAGCATTAATTAATATCATGGAGCATTCCTTTTGATAGATTATCACTTATATTTAATTGTTGAATGAATTTATTGCTTCTCTCTTTATGCCTCTCTGTCTCGCTGTCTCTTTCTATCTCTCTATACCTCTTTCTCTCTCTCCTTCTTACTCTCACTCTCTCTCTTTCTCTCTCTCTCTCTCTCTCTCTCTCTCTCTCTCTCTCTCTCTCTCTCTCTCTCTCTCTCCTTATCTGTTTTTCTCTCTGTTCGCATCTCTCGTTCTTTCTCACTTAGTTTCTATCTGTCTCTCTCCTTTTTCTCTATACCTATCATCTCTCTCCGTCCCTTTCCTTTATATAGCCTTATCTATAAATCAATTCAACTTTTCCAACTTGATCTGCTCTCCCAACTACTCGTATTTTATTTTATTAAACTTAATGGTAATTTCAATTTCATGCCAATGATGATATCAGCCCAAAAGCGAGAGAGTTTTTGTTTATGCGTTTGCACACAGCTCCAATTAAGTTAAACGTTTCTCCACCCTTTTCATTCAATTAAATTCGATGCTGTGCAAACGGAATCGGATTTGGAATCCGAATCGTATCAATAACTGCATGAGCGCATACAACTACAACTTTCCCTTTCCCATGCACGCTGGAGACAGACGGCAGAGACAGCACAGACAGCAGCAGCCCCTTCATTCCTCTGTCTGTTCGAAATTGTACAATGAAATTCGGCACAACGAAAGTTGTTGGCGCGCATAACCATAAACACACACATGCACACACACACACACTCTCTGTCACACACCCATATAGCAGCGAGACCGAACCCACAATTTATCTTGATTTCGTTTGGTCAAGTTCCTTCTTGGCCCTGGCCATGGTAAATATTTGTCCCGCGGCATTCAGCGACATTTGAGGCGCACGCAAAATTGCACAAAAGCGGCGAAAATCGAAGAGGTTGCCAAGAGCCGAGTTGGGGCAACGGGCGTGTAACGTTCACCTTTACGCTTGATGAAGCTGCAGCACAGGTAGATAGAATACAAACATGTGTACATTGCATGTGTGTGTGAAGATTGAATGTTAATCAATGAATACATTTCGTCGACTGCAAATTATCTTTGAACCGGTTCTGCTCGTGATTTTTTCTCTCTCTCTCTCTCTTTGATTATTTTGTAAGATGCCATTTGGACTTAATTTACATATATGCGTATATTTGGATTTGAATTGAAATTAAGTCAAAAAGGCTTTCTTTTGCCAAAACAAGAAATATGGAAGTTTGCTGCTTTAAACAAAAGACTTAAGCAACGAACTTGGCCCTGCTACTCTAATTAACCAAATACACAAAAGAACTTGTTTGCTGCTAAATAAACAAAAGACTTAGGCAACAAGCTACTCTCAGTCAACATTATTTGATGAATAAACAAAAGACTTGGATAGCGAACTTGCAGCTGGCCATATTCTGGAAAAGAAAAACATGTCAATACAGAAGACTTAAGCAACGAACTTGCTTCTACCAACCAGCTGCAATAAATCAACAAACAAAACTTAAACAACAAACGTGCCACTGCCTTGCATACTGTGCATCCATGTCTTTACATTTTCTTATCTGCATGTTGCGTGGGCGTGGCACCTGCTGCGCCCATTGCCTGCACAACCGAAGGCCCGTAGACCACAATTAGCCCAATTGGTTGACTTCTCGGCAGCGTAGCCTGACACATAAAAATGCGTTTGTAAAACTTGAAATAGAATGCCGTTAAATGCGTTAGGCCAGACTTGCACACACACACACACATACTCATACACACACACAGTCAGCATTTGGCGCGCAGTTAGAAATAGCCTAATAAAAAGCTGTTTGACTGACTGCTCTGTCGCTGGCCGGTTCTGTGGGCCATTTGTAAAACGTAAACGTTTATTTTTTTTGTTCAACTTTTCGTATGATAGCACAGCCAACTTACACACACACACACATGCATACACACAGGTACACATTGCTTTTGAACTTGTCACACGCCATTGAGAGCTGCCCGTTTGTCCATATTGGACGCAACTTGTTCCGTTTTTCTTGGGGCACGTTGACACAGTTTCGCTGTGAGTGAGCAGAGCAGGAGAGCAAAAACTAGACAGAGAGGGTGACAGAGAGAGAAAGAGAGAGAGAGAGGGATAGATAGCGCCGTGCAAAAGCCGCTTTTCAATCAATAAATTTTACGTTCTTTTAGCATTGAACTTGGCTGTGACAAGACTTGATTTAACACAACTCAAATCAACTCAAGTTGGTTCTTATGTTGGCCAACACAATTTGCGGCAAGTTGCGGATTTGCTTGTGGCCAAAGGGGCGTCTGTGATGCTGAGTTGAGCTTGAGATGTGTGTGTGTGTATGTGTTTGTGTTTGTGTGTGTGTTTGTGTGTGCCCATTCTATGCCCCATTTTTGTAAACAACATTTAATCAGCTTTAATTGTTCAATTAGTGAAGCGTATATGGAGCGCAGTCAACTGTTTATTGTTGTGCAAGCGCTTAGAAGAGCTTACAGTTTTCGTGCAGTGTATTCATGCAACAGAGTGATTTTTCTTGCAGTTTAGTGAACTCTAGCTGCTGCCGCCGCCCTTAGATGCTATGGCAGCTATGCGCCTTGCGTGTTCCTCTGAAAAGCAAATATTGCAACTATTTCCCGAGTCGAGTCGAGGCTGAGAGATAGCGATCTACAACTAAATTGCAGCTAGTTCAATTTACAAGCACAAAACCCTGTTGCTGCTGGCCGGGCCCGAGCCACTTAGCTGCCTTCTGGGCTGGCATTTGCTGCTTATTAGTGGATGCTTTGTTTTATGCTGGAATCTGTTATAGTTACTCGCAGGCAGTTCGCTCTTTGCTGGGCTTTAATTATAAATAGCAGACAATTAGGCTGTTAAGAGTATCTATTATTTAGGCAGCGGTCAATGCTACGGCTGCACTGGTGGATATCCGCAACTTTCCACACAGAGAGAGAGAGAGAGAGAGAGAGAGAGAGAGAGAGGAGGCAGATAGAAAAAGTAACCAACGGAGCGCGCAAAGCTAGGGCTAATAAATTTATTTTGGCTTAGACAGGCCGCAGTTGCAGCCAGCCGAGAAATCCCGATTGCAACCGGCTCAAAGCTAAGCTGCTGCTGAGGCTGGAGTTGCAATCGTAGTCAGAGTTGGCGTCTCAGACCTTGATTAAGGTCATTCGCTTGTGCGCTAACACAATGGCCGCCGCGTTGCCTTTGGCTCGAACTCCATTTGCAGCCAGCCTGCAAAATTAACATATCTAATTGCATGACACGCGCGGCAAATGCTGAAAACACAAAATAAAATATAGTAAGCAAAGCAAAAACAACCAAAAGAGAAAAACAATTTTGTTTGACATACGTCACGGTTAGGCCCCTTGCTCAAGTGCCTCAAATATATTGCCAGCGTGAAATGACTGCAGCGAAATTCCTCAATTTCACTAGAGATGAAAAACATCTGTCTCCTCTGTCTCTCTCTCCCTCTCTCTCTCTCTCTCTCTCTCTCTCTCTCTCTGTCTCTCTCTCTGTCTCTGTGTTTGCTGAGCCGCATCATTGTCGTCACTTGTTAATTGCAGCGCATTTGTTTGAAATTTTTATAGACAGCGCGACAACAGGCATCAGGTTCTGAAAAAAGGTTTAGATTTAAGTGTGAGACGACAAGATGCCCTGGCGGAATGAGTTAACAACTTTGTGGAATGTGCATAAGGTTTTTATAGATAAATCACTATAGTGAAAAGCTGATCTTATGTATCACTTTTGCAGCTTGAATACTTTATAGCTTGAGCTTACTTCATAACAAATTTTAGTTCTTGAATTTTGCATACTTTCGGAGTTACAATAGACAGAATAGAAGAAGTTACAAATATGTTAAGGCTTAGTGATGACTGCGCTATAGAGTCATAGACAGTAAGCTGTAATAAATAATTCTTAAAAAATAATAAATAAAAAAACAAAAAGAATTAATTTATTGTGTTTACTTTTAATGTTAATTTAATTTTATTTATTTATCTTTTTTAAATTTACGTTTTATGTACAAGCTGTCTTATAGCTAATTAACTAATAGCAAATTTCCTAAAATCATCTATAAATTTAATGTTAATGAACTTGTATTTTTCATTCCTATAAGCAGAAGTTGTCTTAGTTTTCCTGCAGCCTTAATACCCTATAAGACATATGAGAAATAGAAATAGTCTTTTAGATCTAATCACATAACTATTCCAACTTATTATTAACTTTAGATTACAGCTTAACTAGCTTACATTTGTAAATAAACTCTTTCAAAATTGATACACCCCCGCTCTTCACGTCCATAGAGGGTATACAAGAAATAACACGCTTGATTGCACAAGTGCTGCCAAACAGAATTTGTTTGGGCTGCTAATGAATACCTTGGCAATGCCGGTGCCGTTGCCGGTGCACGTCCAAGGCCTTCTGCCAGCATGACTTCGCTGCAAAAGCAAAAATAGAAGGGGCATAAAAAAAAAAAACAAGAAAATAGAAAAAAGAAAAGAAAAACAAAATATTTATTACACAAACTTTCTTTGCGGTGGTCATAAACAGCAACATTTGTTTGGTTTTGCTGTGGTTTTTATAGCAACGCCCACCGGAGTCTGTGCGGCAAGCATTTGTCCGAATCAATTAGCATTAAATCAAACAATTTTTATTGCCAGCTTTTTGAGTTGAGAGCTGCTTGCATTGGGGCACAACACGCCCCAGTCCGTCTATAAAAACTATGGCGATATTTCAAATGTAAGCGACGTGCCACGATAGCCCAGCTAATATCTTTAGCGGACGAGCCGAGGCGTTGCCCACAAGTTCTTTGACTTTGAGAGGCTGGGCATGTGTGTGTGTGTGTGTGTGTGTGTGCGACGAGCCAAGTTGAACGAACGTGAGCTGCGACTGAAGCCACAGGGCAAGGCGGCGATTCAGATGGTCTTTGCATCTTAAATAGAAATCTTACAGAAAGCCAAACATAAGCTCGAGTTCGTTTTTATTTTGATTTAGAAAAGACTTTTATGAGACGTTTGAAAGATTAAATTGTGGCAGCAGAAAAAATGTGAAAAAAAATGTGAAATGTAAAGGCGACGCCTTAAGCCAATTGGAAAAGTGAGTTAAGAGCAGTATGCAGATACGAATGTTGTAATAGTGAGATAACAAAATACTATCAATACTATCAATACTTTCCAATTAAAAGAGTTTCTTAGATATTGTCAGAGGAGTACCGTTATTCTAAAGAATACATCGAAAACGATTTATGTTTGGGTTTTGAAAGTAAAACAAAAGCCATATTTAATAATAGAAATTAAGCATAATAAATAACATAAGTGAGGGCTTAAATCAAGTAGAAAGTTGGCTAAAATATATTTTAAATATGAAACAATTTGTAAATTGAGCTGGCAGTTACTTGTATTGTATGAGAGATATTTGTAAATATTAAAATTTATATTATTTTTGCTATGAATAGTGTGGAGGGAAAGGAAATTTAGAATTGGAACAAAAGCGTTAGGCTCAAGGCAATTTCTTTCTAGCTTGGAAGACTAGAGATTTGAGTAGAGCTTACATCTGACTTGAAGTTTTTATTATTATTGTATTAAATATAACTTTTTATATAGACAGTACTGGCTAAATTTAAACTTTGTGTCTATAAAATATAGCGAGAGCTAATCTTCATTACTTCATTATTATATTATTATAATTTTCTGATATTTTTATTTGCATTTATTCAATTTTCGCATATTTATTTACATTTTGAACAAAGCAGCTGCATAATAATTTTTAAAATCTGCTTAAATTGAATGAAATTATAATTTTAATCAGATATTTAACAGGCATTATATCAATTGTCGTCATTATTATGCCACCTTCACCATTATTTGATGGTTACATAATGGCTGAAAATGTAAGCTGAAATGTATGACATGCATATGTTTTTTGGCCAGGCTAACAACAACTGCCAAAGTGCTTAGTTTGTCTGACTGACTGACTGAATGGCTGTCTTGGTTCAGCTTGGCGCACATGTCGTATGCGTAATGCTTGCGTACGTGCGTTAAATATCGAGATATGAAATTGTTGCATTTCATAAGCGCTGCAAATGTAATTATTGTCGCTAGCTTTAATTTTTCTTTCTCGTTTTTTTTTTGGCTAGAGGCTTATATGTGCCAGGTACTGCATCTATGGTCTTTTGGCCAAGTTGTGAAATAGTTTTGCTGTTGTGTTGTGTTTCTGTCAGTTTGAAGCAGCTGAAATAGAAAGTGATTGCTGCCTGTTGTCAGCAATTTAGAGGCGCTGAAATTGCCAATTGCTTTGTCGTGTAGCATGAGTCTGTGTGAGTGTGTGTGTGTGTCTGAGTGTGAGTCTGAGTGTGTGTGGGTTGCATTTCAGTCGAGACTGAAAACCAGTCCTGTCTGCCCTGCTGCCGCCTTCTAGCCTGGCAGTAACTGAGTCGTGGGCTCAAGTAGCGTTTAAATTAATGTAGGCAAGCGCTGGAACTAATGACTCTCTTGTCTTGTCGAAGTTGTCAACGTTGTTGTAGTTGTCGTTGCTGTCGTTGTCGTTGTTGTTGTTGTTGTCGTCTTGCCTTTTGGTGCAATGAACTCTGCGAGTCATGTCAGACATGTCAGTATATAGCCAGTTGGGAGTTGGCTGCCCAAAAAGATAGTTAATTAGAGCTTTTACTTTCGTTGTCCGTGAAAGTGTGTGGCATGCCACAGATTCAATTTGGAAAATTGTGCTACAGTTGCTGTTCCCCTTTGGCGTTGTCTCTGCTCGACTGACTTAATGGCCCGCGGCAACATTTTCATTTTGGCCAGACACTTTTACCCCGCCACAAATTCAATTTTCGTATCAATAATAGCGAAAAAATCAAATGGAAAAAAAGTGAAGTTGAAAAACAGGTGGGAAAATCATATTTTTTTTTCTTTCTTATGATTATTTCGCAAAAGGAAAGTGAAAATGCGATCAAGACATTTTTGCGGCTTTGTTAGTTCGGTATTTAGTATTTAAAAAGGAAGCGCTAATTATATCAAAGCCGCATTTCATAGAAAGTAAAACAAATAATATTTTTAGTTATCAATCAGCGTGTTTCGCATTGTTGCGCCTTTGCTGTGGTGAAAGTAAAAACTGTGCCAAAAACTCTATCGAAAAGGAGAAGAAATACATATTCAAAAAAAAAAAAAAAGAAGAAAAAAACCGCTTAGCAATTGGGTTAAGCTCAATAACTAAACGTGTTTTATTTATGCCTCGTCTTCTTCTGTTGTGGCTCGTGTGAATTATGCGCGCTGTGCCATAAACTCGAATATATTATTAAACTGGTTGCTTGAGGCACTCGTCACCCACTTGGGCAGACCTTAGAGCTCGGCTTGCATCGCGCTAATATGTCAGCAGCAAAAAGCACTTGCCCCAACCGACTGTCTATCTGTCAGTCTGTCTGTCTGCCACACATGCACTTGACACCGCTTCGCTTTTGGAGGCTGTGCTCTCAGTGCTTGGGGCAAGTCAACGATCGCTGCAGCACATAAATCACAGCCAAAGCAAAGAAAGTAACCAGATTTATAGCACTCGGCCGTCTAAGACTCTTCTGTAAGACTTGAAAATTGTTGTAACATTATATTGAATGCTTGGCGGGTGGTGTTAAAAGCCACACACAGACATTCACGCTACCTCTCCCTCTCTACCTACCTCTTTCTCTTTCTCTCTGTGTTTGCCACATTCTTGTTGCATTGAGTTCAAGTGAGTTCGTTTGAGTCAAAGCTCAGCAGGTGTCAATTTCTAAAGAGTTTGTTTAGGCCTATAATCGCCCAACAAAAAAGAAAGCACTTTAAAATATGAAAAGAACAGAAATCCATCTGTCTCAGTCTATATTAGATAGAAATTTCTATAGTAATTTAATTTTAATTATAAATTTTGTTGAATTATATTTGAAGTTTTTATAGCTAAAAAAACTAGTTATAGGCAGCTATTAAAATTTATTTTTCAACAATTTTTAATGATAATAATTGCTTGCATTTCTCTTACAATTTCATACACTTTGATATAATTGGAAAAAAAAAAGAAATTTTAGTTGAAATGTTTAACAATTATCTAAATAATAATAATGCGAGCTCTAACTAATTTTAAAAGTAAGATGAGTAAAGAAAAATATTTTTAATTAATTTGAATGCTGAAAGAAACGTAAAGTTTTTGATGTTGTTCTGTATTATTTAATTTTATATTTTTCTTTTGCTTCTATTTAGCATATGTATAAGGTCTAGATTCTTTATCCATCATATCTTTATCTTTCTACTGCCAAAGTTTAGCCCAGCACCAATTCCAACTAAGTGAAAAATAAAACTAAACTTCAACAGCAATTTAGCAAAATTTCTTCATTGATTTATTGTGCAGACAAGCGCATCCCCCAGAGATATATCTCTATATATATCTCTATATATATATGTATACATATGCCTGCCCATCTTTGATAAGTAGCTCAGCTCATCGTATGCGAAGTCAGGCCAAGTATATTTTACCAGCTATATAAATCGCAGTCGTGAATATGTTGGCATCTTTTCAACGCTTCACGTAGCAATTTGTGAAATTCTCGTCTTGCCAGTGCAATTGTGCCTGCCAGGCAGGGGGCGTGGCCAAAGGGGGCGCCTTGGTAATAAGTAATACTCGTATGACTGCCACAAACTGTGACAGATGAGCGTCTGACTTGTGCAAGACATCTGTTTGCCCAGCCTTGGCTTGCCAAAAGGCGAAACCCGTAATTTCAGATGTTGGCAGGCATATATGATTTAGATATACATATAAGTATATACCTACATATAGATATATACATGAGTACAACAAACAATTACACTGCGAGAGTGAAAAGAAGAACAAAAGACTGAAGACACAAACTTGACATCGAAAATAAATGATGCCTGCCAGCTGAGGCTGAGACTCTGAGACTGAGACTGAGACTAAGACTGACTGCAACTGAAACTGAAATCTCTCTCTCAAAGTCGGTTTCGAATTTCTAAGAAATGCAAATGTGCATCACATCGGCATCCACAATGGCAATGACAAAGACAAAGCACAGGGCAGGTGCTGCAATTGTTGTTGTTGTTGTTGTTGCTGTTGGGGCGTACCTGAAAAGTGAAACCCGCTGTCGCTTTTGTTTTGGCAGCCGCCACATTTGCCGTTGCAGCTGCACCAGATTCTGTTCACTGCTATAAATAATTAGTGAAATTAAAGCTTTGGCATCTCAAGAATTTCACCACCTTTAATTGCAATTCTTCCTCCCTCTTTCTCTCTTGCAGCTGCCCAGCACAATGACATCTCGCAGATCTCGCCCAAGTCTAGCAGCCATAACTCGGCGGCTCGCTTGAGCATTGAGAGCACCATGACCGACACGAACAGCATCTCGGAGAGCGTACACTCAGAGCCACTGAATGAGAGTGAGACGAGGGCACGTGTGGAACGTTCGGCGTCTCCTATACTGCACGAGCCGCAGCCGCAGCAACAGCATCCCAATGATATCAACTTTAGCAAGGATGGCGAGAAGGATGTCTCTGCGGGCCGTTACTTTCACTACAATATCAAGCCGACGGGCACGTACGATCAGCAGGAGGAGCAGCAGCAGCCGGAGCGCACGCAGCGCATGAGAGCAGGCAAGACTCTAACAGGTAGCAGCAGCAGCAGCAGCAGCAGCAGCTCCGTTGGCAGCAGCTCCACTGAGCAGCCTTTTTTAGTGCAAAGGGGGCTGCGACAGACTACGTCGGGGTCCCCTATCAGCCCGAGTCGGAGCAGTATTGCCAGCTCGACAGCCAGTGCGACTCAAACGCCGCATAATGCACGCCAAAATGGCAATCCGGACATCCAGGACATCATCACGGGCATCGTGAAGCTGCTCAACGGCAATGTCAATGTGCACGCCAATACGCAAGGTGTGCGTCGACCCTCGGCTAGCCGCATTAACAATCGTGGCCCGCCGCGCATATCCGAGGTGCAGCCCCTGCCGCTGGACTATGAAGCACAGAAGCCAGGCACCTCAATGCGACCTCCTCCCTATCCCTTCGATCGACCCGATCGTCCGTTTATTACGGGCGTGCCCATTCCGGAACAGATCGTGCCTGTGCGTCCGGGCTTTGTGAGTAATCGGCCTCCCTGGTATCGCAACAAGCCACGCCCACCCATCACGACGAGCGTCAATGGCAGCCGACGTCCGCTGCCGCAGTATCAGCCAATGCCTCAGCAGTTGCCCGCACGTCCCGCCGAACCGGAGCCAGTGCATCAGCAAGAGGACGTGAAGCAGCAGCCGGAACCAGTTGTTGATCATCTAGACGCTGTGCCGCCCACAGACACCACCTACGACTCGGAGTTCTCTAATGAAGATGCCAATGCCCAGTACATTGAAGTCTCTGACCAGGATACCGAAGCTGGTGGAGAGATCGAAGATGATCTGGTGCCACCAGCCGAGCCCTCACCCACAACGCCAACCAAAGAGCAGGTGGTCAAAAAGAAGCATAAGCCCAAGCCAGTCAAGAAGCCGCATGAGGAGCACGATGGCTACACCACCATTATTGAGACTAGCTCCGTGGTGAACACTGTGATGGGCATGTCGTCGAGCTATGTGCCCATGTCCATGGATAGTGGTGAGAGTGTTAGCCATGATCTCGACCCGTCCACGGAGGAGGTCATCTTTATGACAGCCAATCGCACGCCGGGACTGGAGGCCACAGCCTCATCCGACTCATCCGTTACGAGCAGCATTCAGACTATGCCGCTGAGCGAGCTGGTTGCCTCGGATTCTATTGCTCCGACATCCAAATCACCTATGACCACCTCTACATCCACCACCACCACCACCAGTACTAGCTCCACCACTACCACCTCAACTACTACCACAACTACCTCGTCTACCTCAACTACCTCAACCACCACTGAAAAGGCGCCCATTGGCAATGCCCCGACGCCCGCTCCCGCCGCTCCGGCCGCCTCCTATCATCCTCGACCCGGCATTGTGTTGGACGATCCCGAATTCAAGCCCGGCGGTCGGCCACGCCCACCGGCTCAACGGCCCACAGCTCCACAGCAGCCCATACAGCCAACGCGCCAACATCTGCCGCCTGGCTATGGCGAAATCTTTGACGTTACACTGTCGGCTATCCAAGGTCCGGGTCCCAAGGGCAGCGGCTCCCAGCAGACGATCAACATCAAACCGTACGGCAGCTATGGCGCAGCGCCAGCAGCAGCAGGTGGCGGTGGCGCCCAGGCGGACATCATTGTCTCAGCATCAGGTGACGAAGGCTTCGTCTCAATCGATGGCAAGCGCACTTACATCAATCTATTTGGTGATCCCACAGATCCGCCCGCAGGAGCCACAACACCGGCGACGCGATTGCCCCAACTGCCGGGCGCAGCAACAAGCAGTAGTGGTACAGGAGGTGGTGGTTCAACAGGTGGCGCAACTATACCGAATCATGGTGTCACACAGAGCAGCAATGGTTATGTGGTGCCCGAAACAGAAGTTGTCGAATTGCAACCACAATCAGGCACAAGTCCGGGACATGGACATGGACAAGGACATACTGTCAGTAAGGTGCCGGTATCAACAACACACGCTGGACCCACTCGACCACACTACCGTCAGCGACCCACACCACCGCCCGTGCGTATCGACACCTGCATTGTGGGCGACGACACCACCTGCGATCAGGCGCAACATGAACGCTGCAAAACGGACAACGGCGTGTCCAGCTGTCATTGCAGACCAGGTGAGCTGAGGGCACTGTGAGAGATTGGGGAGGCCTAACTCTGAATATATATACTTCTCTTATACTCTTCTTAATATATGAGTAAGCATTAGAGAATATTTTATTAATGCATCCATTTCTAGGCTATTCACGTCGCAAGCATCGCGAGCCCTGTCGCCGTGTCATTTCCTTCCATCTGGGCATGCGCGTGGATCGCATCTATGAGCATCGCATTGTGTGGGACAATAAGCTGCTGGATCTCAACAGCGAGCCATATGGCCAGCTGAGCTACGAAGCTGTGCGAGCGGTAAGTAGAACAATATAAATATATACCCAGAAATTCAACAATAAACGTTAATCTACTTCACAGGTGGACTCTGCCATGTCTATGACACCCTATTCGGATGAGTTTATGGAGGCCAAGGTGAATAATATCTATAGAGGTGATCCAAATCTGGGCGGCAGCGGCGTCTATGTGAATCTGACATTGAAGGTGAGTAAAATTCAAGACACTCGCAAATTTTACTAAATCTACTTCTCTCTTCTCACTCCCAGCTGGATGAGAGCGTGGAGACGCTGCGTCCCAATCTGCGCAGCGATGTGCAGAAGCATCTGTTGGGTGTGCTGCATCGTCGCAACAACAACATTGGCAACTCGGTGCTGTATGTGAGCTCACCGGAGGGCGCCGTCTCGGCGCTGCATGATGTGGACGAATGCCAGTCGGCGGAACTGAACGATTGCCACGAGAGCGCCACGTGCAGCAACAGCTGGGGCAGCTTCCAGTGCGCCTGTGCGCCAGGTCTGCGAGATCCCTGGGCCGATCAACCGTTGCGTGCGGGTCGGGAGTGTCAGGCCTGCCCGGATGGCTATTGCAATAATCATGGAGTCTGCAGCTACAACGAGGAAGGCGCCCAGACCTGCGCCTGCGATTCAAGTCATTACGGCGCACAGTGCGAGATCGACGGCGAGGTGCTGGGCGTGGCCATAGGCGCCTCGGTGGCAGCTGTGATCATCATAGTGCTGACGCTGGTGTGCCTCATCATGTGGTCACGTCGCTGGCAGCGCGAGCAAAAGAATGCGATGGGCTCGCCGGTGTTTGGCTACATGAATACGGCTCCATTGAAGTCGGCGGGTTTGCCACAAGCGGGCTACCAGGTGACGCTCGAGGATCGCATGCGGTGGGCACAGATTGCAGATGTCATGGCACAGACGAATCATTACGGAGTGAGTGTTAGTTAGCAAGCCCCAAATATAATTGACATATAATTCTAATCACTATTCGCTTGTTAGGCGGAACCCATTGGACCCACACGGCCATCGTCGGCCATGTTTGCGTATCCCAATCTGGGTGCCATGGGCATGGGCACCATCGGTGGAATGTCGCTGCAGAGCACCATGCAAATGCATCCGAGCGCCAGCCTGGCGCCGCCAGTGCCATTGCCCAGGTGAATATAAGCAAATATATATTAACTTGATTTATTGCTAACTCATTTTGGTATTTTTACCAGAAGACTCGGGCTGGGAGCGCGTGCGAATGGCATGCGCGCACTGGAGAACTCTAGCTCCAGTGAGGAGGAGGATCGCGCCGATCTGTTGGGACGCAATTTCCAAGTGCCACGCCCCAAGAGTCGCAGCAACGGCAGCATAGCGGTAGGCGTACAGCATCAACCTCACAGCCGTGTCAGTTTTCTCATTTATTTATATTTTTATTATTATTTGCTGTAGAACCAGTCGGGCATCTACTACGATGTGGACTATGAGCCTTCGGGCAATGGCATTGGCAACACCAGCGTCGATCATCTTTATGGCTCACAGAATCAGTCTGTGACGCACTCGTCAGGCAACTCTCACATACCCGGTCCCCAGGGCATACCCATGAGCACCTACACCTCAGGCCGTGCGCCCAGCAGTTACTACATGAAGTAGATCCCCTCTCTCCCATCCTCTCCAGCACTGCCCTAACCCCCAGCCCTAGTTTAACGAAAAAAAACAAAACCTGTAAATATGCAATTTTAGCTGTAGTTTAGCTTAGGTCCAACTGCCTAAAACACTTTTCCACTGCAGTCCACGAAGGAAACAAGAGAAGTCTGTGACTGCAGCTGAGACGTGTTTTTGTGCAATTAGCAAGAAGACTTAGTTTACAATATATATATGTATATATGTATACATCATATATATATATATGACAGTTAGTTACGTAAAGTTAAATGCAACGTTAACGATCACTAATCATTAATTTTAATTTTAAATTAAATCTTTAAATTATTCTTCTATCCCTAGTTCTAAATGCAGTTCTATGAAAGCTTAGCCGAAAGTCAATTTTAAATCAAACGAGCACTAGTATTTACCAATTTCATGTACTTATGTATTTAGTTGTAATGTGTGAATGTAAATATGAATCAATAAACATATAATAATAGTAATAATAAGATACCTGCTTTTTGAGGGTTTTGTTGTTTTTTTTCTTTTTTACTGATGAAAATTAGAGAAACATCATTAGAAATTAACTTTTGTATCAATTTACAAACTAGCTCTTGCGAAAAAAAAATGTTTGCCAATTTTAAAAACTTTAAATTAGTTAAATATTCATTGCAAAGTATTTGAAGCCCGCATTTCAGATTATTTCAAACATACCGCCAAGCGGCCAATGCTTCTAAAACTGTGCACCCAACACATCTCATGCCATTTCACTTTAGCGCTTTGCCCTGTACGTACCAGCATAACCGCCGCAATCGCTGCAGTGTAAGCGTGACAGCTATATAGCACACTTTAGGCCAGTGTTGAAAAATAGGCAAGGTGTAACGCACACTTAATCACTGGCGCGCTGTATGAACTTGTTTGTTTTTTTAATTACATTGCAAAATGATTTGCAAGCTTCAGTTGTTGACATTTTAATTATCTAACCGATTGCCATTTTTCCTTGTGCTGACTTAACAATAAAAGTAAAAATAGTTGACATTCCTGGCAGTGCCAACTACGTCTTATTTATGGTCACTACAGTTTTCACTTTTCTTTGTGAAAATAGTAAAATAAAAAACGTGATTTGATGATTTATGAGTTTACTGCTTTGGTTCACACGCATAAATAAATTAAAATTATTAGAAAAAAAAAGAAAACTGAAAATATGAAAATTTCGTATGTATGTTCCGTTTGCGTGCGACAGCCCGAAAGTGAGGCAGACAGACAGAGGCTTATGCAACAACAATGTGAAGTGCTCGTGGTAACGGTTAACTGGCCAGGTGCACGCCTCTTGCTTGACCCTAACATGTACCAGTTTTAACGACTTAGCACCGCTGTGCACGCTCTCCCGCTATCTGCCTCTCCATCTCTCTCTCTCTTTCTCTCTATCAATCTTTCTATCTATCTCAGGCACAGCGGGCGGGCGAGCTGTCGACAGCTCATTGGAAACATCAAGTCAATGTATTGAAAGATCTATCAAATCGCCATGTATTAGCCTGCTAATGGGCATATATTTTTGGTGGTTCAATGTCGACTTAATTAATCGACACCTTTTGTTGTCGATGAGCTTTTTGGGCTTAAAGGCAAAACCGCTTAGCGCCAGCAATTGAAGCGTCGAAAAGGTCGAAACAAACGTTAATAGCGCCTATTTCATAATTCATCACGGCTGATCGGAGAAGAGCAGCCAAAAAAGGAAAAAACAAAAACTAAAAATAAAGGCATAAATATTATTATGTAGTGTGCAGCATCTGAAGATGGTTTTTATTAGATTGTTTAGAGCCACAGTCAACCAGCAGATGTTGACCCAATTGTCTAACAATTTCAGTTTCATTTTTGATTTTTTGCCATGACGCTGCAATCTTTTAGCGTGCCTTTCAATTGCGACAGCAGCGGGGGCGTGTCCCTTTTATATAAAGCAGCTCACGTAAACGTGCGACTCGTGCCACATAAACCAAAGAGACATCAAATTAAAGCGTAACCAGTAAAGAGTGCTAAAGACTCGCAAATGAACGACTGCCAAATACCCTAAAGAGTTTGTCAAGGCTGTGGCTTGAAAGATTCTAGCTTACACATACATATACATAAGCAAAGCCATAAGCATATGCACATACATACAACATACACACACGTACAAATTTATACAAACAAGACAACAAGCACGCACGTCGTCGTTCGCTACTAACTTAATTTTACTTTCAAGTAATAGATATGGCATATTTGTATATATGAGCTAACAACTTTCTTTTAGGCCGAATGACGTGAGATATAAAAAAAAGTTATATAAACATACAAATGTTACATATTTATGTAAGTCAGAATAATCTTAACGACTTTAATTCTTAATATCGATTAGTGAGAGCAGCGGATATCGATGATTTAAAAAAAACTTAAGCTACGCTTTTGGAGGATCTAAGCACGAAGGCATGAGCTTGCAAGTCTCTAGTTTCTATACGATATATCGAAGCATCGATACATTTGTCAAATCGAATTTAAGCTGATAATCTGTTTGGTTGTTACGTCCACTTCAGCGCTTACCATCATACCCTATTTACGCATTTGCAATGGAGTTGAGGGTACAAATTTGCAAGTATGCGATGGCGAATTATATCGGGTGTTTAAATCGATGCTCGGTATTAGCGTCAATTTGTGTGATGTGTGCCAAATCGGCATATTATGTCATCCGCAGAGCGGCCTTCAGCTGAATGGGACATCAGGAGCCAAAGTGTAGTGGGTCAACTGCAGACATCAGCGCCATAACATTAACTGAGAATTGCAACAAGACATTGTCGAGAGCCATAAACACATTTCGCACAACCTCAGCCGTTTCAATTGGCCACTGCTGCCGCTTTTGGCAAGCGACAGTGACAATGGAAGTTGCTGTTGTTATTGCTTCTGCTGCTGCTGCAAGGCAGGTGTTGCAAGTAATAACTCAAAGGCAAGCTGCTCAGTTCCTCTTCGAGCTTCGTGACATGCAATGTGAGTAACAGCCAAGTCGGTGGGTGATCACTGTAGCCGTTTGTCATAATTGGACGCGCGTGGAAGATGCGCTTGAAACTTCCTTGTTGGGCTGGAAAAACAAAATTTCCTTTCTGTCAATGTGTGGCAAATGGCTCAAAGCTGACAAAAAGTTGGCCAAACAAAGCGCAAACAGAAAATACAAATTTTTTCGTATTACAACAACTACAATAAACACACAGGCACAGTGGTGGATGGGAAAGTATGAAAAGCTTAAAATGCGTTAAAGGCTTACATTTTATTATATTTAATCAATAATTAATAATTATATGTATGCTTGATCAACTTGGATTTCGTTATAGTTTTATTTGCTTAAGCAATAATTAGGCTAGCCGGACTGTCACAAATTCATAAATGTCCTTTGTCTAAATATACATATATTTATATATGTATGTATGCTTTTTTGGTATTTTTTAGTCACTGCATAGAAAACATCTTTTATGCTAGTGATATAAAGAAAAATTAAATGTTTAATGAAGATGCGTAACACTTACATTCAATTTTTTTTTATCATTGTCGAAGCATTAGTACTTTAACCTGCCAAAAATTAAAAAGGTTCTTAAATTTGCAAAATTCAAAATATCCCTTTATTATTCACTTTAAATCACTTGCTAAGCAGCTTATAGCTGTCTGGCAACGTTTAAAATCTCATTTAATTCAGGAAGCACACTTAACGCATTATACAAAATATCTTATGGGAATTTTTGCTAATTGGCGTGGAAAACTAACTAAAATCAAAGCAGTGAGAGACCTTCAAGTCGATAAGCATCTGTGATGCGAACCACTGTGCGACGCATATGTATATATTTTTTGTTGCTGCTGCCACAAGCGGAACAGCAGTTGGAAGGCATAAAAAAGTGTACAGAAAAAACAAAACCAAAACAAAAATCACAAAAAGGCGGCGCACGACAAAATGCACTCAAATGTTGCAGTTGCAACAGACAACACTAAATAAATGCCATGAAAAGACGCTGCATGAATTAACATACGTGTTAATGAGTCAAGCCACACACAGGCCGAAAGATTCGCACGCACATAAAATAACTTCATTTACATTGAAGCTTCCTCGCAGGCAGTTAGGACTGCTGTACAGTTGGACAGTATTCAATTGGATGGCATTGATGCAGCCACTTGGCTTTTTGAATCGGAGTGAGTCCATGTGAAAGTCTTGGCCTGACGTAACGCAGTTGCATCTTCAATCGGCGACACCTGTTGTTCGTTGCTGGAGTTATCCGATTGCGCAATTGGCCACTCGTCTCTTCCTTTTCCCTCTCTCTCTCTCTCTCTCTCTCTATTGCTCTCTCTTTCTGCAGGAAGATGGCGCCCACACTTCCGCTTAAGGTGTGCCCAGAGCCTGGGCATCGAATTGCCCAATGATCAAACGGTATTTAATTAGCAATATTTGTCAAACGGCAGTCATAAAAAATATGTCTTGACTTAGGTGTCTTCAGTGCATGGCAAGCGGCTTATAGATGAGGAAATTCGCGCATGTGCAGCTGCAAGGCGGCAGCTACGCAAATTGGAATGTGAGACCTCTGACTGAGGCTTGGCTTCGTTTGCTTGGCCCATTGCGTAATGCCGATTTGGAGCCTGGTGGGCAACCACTTTGAGCCACTGAGCCGGTTTTTCGTCTGCATCTGTTGCAGGACAACGCCTCAATGGACAAAACTTTTAAAGCTCGTTCTGCATTTCTGTTGCCGTATCTCGTCGACGTCTTCTTCTGCTTTATGGCCAAGATTACAGCCGTCTGCGATTGCAACAGCAACTGTCATAAATATACCGATAATACTGGGGACGTCGCGAATCTGTGTTTTGATCCGTTGTTAACCTGTTCCAGTGATCAACCTTGGTGTACACGCTTGAACGAACCTTTTTCTGAAGATTCGCAAATCTTATGGATTACGATTTCATTTATCAAGTGGAAAATGGTCAAAAGTCATGTATCTTGACCACCTGCAGCTAGCTACTAAATCTGCAGCGTAGCCAAGCAATTAATGCTGCATTTAATTGAAATTGCGCTGACAAAACGACGCACCTAATTGGCTACGGTTCGAAATGGGATGATGCAACCGGTCAAGCGGGGCAACAGTTTCAAGAAATCTGCTTTGGAGGCTGTAATTTCATTTACGCTCAATATGTGGGTCAACTGCACGCGAGTGGTAACAATAACATTACCATCAACACTCAAGCCATGCGCACCTGCCTCATCGACAGCTTCGGTTGGGTTTTCGGCTTTGGTTGTTGGTGATGCGCGGTCATGTAACGAATTGGAGCAACCGAATGTGCCTCGAGCCACGCCAGTCAGCCCAAGTCAAGCTATAAAAGCAATTACAAGCGCAATATGTCAAAGACGCTTACAATTGACGCTGACGATGACGTTGCAGGAAGAGGTCTTAACGAGACGCAAAGTGGAATTTCACATTGGTGTCCAATCGGAATTAGCGGCTATTAAGGGAGACTGATTGAAGGCCGAAGCATGTTTGAATCGTTTTAATTTGTTCATGTGGTAACATTCCAAGTGAATGTTGGCGTGCCCCACATGAAATCAACCTCTATGAATGTTTAGAAATGGCTATAAAACTCTTTTACTTCTACTTCAAGGTATTATCAACTGAAGTAATCGATTAAACAGATTGTGCAATGGAAATTGGAATGTAAATGTGCTCATATTTCCATTACTATATATTTTTAACTGGATACATCTTCAATAAATTCAATAATTTATGACTAGTTTGTAAGCAGCATCTAAATGTGTCTAATATTATGACCAATAAAAACACAAACTTGCAATTTTAATTACTCTACTCCTACTCTAATACAGACATTTAAATAATGTCCCATGCTTTGGCAGCTATAATGCAAAGTAATTGTTTTATTTATGGACAATTTTTTGACGATAAAAGTCCTTCAACTGACGCGGGCGCTCATTAAAAAAAATGAATAAAACTAGTTCGACTTCATATGCCAAGATGTTTGGCCATGCATATAACCTAAATAAACGTCGAGATCAATAATAAGATGCCATTAATTATGCAATCAGCAGGGACTCTAGCAACGGCGAAAGGTGTTTTTCGGCGCCTGCAGCGCCTGCGTGCACGACGACATCTTCGCGCCAAAGAAACTTCAGACGGCTGTGTAACCAAAATTCAAAAACAAAACAAAAACTTAAATGCAAACAAAACTCGCTCCACAAGCCGTCGTCGTCGTCGTCATCGTCGTTGCATTGTTGTTGCTGCTTTTGTTGTGCACGTTACAGGAATTTCAATTTCAATTTCATTTCATTTCTTTTGTGGCAGTGCAATTCGCAGCTGAAGCCGAAACAAAACTAAGTCAAGTGGCAACGGGACTGTGCGACTATGGGACTGGGTCTCCTCTGATTGGGCCAGGCTTGAGCCGAGCTACGCTGTGGCTCTCATTGTTGCTGACGTTGCACATTCTTCATTATTATCTGTTTCATTTTCCTTGATTTGTGTCGTGTATTTTTACCTAATTTCAAGTTTCAGTTTTTTTCGCCGTTTCTTTTCTTGTTGTCGCCGTTGTTGTTGGCGTTGCCAGTGGTGTTGGTTTTGTCTGTTGTGTGCTTCTTTTCTTTTCGTTTTTTGCATTGAAGGCCGCAACTGCAATTTCATGCACGTTATCCCCCATCTCCTGCCGCTCTGCTCCTTCTCTGATTTTCGCATGTGATGTAACCACTGTTGCTGTTGCTGTTGCTGCTGCTGCCACTGTTGATTGTTGTGCATATAATGTAAACTTTGTAGATATTGTGGACACTGTCAATTACAATTTTCGCATATAATTTATGCGAATTCCAAGGAGATGCACATTGCAGTTAGACACACCCGATCTGGCAGCACTTGCCATTTGGCATAAAGCTTCTGACGATATACGATCACACTTAGAATTCAATTTTTTTTTGGCATATTAAAAGTAAAAGTGTCCAAACGATCTTCTTCATTCTTCATCATAGCCGAAAGTGTTAATTGTGCATTTATTAAACTATATTGTGGTCATTTGTGTGCTTTTTTGGTTGAGGGACTGTCATAAAACGCGCACCTTATTACCATGTTAAAAAATGTTAAATGCCTTTTAGTGCTAGACAAATATGGCCCCCAGAGCCTCAGAGCCGCAGAGCCCAGAGCCACTGAAGCGGAGCAATAGCACCAACAATAGCGTGTTGTTATTGCCCTCGTCATTGCTATGTCTTCATGCTGCGTCCCGTTGCGAAGGTCACTTTGTTGTTGTTTTTCTTAGCTTTTGTTTACACAAACGCCTGTTGGCAGTTTTGTTTTTTTTTTTTGGCGAATCGCGGGCCAAAACCGAACTGTGCTAATTGTGTGTCACTGAAATGAAGTTAACCGAGTTAAACAGGTCGTCTGAAGTGCATGCACGTAGCTATTTAACCATTAAGTGTAGCAGTCGACAGCCGAAGACCGCCCACAGCCCTATTTGACCTTATCGAGTATCGGTCAGCAGGTAATTAAATCTTGTACATCATTATTAATAACATAATTAGTAGTCTGTGAACGCGTCGACACATTCTACCTTCGGCCCCAAACCATCACATTTACGCTTGAGATCAGCCAACGCACACTTCAAAGACTCCAAGACCAAGCGGTCAAAAGTTGGAATATACGGCTGCTGCGATTGCTTTACCTTGGGAAAATCCGAGCAGTCATCGTCAGTCCGAGACCAATTCATCAGGCAGCATGGGTCGTCACACAGCGAAAGATAAAACACAAACAGACATTAAGCGCTCTCTTTGAGCTTTGCGTTGCGCCTTACTCTCACTCTCACTCTCTTCTCGGCTCTTTCGCTTTCGTTGACGCTGGCAGCGACGCTGGCGTTGGCGTCGTCGTTAGCGGTTGCGTGCATTTTGCACATTGGGCGACAACCGAACGCTTTCAGCCGAGACTAAAGCTCAAGTTGAAGCTGTGACTGTGACTGGGAGCTTTGCAGCAGCAGCAGCAACAGCGATTGCGGCTGCGGCTACGGCGGCGGCTCGACCGTGTCCCCACACATACACACACACTCACACATATGACAGATAGGCACAGCAAAAGACCAAAGAGTCGCTGCTGGCGTCGCTGCTGCAGCGACCGCTGGCTGTTTATTGTTGTTGTTGGTGGTATTTTGGGCAAATTGTTGCTGTTTTGCGCTGCTGCGCTGTCGACGTCGCTGCGTTTCTTTGGCGCTTCGTATTCAAAATATAAATAGATGTGCATGTAGGGAAATGCGAATAGTGTTCATAGAAGACCTCATCGGAGGCACATTTCAGCTCTTTTGTTTTGACGCGCTGTTGGTGGTACAGGGATTACAAGCATGAGATCCCTAAATTTGTTGGTTAGTGTGACGAAATGATGATGAAAACATATGTAATAATATAGAAATATTCCAACTGCCCAAATATCCTAAAAATAACCACAAATTGCTGTGTGATAAAATATAAATAAATAATGTGAATAATTAAGAAAACAAAAAATATATATATAACTGTGCAAAAAGTGATCTGAAGTTGAAAACCTTTAACATGAAAAGTTATTTAATTGATTATCTGCGCTTCTCTGCCGCCCACAGCTACTCAGCGCCAGCTGCGCGCTAATCCTTAGCATAGCCTACGCACATCCGCCCGAGGGTGTGTGGAAGAAGAAGCTAACGTGGAAGGAAGATTGGGTGCAGGTGTGGAAGACGATAAAAAAAGAGGCGTGGGAAACCAAATGGAAAAAGGTTTCGGTGCCAATATGGAAGGAAGTGCAGGTAAGCGTAGCGGTTGCCACCAGAACTCAAGGATCAGAGTTAAAACGAAGCAAAAATGTCAAATAGGTGCCCGTTTGGAAAGAGGAGAAAGTACCCGACTGGAAAATTATAAAGAAGCCCAAAATTGAGGAACGCGAAGTGCCCGCATGGAAGGACGTCAAAGTAGCAGAATGGAAGAAAGTGACGAAACCCATTTGGGTGCCCACCAAGGTGGCCGTGTGGAAGGAAATTCAAGTGCCCGTCTGGAAGGAGATCCAAGTGCCCTTCTGGAAGGAGATCCAGGTGCCCGTGTGGAAGGAAGTACAGGTTGCAGACTGGAAGCAAATGTTCGAGCCACAATGGGTAAGCAAAAAGCTCAACAATTGCAATAAACAACAACAAAACATAAACTCCGATTATCCCAGGTTAAAATGGGCATACCTGGCGAAAAGTTCCTGGGCAAAGATCACGAGGGCTGGGAATACACCAGTCACGATCTGTGGCGCAAGAAGCTCATCTGGAAGCCAGTGTGGAAGAAGGTCTGGCGCACCGAAAAGAAACAGGAATGGCGCACCGAGAAGAAACAGGAATGGCGCACCGAAAAGGTGCAAGAATGGAAAACGGAGAAAGTGCAAGAGTGGAAGGAAGACAAGAAACTCGAATGGAAGGATGAATGGGTGCAGGTGTGGAAGAACTCCAAGAAGCAAATCTGGATTAAGGAGAAGCGCGAAACATGGGTAGAGGAGAAGGTACAAATTTGGCGCACCGAAAAGAAACAAGTCTGGGCCACCGAGAAGAAGCAGGCGTGGAAGGACGAATGGCAATCAGTGAAGGTGCCCGTCTGGAAGGAGGTCAAAGTGCAAGAGTGGAAAAAGGTCTGGAAGCCAGTGTGGGAAAAGGTTTGGGTGCCAATCAGCCACGGCCACGGCTGGGACTAAGCGACAGGCAAATCATATATCGCAAATCTATGCGACAGCACTGATACATAACTGATAACTGCCCCATTCATGGCTTCCACTGGCCAAATGCAATTGTTTCTTATTGCTTTTGGCTGCAGAAAAATTGTTAATACTTAAGTCTAGCATTGGCATTAGCTCATCCCGAATCGTTTGCATCTCTATTGACACATTCCGTTTACTTTCTCATTTCATTTCCTGTCTCTCTACTTCACTTGTATCTATGTATATCTTAGGTGTACGAATTAGTCATGCGCGCGTTTGTTGTCTCTAAGTTATGAAAATTGATAATTGGCCTTTTGGATTTGCCATTGAAATTCAACTTCAATGAAGAATGAAGCTCAAAAACTGTAAAAAAAAATACATACACAAATAATCATTGAAGGTTTGTAAATATGTACCTTACCGAAACCCATAAACATATATTGTTATGAACATCATAAACTATTGTACAAAAATTTCATGTAAAGCGAAAAACTTACAACAAAAAAAAGAAAAAGAAGTTATAAAAAAATAATAAAAAACATACGTAAAAAAGCAACAGTGATATTTATCTTTTAATTGTGTTAAGTACCCGAAAACCACCCAAGTGGTTCGCTTATGAGATGTGTCTCTGCAGCATCGTCCTCCTTTTACTTTCATTGGCCTCTTCGCAATCCATCGATTGCGCAAGAGCTCTGCCATCTCCGGTCACACTGCCATTAGCTGGTCATTAACTGGAGAAGATGCAACTCATAAAGTTTCGGGCCTCATGACACGCGGAAGTTGGCCTCAGATCAGCCTCGCCTCCCGCCATAACTGGGCATGGGCAAGTTTTTTATTGGAGTTTTTTTTATTATTCATTTTTTTTTGTTTGTGACTTTTGCACGATTGTTGCAATCGAGAGGCCAAGAGCCAAAGCCAATGCATATGAACTTGCCGCAGAGGCGCTTACAATTGCAAATGCCACTGCACCACCAGCAGCAGCAGCATCACGGCGTCTGTGTGCATCCGATGCTGATGCCAAATAAATCTCAAGGAAGCATCTCATCATCGGCCAGATAAGCAGCAACAATAACGCCTCACTTCCTGTTCAAGTTGAATGTTGAATGTTGAATGCGGCTGTGGCTGCGGCTGCTGGCTGCTGGCTGCTGGCTTAGGGTTACGGCTGCAGCTCTCAGTTGCATTTTTCAGCTGAAGTCCAAGTCACTCGGTCGACTATGTTGCAACATGTTGCTTTAATTGACTCGCTCGTTGACTTCGCGCTCTGTGTGTTTGTGTGCCAAAAAGATCTGCTGCCGACATTAGTTGTACACGTGATGCCCCTCTAACACCTGCCCCCTGCCAACCACCTGCCCACCTGGCCGCCTAGTTGCATGCAGGTCTACTATTTAGCAGGCAGCCACAGACAGCGGCAGCAGCAGCAGCAGCCGTCGCCGAGGAAGCAACTTGTAACAGTTGCTGTTACCAAAACTGGATACCAGGCGCTGCCACAATTGCAACGATTAGGTAACTTTCCTACGACAACAACAACAACAACAACAACTATTTGCAACTAAACCAAAAGTTCGAGTTCAAGAAAACATTTAAGAGCAACGAGAGTTGTTGTTGATATTATGACTTCGATTGTTAACAAATTTACAGTTGACCATAAAAGGCACGCCCATGTTTAGATAAAACTGAGCGATAACTGGGCGGGTAACTTATATCATAAATTTAGTGATACATAATACTCGTATAATGAAAATGTAACAATTATTAAGAGATTTACAGATATACATATATGGGACAATAGAAGTGAGTATGAAGTTTTATGGACTTGGCTATCAGTTCGAATCAATTTTCTTGGTGTTTATTATTTATTTATTTAATTTAATATATAGAAATAAATAAAACATTTTTATTTAAAGTCTTTGAAGATTGTTTCCATTTTAATGAAATTAAACTATTTTGATTAATAGTATATAGATGTAGTATAAATATAGTATATAGATTATTTTATTTTATTACGAAAAATCAAAAGATCAGTTGAAAAATATATATAATAATTTATATTTCAGTAAAACAAAATGTACAATACATTTGAACAAAATATAATTTAATTTAATTCAAGGCATTGTCTTAAATATCAATTATTATATATATATCAATAATTTATAACTAAAACCAATGCCCAAACTTGAGTTTCTAATTCCTAATTACAATTTTTATTTTTTATTTTATTTATATCATAAATTTATATATATAGTTTATTATTATTATTATTATTATTATTATTATTATTATTATTATTATTATTATTATTATTATTATTATTATTATAAATGTTATTATTATTATTATTGTTATTATTATTTTTAATTACTTATAAATAGAATGTATATATTATTTATTTTTTCTTCCAATTAATATGGTTTATTTTAGGAATTATAGTAGTTAAAACCATGAAGCACATTTACCCACAATAAATTTTATTGATGATATTCATAAAAAAAATCTATTAGTAATAAATTTAAAATACACATTTGGCATTTAGATGTCATGTTATCTTATTGTTATTATCTCAATTTCCTATTATAAAATAGATTTAATTCAAGTGTTTTTACTATTGTTAAGTGTTTGCTCAACTTGAGCTTTTCATTACTTGCAACAACTCGCCATCAATTATTGGGGAACAATTGGCAGTTGACATCTTAATTATGTCAATGACATTGCTGATGAAAAGTGTTGCTCAAGGTCTGCCTTAAGACCTCATCAAGATCAAGACAATGTCAATAAAACTATGACATATTCACTCCCTCTCTCTCTCTCTCTCTCTCTTTTTGAAATCCATTTCCATATGTCAAAACGCGCAACTGAAACTGAAAAGCGAACAAGTTGCATTGTGAAAAGTTTCATTATGCAAAATGATTTTAATTTTCTTGGTCTTTGTCTCGTTTACAAATTGGTAAATGTTTTGGTTTTAATTGATGCTGTTGCTGTCGCTGCTTATACCTTGAGCGCAATCAAGTTGTTTGTTATTGCTTAGCTGTAAGTGTTTGGGCCAGCTATAATCACAGCGATTGTAAGTGCGTGGCTAATCTCTCAATTGTATCGCCTACGCGCAGCATGCGGCGGCGTATGCGTAATATTTTGTTATTCCCTCTTATTTGAATGATGCGCAAACGTTTTTAATCAGCAGCAAATTGCAACGGGGCGGCGGCGACGGCGGCGGCAGCGTTTTGTTTTTATATAATGCGCGCAAGTGTCATGCGAAATTCAAATTTTAATAGCAACAACTATTAACGAAACGAAAACCAGCCGCGACAACAACAACAGCAGCAACAACAACAAGCAAACATTTTACGCATAAGTGAAGCAAGACGTAGGCAGGCAACTGTTGTTGTTGCCATTGTTGCTTTTGTTTTAACTGTTGCAGCAGCAGCGCCCGCTGCATTGCACAAGCAGCAGCAGCAGCAGCATGAAAACAAAAACAAAACAAACAAACGGGCTCCAAACGTAAATTGAAAAGAAGTAATAAAAATAAATTTGATAAGCAAAAAAAGAAGACAGGCAAAGAAAGAAAAAAAAAAAACGCACAAAATTATAAATATATATATATATTTATAAAATGTTTTAATAATGCCAGAAATGTTTTTTGTAATAAATCTTTTGTTTACACACATCATAAACAAGAGGAAAAAGCCTGAAATATTTATTTATTTATTTATGGTTTTTCATATTTATATATTTAGCGGCAGCTCGGGTTCAAGACAAACACATAAAGAAACACAGCAACAACAACAACAACATCAGCGACGACAGCAGCAGCAGCAGCAGCAGTTGCTGTTGGCAGCACGTGAGTTGCAGTCGAAGCGTGAAGAAGAGGTTGTTGCACGCATCAGCTAGAGTTAATGCCACCACTGCTCGTCAACTTGATCTCTGCGCTTGCGATGTGGGTCAGCCTGGCTGCAGATGTGGAGCAGCCGCAATCAGCGGCAAGGTCGTTACCGAAACATTGTCAACGCTTGCGCAGAAATGTGGCAAGAGCACAGCAAGTGCGCGGCACATAAAAGCTGTAACATGGGCGCAATGAGAGTGGGGCAAGCGAAATATTAATTAAAAGGCGGCCAGAAATTGTGTTGTCAACCACAGTCGCCTTACTCAAAACCCATAAATCTCTTCAGCAGCAACAGCAGCTATTAATAGACATGCTTGGAAAAAGTAGCGAAAAACAAAAGACTCAGGCAACAAACTTGTTTTGGTCACGCGATAAACAAAGGCGCTGAGGAGCAACCAATGGGCAGCAAGCGCACGCATAAAGGTGAGCAAAACAAAAAGAGGTAATTAATGACAGTTAAACGTTAATATAGTTAACATTAGTGTTAGCCATATGCCTTGAAATTCCTGCACAGCAAATGCTAACTAGCATTTTCATATCTCGCTCTGAAGTTCACATTAAATATTGAAAGATTCTAGCTTTGTATTCATAATCAGAAATAGAATGCCAGCTAGGCCTAAGTAAACGCCTCCGCTTGGCCAAGTTAATAATTGCAGATTGCGGAATGTGAATTTGTCAATGCTATAAATTTATCTATCATTAATATGACTTTAATTGCAGATACGCCACTCATTCAGTGATGCTGTGAAAACACCTCGTTGCAAACCACTTAAGATTATGGCTGGCTTAAAAGTGTGTAAAAAAAAACCAACTAAATAATTGCGTTGCCCGGCTAACAATTGCACATTGTCTCGCCCACAGAGCCCACAGCTGAGCGAAGCTGCATAACACAAATTACAACATGCAAATATTGAAGAAACAAAAACAAAAACAAAAGTTAAATAAATTGAAAATATAAGAAAAACAATAACAAAATGCAGTCAAACGCTTAAGCGACAAAGTAGTAGTCAATGAGGAGTAAAGCGGAGGACGGAGGAAGGCTGAGGAGGGTGCAGCTGGAGCAGTGCATGACAAAGCAAGCGTCACATATTGGCCATTTAGCGTATCAGTCGAGAGCCGGCCAACTGCTAACTGGTTAATAATAATGCAGCTCGAGGAAGTCGTAAACAAACTGCAATTGCGTTGAAGCGCTGTAATAAATACACTTGGACCCCCCTCCCTATTTGCCCCCTAATCCTCGCTTAGTGACGCGCGCGGAGCTGGAGCAATATACGAAGAGAGAGAGAGAGAGATAGGGAGAGAATAGACACATAAAAATAAAGAGGCCAAACAATGATACAACAATGATTGACAACGAATCTCAATTTGCATTTAATGAATGAGACTGTGGAGGCGCATGGGCGTGGCCAACAGCAGCTGCTCCAATTTCACATAGAAATTTGTTGGACCTGTTTTTTTTTTGTTTCTTCTTTATATAACGTGCAAGTGACGTTGATATAAATATGTATATATGTATATTTGCTAATGAATACATTTCAGTTAACATAAAATCAGAGAGATGCGAACTTCGACTGAATAGATTTTATCTGCGGAATAAATACATTTTGACTTTGTGGTAAGCAAAAAAAAAGGAGTTCAAAATAGTCCACAGCAAATAATTCCATATTAGCTGTTAATGCTTTATAGATTTGGAGTTTGGTCAGTTAGTAGCTTTTCATAGTACGGATTTTTTTTAAATAAGACAAGGGCAAAGCCAAATAATGCAAGTTCATTTGGAAAATAATAAAGATTGATCCTTAAATAATTTTTGTATCTTTTTATGTGTATTGGTTGGGTATTGTGAACGGTATTGTGCAAGCGCACCAAGTTTTGTAAAAATCCATCAAGATTTAGTCTAGTTATAACCATTTTTTTTTAAATTATTTTTATTTTGCAAAAAAAAAGGATATTCCAGAATTTATTTCCTGGAAGGACATATATTTTTAGACTTCAGAAAAGCAATACTATCGATTGGCATTTAGAGATTTCTAGAATTCCACCAAAAATTTTAATCTAATTTTTTGCAAGGGGTATGGTCGAAAACTGGCCAATGTACACCATAACTTACTCATTTGAAAGGCTATCGACACGTCTTTTATATAATAGATAGTCTTAATCCTTCTAATGCAGAGTTAGCAATCAGTTGGATGAAAGTCCTACAATCAGCAGAGTTATATGGACTTTTGATTACGGAGAAAAATGTGTATAGCTCGGCCGTATCCTTGCATATCCTGGCAAAATGGATGTCAAAAGAATTGGGGACACCAGGTCTACCTACAAGCTAAAAAGCTTTCGAATTCTTCGAGTGGACTCCGAGATATTGGGAATTTAGTGTGTTTTAAGCGATTTTCATAGCTCTTGGCGGCCCGGACGGAAGCGAAAAAGAAAGTCCCAGATTCTTAGACGACCCCATATTTTGTTAATGGGGATCCCTGGGGAAGGTCCTCACGAGCCCAATGTCCTTGTCCGTTCGTTCTGTGTAAGGATTTGGCCGAGTTATGGCCAAAAAAGTGGGTGGACTAAAATCTGCAAAAACACGTTTCTGTTGCATATCCTGCGGGGCACATGTTTGCGCGTGAAACTAACGGAAATTGGACGAAATACCAGGCGAACAGGAATCGCAATTGGTCGAAAAAAAACCTGTCCATACAAAATTAAAAACTACAACTAAAAATGCACGTTATTTTTTTAAATGCTTGTATTTATTTTACGAAAATTAAGCCAAATTTTTAAAATCTATGAATGATAATGGGAAGTCCTTCTTCATACCAGTTAAAAAACAGGTGTCCTTTTAACTTTGTAGAAAAGGCTGCAATTATAATGAAATTATAAGATTATTAATGGAGCTATGGTGTATAATGCCAAGCCTAAAATTATGCTACCCTTAAAACCCATTTTGCTTTTTACACCAGAGTAAAAGTATGCTATACTTTTATTTCTTTAACATTTATCTGAGACGCAAACCAATAAATTTTATATAGCGCCATCTATTACAATAATATGAAATTTATTTTGAATCAAATGCAGCCTAAAAGTATGCAGCACATTTTGATCATTCTAGCTACAAAAGTATTCTGAATAATACTATCGCAACCTCTCGCTAAACTCTTCAAACTGTCCTTTGAAACTTTAACTGTCCTTGAAACTTTAGCTATCTATGAAAATTAAATGCATGCAAGTACAGCGGCACATTTGCTACACAGCCTAAAGTTGACTGATACGAACACAGACCAATGGAAATCGCGCTGAGTTCGTTTAAATGTGGAGCACGCATCGAAAGACTTAAACAGCAAACTTGAATACAAAACGTTTAATCCGTTAATTGACATTGATTAAGCTACTAATTGACCCGAGAGTTCAGTTCATCACAAATCTGGCTATTAATAGCTTTCAGGCAAATTGTGTGACTCTGTAAGATGGCGTTTTAAATTGAACGGAAACTCATATGTTTTCTTCGACTGCTTTTAACAGGCGCTTTGCAATTATGCAATTGGCTTTGGCCGTTTTGCATGTGTCCGACAATTGGCAAGCATGACTGCAGCTAACTGACTGACTGACCAACTGAATGCGACTGGGGCTAAACAGTTGAAGATGTGTGTTATATATGTGTGTGTTTGTGTTTCTATTTTTAATTGCCAACGCCCCAATGAGTGTGCAAATGCTTCAAAATCAAAACCATATTAAATTTGCATGAATTATTATTCGCTTGGCCAAATGCCAAGTGAACGCTTTGAAGAACCCGCCTGACTGGCAAAAAAAAAAGAGAAGAAGAAGAAGCAGACAAAGTCTGGAACATTCAATTTCCTCATTGGCCACATATACAACGTCATGGCTACATAGATTGCGCAATCGATTGCCAAACGGTCAACGAACGCAGCAAAGAACCAGTTTGACCAACTGCAACTGAATGATGCCACAGAGCACATGCTATAGTCTGATATGACATAGGTGCATTTCCGTTAAGCTTAAGGCGCCCAGGCGTCTCGTTGTCTTTTCAAATGAGCTGTAAGCGTTTTATGCAAATGCCCCAAGGGGACTGTCCCCATAAAATAGGCCCATAATTCATGCAGTTAGGCTTTGTTATTAAATGAGACGTGATTTGAAATTTCTATGACAGTTGAATTGTGTGCGCCAGCAGGTTTGTGGCCAAAGTCTTTTATTGCCACAACGATTGGGGTCGCGCCGGAATTGCATTCGCTTGACCTTGAGCTGTCTGCAGCTAAAGCTCTGTTACATACGCAGCATCCAATGCAGTCTCATTGGCCTTTCAGGGAAGTTCAAGCTTTCAATCGTTGCGGAAGGTGGGCAATCAATTAAATAACTGTAAACTGGTCAGCCATAAAAGTGCAGCAGCAAGCCACAACCACAAGTAGATCGCGTTTGCCTTTGGTGCGTCTTGTCAACAGGCGACAAAGTGGTTCGGCGCTCCAAAAAATCAGCATTTGCTTATTTAGCTGGCCAAGCAGGAAGCCATGTGTCAATCGGAAGTAAAAGGTGCAGGCGCAATCGCAATCTAAGGTGCAGGCAATAGGTGGCAAAGCCAAATATATTTAACTGGTTCATTGGCATGCACATATGTTAAACCAAATGAGCCACTCCCACTCCCATTCCCACTCCCTTACTTCAGCTGTCGCCCTGAGTTATTTGACTGGCAAACGCCCACACGGCAATTGGACAATCTCAGCAATCTGCAATCTGTTGGTCATTCAAATCAGGTGGAGTGCAGGAAGTGCATACCAAATCTTGCTCCAATTTCCCTGCCGGAACACCACAGACACAAACCCAGCCACAGACACACCAGCTTAAGCGCTTAAGCACTTAACACATTGACTGATTACTGCTATGATAAGACCAGGCTCTGGCCAATTGAGGTGCCTTGAATAAATATGAATACAATAATAATAGCAGCAATAACAATAAACAACAACAGCAACAACAGCAGCAGCAGCAGCAGCAAATTAAACTCAAATCGACATCACACAATTTGAAGTCGAAAAGTAAAAGTGGCTCAACTGCTGGGGCTGCTGGCATCGCGTTTTATTATCGTCATCATCGTCTACGTTATATGCGTTGCCTGCCATAACACCTCACATGGCGATCAGCTCACGTTGACTTTGACGCCGCAAAAGGAAGCCATGAATATGGCCAAGACTCAACCCGACTCGGCTTGGCTCGCAAGGAAGCCATGAGTCGAACTTCACTCTGGCATTGCCATGGGCAGCCCAAAGTGTCGTCTATCTCTATCTCTCACTCTCTTGCCGCTATCTGCCCGTCGCATTACGCATTTCATTTGCACTGGGGTCCAGTTCCAGTTCCAGTTTCAGTTTCAGTTTCAGTTTTGTAGTCTGCGGCTTTTGGCTACTTCCTGAAACGCATGCTGCAGGGAGCCCAGACGCAGCTGCATTTATCTAACTTCAATGAATATTAATATGAGTTTAGTCTGCGTTTGGTGTGATGCAGCACTTCCTTATGGAGCAGCTGGCTAATGAGGATTTAAAGTTCCCTGAGTATTAAAACTAAATCAACGTTATATTTGTGCTATATATAAACCATTTATGAATTGTAAATTTCTTTTGTCTGTAGGAAACTTTTCAGCCTTTAATTATTATGTTGTGCACATTTTGATTGATTGTACTACTGTCCATTATTTTGCACTTTGCACATTTTCCACACTTGTTATGCAATGTATTGATTTAAGTTGTGGACCACGGGCTGCCCACTAAGCAACGGAAACACGCATGCGAAACGTGGAACTCGGACGCAGTCTCTGCCCATGCATCAGAAACGAGGCGAATTGATTTTTTTTCTTTCTTTCTTATTATTTTTTTTGTGTTTTAAACTAAATCAACATGCAATTAACTTGGCTTTTGGATATGTAGCGAACCATTTAAAGAGCGTCGAGCTTTTCAAATGGAATTCCGCATGTTTTTGAGTTCGAGGCAAAAGATGCAGGAAATAAAAGCGCCATCTAGCGGAATTTTTCTCTGGCTTTTTGCCAAACATTGCCACATTGTTGCACATGCAAAAATGCACACACAGTGGACATTGCACATATCTCTTGTTGTTGTTGTTGTTGCTATTTTGTTTAGATACCTATTTGGCCTTTTGGCATGCAACGCCAGCGCCAGCGCCTGCCCTTAACCGAGTTAGAGTCCAAGTATGGCTTATAAATTACATTAAAATCTACTAATTGATGCCCTGCGTGGTTGGTCTGTGGGGTTTTGGGACTCCGAGCCAGGTGCGCCTCACGAACGTGACGGCCTTCGTGTCGTCATTATTGAAGAAGAATTTCCAATAGCCAGCAAGAGCAACAACAGCAACAAATATTAAACGCATTACAAAAACCCCAAGCTAGGCTAACCAAAGATACACGCAACGTTGCCTTACAATTTGTTTTCGTTGATTTCCCATTTCGTGCTATTAATTTGCATTGCCCCAATGTTGTTGTTGTTGTTGCTGTTGCTGTTGTTATTTTTAACTTTTGTTTTTTATTAAGATTTATAACATTTATTGCAATAAGTTGGCCTGACGATTACAACATTTGGAGCAGCAAAGTCTCTGTCTCTGTCTCTCTCCTTCCTTCAGTCTCCCTCGTCTCTACAAGCTGAGCTGCGCTGCTTGTCACGTCGCAGCACAAACAAATGCGAATGCGCAGCACAAAAGGCAAGAGCAAAATGCCGGCCTACGCGCGAGCGCGTTCTCTCTCTCACACTCTCACTCTTACACTCTCACTCTCTTGCAAACTGAGCTGAGCTGAGCTTTAGGCAGGCAGCTGAAAAGCTCGCTGTGTCATTGTTTACACACAAAACCGTTATCAGAATTCAAGGTCTTCGTCTTCCGCTGGCACTTCGCGCTCTCGTTTCTCATTACTTTACTCTCGCTCTCGCTCTCATTTTCCATTTCGATTTCGTTTTCGTTTTCGCTAGGCGCCGGCTGCACCTGTGCGTCGTCTATTTAACCTGGCTCCCCAATCTTCAATGCGACAGTCACATCCACGAAAGTGGCCCAAAGAGTTGCGCGCGTTGCCCGCCACAGCGAGTGGAGCCCCCACATAATCTCCAACACAATACTGTTTTGTGCCCAAGTGAATTAGTGTTAAATTTTCGGTCGAGGGCCCTTAAAACCCCCAGCCAGCGTTAAGCGGGAGCCATGAGGATCCAGCGGCATTTTGTGGTAATTACCAAATGTGTCAACAAAGTGCAAGAAAAACTGACAGAGATAGTGCCAACTGCATGTGTTTTTGTTGTTGTAATTGTTATCTTGGTCTAGGCAGCCAAGCGGAACAAATGGAATATAATTTTGTCAGTTTAATGTAGTTCCTCAAATGGATTGCGAACAATTTGTTTACTAAAGTGCGAGAAGATTGAGCAAACGAGAGCAGACAGACAGACACCTATATGAAAATTATTATTCAGATATGCTTCACATATCAGCGAAGCCAAGATGTGCTCGGAGCGTGTCTGGATTGAAGGAAATTGCCTCAGTTCATATGAATATATAATCCGTAATAGATCAATTTAAAATAAATTATGAATTGGAAGAGAAGAAATTTACTTGAGATAGCTAAAAGGGCATATTTTAAATATTAAATTAATTTGGGGTTTTTGATTTTATGTAAAACTCAAAGTGGAAAGTCGTTAAATTTACTCGATATAATTAAAAGGGCATATTTTAAATAGGTAATTAATTTAATTTAAATTTATTTGTATAAAATGTTAAGTGGAAAGTCGTTAGAGATTAAATATGCCATATTAAATATAGATAAATCACTAACTTGATTGATTACTGGTTTATAAATTATTATAAATTATTATTGGATTTTTCTTGTCAAATTAACTAGTTACAAGAAAATGAAGCTATCATGTGAAATTTTTTTTTTTTTTTTGTAGTGAAAGGAAAAGTTATTCCTTAGCTAATCTTTTTATTTTGTCAAAATCATTGAAAAGCCTGTTTTGCTTATTATCATTAGCGATTTTCCAGCTCTCCTTTTTTTTGTCGGCTATTGTCACCTGTCAATAGCACGACATTTGCCTCTTTTTTGTCTCTTTTCCCCCCTCTCTTTCCCTCTTTATCTTCAACTGTTTTTGGGGCCTCTCAATCGCATTGTCAACAATTAAAAGCGCACAAATATGCTGGCTGCGAGATAGTTTCATTAGCGCTTGCCCATGAAATGCATTTGAAGTCAGCCAGACTCTTTTCCCTCACGATCGATGATCCAATGACGGTTGGCCTAACCAGTCGGCCTACCCCTCAAGAGATGACAGACGACTTTCACTGCTGGCTCAGTGGCTCACTGCGGAAACTGCGGCGTGCTCCCAGCAGCTCAGAGCTACTGCAATAGCAACAGCAGTCGCAATTAGCACCCTCCAGTTCAAGCAATGAGATAATTTTTTTGCTGGCGCTAATTCACATTTCATAATCGGATCGAAGTTGACATTCGTGCGCAAATTGATTTGGATTATGTGAATTGAAGTTTGAGTGATTTGGTCGATTATGTAGAAACACCCAAGTCAAAGATGACAGTAAATTGACGCGAAATGGTTTGACCTCGCCAGCAGCTGCAACACAGCACCAAATTTAGATCTTTCGACTTGCAACACAGGCGACGCCAACGCCTACGCAAACAGAGACAGCTCCAAAAGCGGTAATTATTTGCATAATGGCAAAAAAACGCAAAATAGCTTTGGGCCATATAGGAAAAGAGGCAAAGCCCTAAATTAAACTAAAGAGATATACATAGTCTATGCCACCCGGCAGCAGTGGCTTTGACCTGAAACCGGGTTAAGCTTTATCATCTCTAACTGGCATATTTATTAAGCCAGCAAAAATATTAAAAATACTGACGTAATATTTCACTCTTACTTGTCTCGTAGTCGCAGTCAATGGACTCTCAGTGCAAACAAAGCGAATAATATTAAAAGACGAAAAGCAAAACATCAAAAATAAAACAGAATGGGATAAACTCAGTCGGCAGCTCGCTGACCCAGTTAAAACTGGTTGTTGCGGTGCCTTAACGCTTCATATGAAGAATATTTAATTAATTACCATAATCGTTGCGAATTCGCTTTGATCCCTAGACGGTCGCGTTCGTTGCCTAAGTCTTTTGTATTTGTTGTGCGTTGACTAATAAAAAAATGACTAATAAAATTTTTTGTTGTTTTTTCCGTCTGCTTCACTTACAGTTGGGTTTGCTCGGCGTGCTCTCTGTTGCCAGCAGAGGTAGCTATGCCAAAGCTGTCGGTGATGCCAAAGCTATCAGCGATGCCAAAGCTGTCGGAGATCAAAAGACAGCTCAGTCCCAGGCGAGCAGCAAGAGCGTTGCCCAGCAGCGTATCGGCGACGGCTTTGGCCTGGGCCTCGACCTCGGCATTGGCGAGCACGATGTGCACATACATGATGAGCACATACACGAGCACCACGAGCACCATGAACATCACGATCCCGGCTATTGGAAAAAGAAGGTCACGTGGAAGGAGGGCTGGAAAAAGATATGGAATCCAGCCAAGAAGCAAATCTGGAATCCATCGTGGAAAAAGGTAAGTGAAAGCAATTATCAAAGATATTCCAAAAGCTAACTTTAATATATTTTCTATTATAGATCTATAAGCCGCATTGGGTGAAGGTTCCAGGCTGGAAAGAGATTCAAGTGCCCGCATGGAAACAAATATGGGTGCCGCATTGGAAAGAGATTTTGGTGCCCGCTTGGAAGGATATTCAGGTTCCCGACTGGAAGCAGTATTGGACACCAGAAGTAGTCAAGGTAAAACTTAATCTAATTATATTCTTTACATTATTATATGAGAATCTATCATTTCTGTAGGTTGGCATTCCTGGCGAGAAATACTTGGGTAAGGATCATGAGGGCTGGGAGTACACCAGTCACGATCTGTGGAAGAAGAGGGTTGTGTGGAAGTCACACTGGAAAAAGATCTGGAAGCCAGCCAAGAAGCAAATTTGGGTGCCAGAAAAGAAACTGGAATGGAAGGAGGCCTGGAAGCAGTACTGGAAACCTGCCAAGAAGCAAATCTGGAACGACAAACTGGAGTGGAAGGAGGCATGGAAGCAAATCTGGGTGCCCGGCTGGAAGGAGATCTGGGTGCCCGGCTGGAAGAAAATCTGGAAGCCCGTCGTCATATCCGAATGGTTCCCCAGTCCTGATCACCATCACGAGCATCACCATGACTCTGGCTGGGATTGGGATCGCAAAGACAAAGTCGCCACCAGCGGAAAGGACAAAGTCGTATGGAAACGCGATGACAGCAATGTGTCAGCCGGAAAGCCCACGCATCTGAAGCCAGTGGCCAGCGCTGACTTTCAAGCCAAGACGCTCGAAGCAGCCAAGTCGCCAATTGCCGCAGCCGCCCCAGCCGGCGCAACAACGCAGTCATTCAAGTTTCCAGGCGCGTAGAGCGCCCATGAATATTTGAGTGCATATACATATACACATATATATATACATATATACATACAAACATACAAATGTACAATACCCGCCCAGTTCCGAGCTCCTTGTAAATAGTTGCAAACCAGTCGCTAGCATGTAAGGCCCACTTTTGCTTTGGCGTACACTTAAATTATGTCTTAGACTTAAAGAGCTTTTAATTAACAAATAAATAAATAAATAAACCTTATACCTAATCGTTGGTCAGTCTTGTCTTGAGTCTAGGAGTAGGAGTCCAGTTCATGTTTGTCTTTCTGCTCTTTCCAGGCATCGGGCGCTGGCGCGTTGGGCAGCGGTATCCACTCTCTGAGTATGGTCGGTGTCCAGACCTTCTTCCACACTGGCTCGTAAATGCGCTTGGCCCGCCAGTACTTGACCCAGCGTGCATTCCAAGTGGTCCTATTCGTCCAGAAGCCATCCAGGTGGGGCTCCACAGTGTCCGTATGACGTACACTACAATCGGCAAACAGGAAGCGTATTGCAGTTGAGTGAAAGTCGTTTGCGACAAGCTATTGCACAACATCCTCTCAACACACTTACATGGTCGTCGTCTTGCCGCCCACCGTCGAATCAATAGACATGAGGACGACGAGGAGCAGCGGAATGGCAAACAGACAAATCCGCCCACACTTCCGTCTGCATTGCTCTGTCGTCGTCACCATCCTGTCAGTTGTATGACACCTGTGCCTTTGCCTGTTCACTCGGCTGTCTTCCATTGTGGACCCATTCATGTTTCGCAATCGACTGACACTTTCATAGACTTTTCTCCTAAAGTTAAATAGCTCGCACGACCTATTGAAATTCATGAAGCGCAGGCGCGCGCGCGTTTTTTAATGAATTGCAAATTCGCGTAGTTTACACGAGTTGCGCGTGAAAATTGTTATAAATAACGTACGAGATTATATAATACGCACATTAAAGAGCATTAGTTTCGGATAGTTTGTTTTGTTTATTTTTTTTTTTTTTAATCGACTTTTTTGCTGCATTTCTTTTTATGCTTAAGGTAAAATTTGCAAATCAAATATGTGTGTGAGTGTGACAAAGCTTAAATAGGTAGATATATGTGTGTGTATAATATATATGTATATCTAACAGATGTATCGTAAAGTAACTGTTACCCATAGTGAACATAATTTCGATTGAAGCTCTATTGTCTAAAGAGAACATGCAACATATAAAACTACATAGCTAAGCTTAGGCATAACTTAAGGTCTAGGACATGCAACACATGTATGCATATATATAGACAGATAAATCTTGATAGCAATTTGTTCATACAATTCATTTAAAGCCTATGTTTACCGTTTCGAGTATGCATTAAATAGTTTCATTTTTGATTCTTTGTTACAAAGTAGCTAAGCACTATATTTAGCAATTCAATAATTAATTAATTTATATATATATTTAGAAGGCGGTACAAATGTTTCTTGCATAAAGTGCAGCAGTTAGTTTTTGATTGATCTATATATATATGTATTGTGTTTTGTAAACTATTCTTGAATTTAAAATTAATATGGCACAATTACGCGCATACAAAAACTTAAATGTCGTACATGGTGATAATGTTTTTTTTTTTCATTTACAGCTAATTACAAGATACAAAGAAATAACATTTAAGTCACACAGAAAAGCATTCGAGATAGTGGGCCATAGCCAGAGCCACAGCTCGTAACATGTTGAGAAATCGGCTAATGACACGAGATATAACCAATAGTTAAAATCAGCTGTGACTTCGCCGAAATATATATATATTATATATCTTTTGTAATTTGTCGAGTGTGTGTTTGAGTGTGTTTCATCGGCTTCAGCTTTAGCTTCAACTTTATCTTTATCGTCATCTTCATCTTGTTTATCTTGTTCTCTGCTAGTCTGTCAGTCTTTTGAAATACCATTTGAAATCGTTTCAGTTACGAATTGCAATTTGTTCGTTAGTTTTGTTGTTCTGGTTGTCGTTGTTATTGATGTTTGTTTGTTGGCTTTTTGTTTTGGTTTGTTTTTGGTTAACAAGCAGAGAGCTGCAGGAATGTTCTATGTTGTGTTGTGTCGTGTCGTATTGTGTGAGACAATGAACAGCTAATTAACACTAATTGTTGAGTACATAATTTATATCATTACATAAATATCTCGTTGATCCTCTCACTCAAAGGACATCAGATTGGCGGGCAGGGGCTTTGGCACACGAGTCGATGCCAGCTTACAAATGGCGTTCGTCCACAGGTGCGTCATCTGCGGACTGTCGGCGCGAAATTTGTAAACGGTGCCCAGGGTGCGGTGGTATAGCTCAAATGAATTCTTGTGCTTCGTATTGTCGATGACGTGCGCACTCCAGCCCTCCAGCGGGCACACCTTGCACGGCTCGCGCTTGAAGTCACCGCGCTCGCTGCCCTTGAACGACTTGGGCGGAAAGTAGACAAGCGAATTGGCCCATATCTGCACCCAATATCGCTGCCATGATGCAACAGCGGGCTTTCGGCCCTCCTTCTGCACCGTCTTGCGACGCAGACAGCCCTGCATGGCGGCCGCTGCCTCCGGCGACATCAGGTCACAATTGCTGCCCGTAAAGTCGCACAGGATGCCCTCGGCGCTCTCCAGGGAGGTCAAGTCGGCATTGGACAGAGCATCGCTGTGCTCCAGCACTGAGTCGTCGAGCAGATGATGACGCGGCAGCACAGAGCCAATTAGATCGTGCTCCAGATGCAAGTGATGCGGATGTCCATCGTAATTGTTTTGCGTTATTTTGCCAAAGATGCTGCGAAAGCACAGACGAAAATCAGTTTGATTGTTGTTATTGTGGATGGTGGAACGGCACGCCTTAGTAATATATGTGTTTATTCACAAAGGGGGCGTCATGCAGACAAGCGTTCAAATGGATTCAAACTAATCACAATGTAAGCAACTAACAGCGCATTTGTATGTGTGTGGGTGTGTGTGTGGGCGTGTTTGTATGTGGCTGATCGATGTTCATATGTGGCAAAGATGAGCTGATGAAACAGAAATCATTTAGCTAAGTTCATACGGCTAATTTACACCCAAAGCAAAGCGTGTGTGTATGAGTGAGCGTGTCTTCTGTGTTTGGTTTTACCCCTGCAGAGATCATTTTTGTACGATCCTATATAAATTATATACATATATCATGTATCATGTATCAGGGCTCTATGTACATTTGTTTTACTTTAACAACTATTTCAGACAGAAACTTAAATCCTTAAAATAATTAATTAAATTTATTAATTCTATTTCTGTATTGCAAGTTATTTTTACCCAATTATATGTTTAGCTATGTTTCTATTATGTTAATTAATTTATTTTAAATTACGAACTATTAAATTGAACACGTCTAAAAAGAACAAACTAATAAGAACTAAGCTTTTGTATGACTAAAATTTTTCTTTTTCATGATATTCAACTAACTCATAAATCAATTATTTTATGCAAAGTAACAAAGTGTAATTCTCTAAATATTTACTAAAATATCTGCAGTTGCATATAATCTTCGGCAATCCGAAGTTTCATTTGTATATCTTGTACTCAATCCAGTGTTTGTTTAATGAAGGGTCTGTTGTTTGTATGTAAGCATTTTAAGTTGGGTCCGTGCACACAAACTGATGAAAATAAGGATTAGAAAATGAATAGAAAATGTGGAAATGCATATCCTAGCTATAGGCTACGTTGGCTACGTAGGCACTCACCGGCGGCATCTGCAGCGCTTGTTGGAGATTGTGCCAATGCCCGGCGCAATCATTACAATGCAGCACTGACACCTTTGTGCAAAGTTGCGCGGCAGGCTGCTGCTGCGAAATCTAATTGCAGTTGCAGTTGCAGTTGCAGTTACAAACAGATACAAGGTACAGATACAAAGATACAGAACGAAAGCGAAAAGCAAAAAGCATAAGTGGACATGTACAAGAGACAATCAATTCATAATAATAACAATATTGAGAGTAAAGAAATGTTCACAGAGTAAAATGTTAACGTTTGTTTGGCACCCCCAACGGTCAGTCCAATTGCACAGTGAAGAGTTTTGTGTTGAGTGATGTTTAAAATAAACAAAATAGAAACTTTGATTTGTTTTTTGATTCTTTCGTTGGGACGAAACACGCAAGTGTTTGATTGGCAGTTAGAATATGCGCGCGAAGATATTGCAATTTATCAAATGCAGTGGTTAACTTACTTGGTGCCCAGGCTGCGACACTTGCGATGACCTGGCACAAACTTTGTCCCACTGGCCATGCGCATGGAGCCGATGGTCTTGGCAGGCGAGAGATTCAAGCATCCGAGAGCTGGTGTCACCGATTCCACATTGAATGATTCCTTCGAGCTGCACGATGACGAACTGGGACCAGATGGCGAGGCGGGTTCCAGATTCAACGAGCGTCTGTTTAAAATGATTGACAAAGTTAGTTTTTCAATTTACATTCACTTATTTAGAGTATTCCCAATTACTTGTACTGATCCTCCTCGAATATGTTTTGCAGCTCTTCAATGTAGCGTATGGAAGTGAGATATTTCTGAGTGGACTCATGCGGCTGAATGTGCTGATAATTAGACTGTTGATAGTTGGAGATGACGCGCAATATATTGTTCATCTTATTGCGCCGCTGCTCTGGCTCAAGGCCTCCCTTATGCGGATGCGCCAGATCGATGTAGATCAAGTCTGTCAGAAAGAGACCCAAATAGGGTATGCAAGGCAGACGTAGACTTTCCAAATACGAGCGCAAATTAGCCCAGTTATTCTGATCGCTAAATATATCGCTCAAGCGCTCGAACGACTGTCGATCCTTCTTGGACAGACAGGCCCAGGTCTTTTTCAGACGATAAATGCTGGCGCTTTGCATCGCCGAGATGATGGCGAACAGCGAATGCAGGTTGTTCAGTTCGTGCAGTTTCTTGGCCACCTGTAAGATAACTTCATTAATATATAATTCATTTATGATATGTAAGAGTTATTTTCCACCTTGATGAAGTGTGTCATAATCTCTGCACGTTGCTTGGGCTGTTCGCCATTGAGTATCTCCTGCACGGTCCAGAAGCTGGTGTGATTAAAGCGCTTGGTAAACGCCACAATATTGGGCGTAGCCACATGCTTATCCTTTTTGGTCCACGCACAGCTGCTCAGCTCATCGGGCTGTATCAGCGCAAAGACTGGAAAGTCCAGCAGAGTTATCTGATTGGCCAACAAATCGGCGGGTACACGCAATGCACTGAGAATGACAGCATCAAGCTGCTTAATGGAGCCATGCGCTGGCAAACTCTGGGATTTGTTCGCTGGCGCTGCGGTTGTACTGCAAACGAGAAGAGAAATTGCATTAGCTTAGCTATGTATTTATTGAATTTAATTCAATTAGTGTTGTGCTCTTACGCTATGCTGTAGTAACAACCGGGCGAGTCAGGCGACGAGCTAAAGCTGGTCAAGCAGCCGATGGAGTTCTTGCGACGTGTGCTTTTGATGTTCAATGTTTTGCTGACTGGCTGCTGTGATTGCGCCTGCTCTGCCTGCAGTTCCTTTGGCCCTTTATCCTGGCGCAAACAGGCCATGGTGTGTGCATTGCCATTGGAGTTCTGTTGCTTCGGCTGCCTCAACAGCTGTGGCGATACCTGCGCCTGACAACGTGTCTGTGTGGGTGAGGCCGTAACATAAGTTTGTCCACCATAGGTTACATAGTCCGCTGTGGGTTTTCTGCTGAGCTGTGTATCATGGAGAAATATTAATAAGAAATATATATATCTATATAAGACAGCTAACTTACCTCTGAGTAGCGCAGATTATCCGTGGAGAGGTCGCGCGATATTTCCGAATAGCGCATCATGGCAAATGTCTGTGGTCAACCACTTGTCTACTGAGCTGTAAGTAAATAACAATTTATATATATATATATTATAATGGGTATTGCTTTAACTCTTTATATTTTAGTACTTCTGTTAAAAGTTTAGTCTATGCTCTGGCTTTAGCACCGTGCGGTATGCAGCCTTTATGTTTACTGAATACAATTTTCTGTTGCGGCTGCAGCAAAAGCCACAATGCAGAACAACAATAACAAGATACCATAATGAAACAACAACAACAACAACCACAACATCAGCAACAATAATAACAACAACAGGAACAGCAACAATTCGTGGTGAGGCGTGTGGCACGCTTCGCTGCTCGATTTCCACAGCAGCGAACAAACTGAGTCACGCGGCAAGCGGCACGAAGAGAGACCTGGATCTGGTCTTTTATGGCAGCAGCGGCTACTGTTGTAGCTGTCGATTGGCTTTTTTTCTTCTTTTTTTTTTTCTATATATATTTTTTGGGGGGTGCCAATGCAACAACACCAGCAACGGCAACGGCATCGACAACAACAACATGCCCCGCTAATGATATGCACAGAGTCAGCGGAAAGGTTTTTAGTGGATAAATGAAAACAAGTCACCAAAACGGTCAATGAACCCTTCCATAGAATGCACCGAAGAGAAACCCTACGGATGCCCCAAATTATTTATAATATATATACATATATATAGACAATATAACAAGTAGGTGTGGCGCAGTGTGCTCGGCAAGCAGATATGCAGCAGCAGGTATAAAGAATCAGTCGAAATTGAGCTCCATTTGTTACTTTATATAAACATATATAAGTTTTATGGCCGAATGCGAACGATATTTGTTATTCTCTTCTTTGCACTCTATTCTAACTAAAAAGTGGGCATATTTTTATTTTTCAATTGAAAATACTCTTTTATTTCGTTTATTTCATAAGCAACAACTGTATATACAGGGTATTAGAGAAACTAGAATTTGTATATGATTTATAAACAACATAAGAAGTAAATGTTATCTAATATATACGACAAAGATACCCTGCATATCATGCACATATACCAGAATCTAGAAAATTTATTAGCGATCTGCGTTTTGCTCGACATAATAATGCCCACTCTGTAGGTCTAGGGTACAAGAGCACCGTCCTCTATCCTTTACTCTTTATACACACTCGCTTATTAAATAACCTTCAATTTTGATATTAAACACTCTCCTCCAAAGCGCACACATTGCTGTGAGAGCTCTAATAACAAGACACATGCAATTATGTATATACACATATCTATATCTATTGATATATATATATATATATAGAAAGCTATATGGTATATGTATATATATATATATATATATATATATATATATATTCGGTGATGCCACACATTTCTCAAAGACTGTCTGACGGCGACCCCGTCTAATTAATTTCAATTAAGTCATAATCATTCCACACAGCAAATGCGATGACGTTTCGATTCGATTGGTCTGCGTGGCGCAGGCCAGGAAAGATATATATATATATATATATATAGGAGTATGAATCAAATTTGCAAAAGGCGAGCCGATAGTTAGCTATACATAAAACTCATGTGACTCTTATCGATTAACGATGAGAAACAATTTATTTATTTGTTCAAACTTCCAAAGAAATTTCGGGTAAACTGGCTAGTTTGTTTAAGTGGTTCAACTATATATATCTATAAGGGTATATACATATATATTTGTGTTAAATGGTCAGCATTTTGATAAAAAGTTATCATAAACTACATTTCACATCGTAGCATCAATATTGAATTCAATAGGCTCTATGATTGTGGTCGATAGCCAACTCAATATATAACACTTAACAATACTTGATTTCTACAGGAATAAAACTTGTTTAAATATGTACTAATACAACAAATTTTTTGCTGAAAGCTGCGTATCAAGATGAACGAAAAAGAAAAAGCTGAATTCTCATGACTTACTAAGTTAATTGAAAAAAATTTTAAATTTTAAAACATGATAACATATTAACACATACATAAGCTTTACTGTATGCAATCATTTGTTCTCTGACCTTTTGAGCTTTTTAAAAAAATAAAAACATTTCAATATGCCTTTTCCATTGCAGATATATAGAAAAGATAAAGAAAAAAATAAAAACAAATACATTTTCTGGCAAGACAAAAGCGCAAATGAATTATTTTCCAGACTGCCTCAAGTTTTCAGCAAATGGATTTTTATTGACTATTTGAACTATTGCCGAAACAAATATACAGACCCATACAGGAGATATACATACATCTAGCATATATGTATATACATACATATATATTGAGCGAATGAATAAATATTTTAGCATTGTTTTTGGCATGGAACACAATATGTAAAGATATTAAATGCAATTGAAGCAAATTAACTGCCATCACGTGTGTGATTGTAAGTAGGTGTGTCTATATTTGTGTGTGTGTGTATGTGTAGCTTATTTTCTCTAAGTTAGGAGCATTTAAATTGTTGTGGCTGTTGTATTTAGATTTACAAATTTCCCACGTTTTGCTCCCATAAACAAGTCTAGAATATGTAAATATATTTTGCGCATGATTTTGCTTTGGCTTTGATCTGTCTGCCTTTAGACACAATATGTACCTAGACATAAGTACCCCCTACATATATACATATATAGATTGGGATGTACATATAAGTATGTATATGCATTATAATTTGTATAATAACAAATGATATTGTGGTCAGGGACATGAATGTGTGGAGGCGTCGCTACTGTTGGGTGCTTTTTGTTTATGGCCACCGCCCACCACCAGCTAGACCAGCCACCCCACAGACAGACACACACACACACCATACACACCCTATACACACCCTATACACACATACATAAGCACATAGTCATATGTGTAGCCCAATAAATATGTTTATTGTATTTACATAAATTTCATGGAGGAAAACAAACAAAACAGCTGCAAAGTTCGCGGAAATCAAAGTTGACTATAGCTTGTTTATCAGCCTGCAGCTGTATTTAAATAAAATACAAAAAGAAAAAGAGAAAATAAAAGCTTCGATAGGAATTCCGCACATTAAATACACTATAATGCGCAGCTGCCCAGATCGAGTTAACTGCATCTGTTATTGAAGCTTACATATGTATGTATATATAAAATGAATTTATGAACTCTTTTCCGATATATATAATATTCAATATACACCCAGCAAATGTAGAGTATATGTGTATGAATAAGTAGATGTCCCCCTATCAGTGGAATGTGTGTTGGCGTCTTTAATTGCCTCTGATAAATGCTGGGGCCAGTGTGGAATGCGCCTCTCAACTTTCGCTGGCTCACACTTGGCTGGGGACCCCTGACTGACCCTCGGCTAGATCATTCCACAGTTCTATGTCATTATGCCGTCTGTTTTACAACATTAAGTTCTGTCTTTTCTTATTTGGGTTGTTGGATTTTGACACACACTCGCACACAGCACAGCAGAGCACGGCGCGGGCAAGGTCAGTTGATGTCGCCGGAGATGACAGCGATGCCACCGTCAAGTTCAATAACCGCGACACAGATTTGATTTTAAAATGGAAATGCTCCGTTATAAATGTATATATATATATACACACTTTTAATATATACACATAAATATGTATAGGTGTCAGTGCATGAATTAACCTTCGAACGCTGGCAATGCGATTGTGATTGTGAAAAGTGCATGCACATGCATACACACACATACAGTAAACGTTGGCTATAGGTAACACGCGGACAAGACCCCTGCCAAGGCTAGTTTGGACATAATTTATCTTTACATTGGGAAACATATTTACTTAATCTTAGAATATCATCTTAATGACTGATTGTATTAAGTTTACACCCAATAAATTTTTTGTTGGATAATGAAACTGTCCGCCGTTGAGATCCACTTGTTGCCTTGAAATTCGGTTTATTAACCTGATTTCCCTTTTCTAGGTTTAGCACATAAATATTTTACAAATTTTAATGTAAGAATGACAATTGAACGAAATAATTTCGAATTTATATTAAAATTGTAAATTTTATCTCAATAAAGTTTAAGCAACAATATTACATATAGAAAATATGTTCAAATAAAAGAAAGACCTATCGAGCTTGATTTTTAACTAAACATGCTTTTTCATATACATTTGTAATTTTACTAAAAAATCATCTACTCCAAACTCTAAAAAAATCAGACTTATCGAATTCATTACTTCATTCATCATTATACAAAGCCACTACACACTGTACTATAAATCAACTGCATTCATTGAGGTACCAAAACGCAAAGTTTCTGTTTTTCATTCAGCATTTAATTAAAAACAGCTAAAGGGACCCTTTTGCTTGCTTATCAACAGTTAAAAGCATGCTATTGAAATTACAAATGCAACTTAAGTGAAGCTTAGCATATGTGCATTAAAGTATTTCTATATATAAAGACTAAGTAAACATTAGTATCAGCATATATATATGTACATAATATATATATAAATGTATATATGTCAGCATATGTGCGAGCGTGGGTAATAAGCACTTGTAATCATAGACGAGAGAAACTACAATAAAAACTGCAACTGGAAACAAAACAAAACCCAAGTTAAACCGAGACGAAGGAAGGCCAAGCGATATAGAATAATGAGCTTGGCTCTGGGGTTTTGCTTTCTGCTGACGACGCGCTGCGTTTTGTAGATATACGCTGTATACAAAGTGAAATTGTGGGGTATATAGGTACGGTGTCTATTGATCTACATAAAAATGACTCAGCTTATAAAAAACTTATCAGGCAGATTAGCAGCAACGATCATCTAAGATTGTGCTAAAAGCTAATACTAAACTCGTAGTGTTTTAATTGTTTAGCAGCTATTTCAAAGTCAATTTGAAGCTTATCTCTCCAGCAGCTTATTCAGGAAGAATTTTCTTATCTCTCTCTTTGTTTTTTTTTTATATTAATTTCTATATACAGTATTTCGCCGTCGGCTACAGCCGATTGCATTGTTCTCACTTGTTTTCTGCTCTTTCTCTGATCCGCGCGCTGTAAAGTGGGTCAAGCCTAGAAAACTAGAATCGTAACCAATACATAAATACATGTAAGTGCGTACTTCTTAAGTGCCTGGCACACAGGAGCGAAACAAAGAGAGAGTGAGCGACAGAGAGACAATGAGAGGATAAGAGCAAGTGCTGAAAGAGCTGTGCAATAACAATGCTACGCATGGGAGCCTTGAAATGGCAGCCAAAAACATCTGGCAACCTGGCTTGCCTGCCTGCTCAGCCTCAGCGTTCGTCTTCACATCCTGTTTAACAAGTAACAAGCAAAACAACAGCTGGAAAATATATCCACAAAGTGAAACTCAAATTTCATGCCCAGGGGCGTTGCTAGGCGCTCAAGTGTGTGTGTGTGTGTGTGTGCAATGCATACATATATATTTAGTGTCTACACTGCGAGGGTGTCTGATAACATTTGCTTATCACATGATCTAATACTCAAGTTTATCACCAAGGAAGCGACGCTAAATGTTCTTTTTATTTTTTATTTTATTGATTTGGCTAAGCGATGAATCACGTTCTACCCATTTACCGGCAATATAACGCAAATTAGCCACGGAGCGACAACAACAGCTACAACAACAATAGCACACCCCTAACTAAATCGATAGCAATGAATAAGAATACCCCTACCCCCTGGCCCGGGTCACACGCAAGTTTCGTATAGACCGTCGTTAATGCTTAGCACATCGTATGCAAAAAGCCTTCCTCTTCCTCTCTCTCACACTCACACTAGTTGCCCGCTCAGTTTCGTAATCGGCAAGTACGCCCAAATACATAAAAAAAAAGAAAACACCAGCTAGCCGAAAAGTATTTGCACTTGATAGCGAATGCGACAAAGTTGTGGGCCGCGTCAGATCAGAAGACAGAGCACACTGCATCTTAAGCTACTTATTTATAGTTTGTGTCTGTAGACGCCCCACAAATAAAAGAAAAATAAAACTTACCTAAACAACAACAGCGACGACGACAGCAGCAGCAGCAGCACCAGCAGCGACAACAGCAGCAGCATCTGTATTAGGGAAGCCAAGCATAATTGACAGGCACTGCAGCTGTAGCTATGTTTAAAACTATGTTTCACCCTCGTTCTACACGCACAGCAAAATATGAAAATATAAAGTGACGGCAGCACCGATTACGCGCACGTTTTCGTTGTCCGCAAGACTTGAAATAGTATTTAATTAATTAATGTGAAATAAAAACGCGCGCGGCGTACGCACATTGAATTATTATTGTCGCAATTACTGATTGGCTTCTGTTCTCACAGTGTGACCAGCACAGCGAAAGCACAAAAATATTGAGCCTCAGAGTATGGCAATAAGTTTGAAACAAGTTGGCAGCGCCAGCTGATATGCAAGCTGTGGCAACTCTACACAATGCGCGCCAAACTACATTTTGAATTAAGTGAAGAGGTAATTGAAGTTAGGCGTATGTTGTGTGTTTTTAATAATAATAAAAACACCATCAATTTTGGTTAGTTTAATTTATTTTGTATGCATATTGTATAATTTGTGTTATTATGGTTATCATATAATACATAAATAAATTAAATTATATTCTTTATGCATAAATATATGTTATGTATTTTTTGGATTTCATTCAAGATATCAATCATATATATATATATATATGTATGTATATATATATTTGGTTTACCGCCTTAACCTTCATCGGAATACACCATAAAATATATATTTCAAACTCAACATTTCGTTTGCAGTTGGTTTTTCGTGTTTGTGTTTTTGTTTTTTTTATTGTAGCAAAGTACAATTCCAATTGTTAGTATTGTTGAAAACAATATAAAATAGTTTTTCCATGCTTTAATTCAAGCTGCTTAGCAGTTGAAGACTCCTTACTTTCGTTTCCTCCCATAGTTTATTTATTTTGTTTTTTTATTTTTTATTATTCGTATTATTGTATTTCTTTGTAAGTTGCATTATTTTTAAACTCTTGAGTTTGTCTTCTAGCGTCTTTAATATATTGTTACGGCCGCAATTGTTTACGTGGTTGTTGTTGTTGTTGTTTGTGTCTTATGTTTAAATGTATGTATATATATTTTTGTTTGTTTCATGTTTATTTACAGCAATTGAGAAAAATGTTGCGCTAATATTTGTAATTTTTCGCTTTTTCTTCTTTTCTTTTTGGAACGTGGAGCAGCTACTTTTAATTTGGTTTCGTTAAATTTTTCGCTAATTAATAAATAAATTTCGTTAGTTTTCTTTTCTTTTCTTTTCATTTTTGTTTGTACAATAGACGCGTGTTTCTTTTTGTGTGTGTTATCAGTCGTTTTTCATTTACTTTACATGAATGTGCTGGAAATTATTGTTAAGTTATACTTGTAAATAATTCAACGCCTTTCAAATAGTTCCAATATATATATATATAGAGATATATATATGATAAGTACATACATACATATATAAGTGTACACATATATATATATATGTGTTTATGCATGTGTGTTTTTGTTTTTGGTTACCAGAATTGTATTTCTAAATTGACACAGATAATTGAAGATCACAAAGCGTAGTACGATAAAAAGTATTAGTAAACCAATTTTGTTTTTTACTCTTTGGGGGATAGGGGAAGGGGGAGTGGGGAAAATACCATAAGTAATTAATTTCGTTAGGTTTTTGTATATAAGTATGTTACAATAATTACACAAATAGGTATATATATTACATACATACATATGCATGTACATATATAATAGTTATAATATAATTTATGTTTTAATTTTATGTTTGTTTTGTTTTTTTTTTGTTTCTTGTTCCAATGCCAATATGCAGACTTTAAAATAGTTTTCTTTTACTCATAAATTGATTCTTGTTAGTGTGTTGATATAAAGTACAATAAAATGTTAAAATACAATACAATATAAATAAGTACACATTGTTTGGATTGTATTTAAATTGAATCAGTAGCATATGATGCATTGGGAGCGGGGTGAGTGGGGGCGGGGGGAGAGAAAGGCTCGTCCACTATTATGAATGTGCTATTATTTGTGCAATATTTTCTGCTTTTGATTGACAGCCGCACAGCACGTAATGCTGCGCAATAGCTCGACTCGGGTCGACTCAACTCAACTGAACTCAACTCGACTCGAGTCGACTTCGATGCACACAGCAGGTAACAATTGCAAAAAAAGGGGCAGATAAACGACGGAAGGAATGGGGCGGGGTCCAAGGGGTCGGATTCACATTATATGCATTTCTTACACCATAGCAATACACGATTATGATACGATACGATAACGATACATAATGCATATACATAATAAGTTAAGGGCTTACACTCAAAAGTGGGGGCAAGGAAGTTAAGAGAGATTTCTTTGTGCTGTTCAAGCTAGTTGTTGACTCGAGGAATTTAATTCCAGCGACTTTCTTTAGGAATACATAATCTATACAAACGCGCGCGTATCTGTGTATGTGTATGTGTGTTTTCTTATGTGTGTGTTATGTACATACGCGTACCTGTCTGTTTGTGTGTGTGTGTGGGTGTGTGGGTGTGTCTCATGTGTAACTGTTGGCTGACAAAATGGATCAGTTCTACTTAACCAAGCCAGGCCAAGAGAGGAGAGAGAGAGATATATATAGAGATAAAGAGATAGAGAGAGAGACGGACTGTTTGTTGTCCCTTTCGCACACAATTTACTTCTTGCTCTTGCGCTTCTCCTTCTTCTCCTCGCTGGCGGAAGCTTTGGCAGCAGCAGCGGCAGCTGCATTGGCCGCAGCATTCAACAGATTCATATTCGGCTTTACCGTGCCCTTCTTCTGGGTGGCCGGCTGTTGGGGCGTGGCTTGCGTAATGTTGTTGTTGTTGGGAGCGGCGTTGTTTGCATTGTTGGCACCTGCATTAGCATTAGCATTAGCATTAGCATTAGCATTGACACTTGCAGCTGGTGTGGCCGGCGTCTCGTCCAGGAAGAGCGGATTCTTGACCTCCATTTCGCCAGTGGGCGCCAAGCCGGGACATTCGTAGACAGTATAGTCGCCCTCCTCGTTGTCGTCGTCGCTCTCCACGTCGGACAGGCCGCAGCTGCCGTCGGTCGCCTGACAATTCTCCATGGCTATGATCTGTTGCTTCTGATGCTGATAGTGATACATTTGAGCACTCTGCGCCAGCTTGCGATCGCACGAAGGTGAGACATCCTTGTTGGGTCCGGTGACACCATAAGCTGGATAATCGACATCTGCAGCGGCTTTGCTGCGATTGTGGAACCTGCAAAGCGAAAGAAATGAGAGCAAATGGGTTAGTTATGTAATGAAAAAGGTTGAAGTTTTTTACAAGTTAAATACAATTACCTAAATATTTAGCTATAAAGAAATTGTATTTCTTATGCAAAATAAATAAAATGCAAAATGACTTAAGTTATACAAATCAACGAGTTCAATTCCCAAGAGTATACGTAATATTCTAGAAAAATGCATAAGCCAGTTATGTGACTTCCTCAAGTGTGTGAACACACGCCCTCTTCTGCGTACGACAGTGCGTATGCGCTATGTTCATGAGAAATATATTTAGATCTCATAGTCAGTCATAATCAAACTGGCAGGTTTATTTTTAAGCGCCGCATACGTAATATCTTAAGAATATTTTTACCCTTGGTATGTTTGCTTTTTTTATAAAATATATTATTTTTGTTTCATGTGTTATGAGAGTAGAGGGATGAATGAGATAAATTGATGAGTTGATGAGTTATGATGATATGTTCTACAATGATAAGCAAGTAAGTGGGGAAGAGAAATGAATAATTTGATGGCATGATTAAGATGACATGATTAAGATTACTGAAGAAATATAAGTTAAAAATGTATAAATTAAATTTTTAATCTCCATGTTTCCATCATTTATAGAAAATTATATACGAGGGTAGTTTGAAAAAAAATTATATTTTCTGTTATCTTAATAATCAGATTTCCCCTTATATCTCATCTTCTTCAAGCATCAACAAACTTAGCAAAGTTTTCAGTTAACATTTCCATTTCTATTTCTAAAACTTACCAAGTAACGCCCAGCGCCAGAAGTCCAACAGTTACCGCCGCACTGACACCCGCAATGAGGGCCACAAGGTAGACGCCCATCTCACTGTTCATGCCCAGATGCTGGCGCAGCACGAGCTGCTCGTTGGCATCACCTGTGTTGACCGCATAGGCTGAAGGCGGAGATTTGCTTTGCTTTTGCAGCTTATCAATCAAGGCATTTATCTCGCTGGATGACTCCTTGGTCTGGGGCAGATTGACGCCGGCAACGGCGGCAGCAGCTGCCGATTGCGGCTTAATGCGATGGAAGTTAGCGATGGCTGTGTCCAGCAGCTTTGGTGGCTCCAGTTTTGGTGAGGATTGCACAGCCGATTGGGGCTTGTTTTTGGCGGTGACTACCTCGGAGCCGGCATCCGGTACCGGTGCGTACTCCTCATAATCATCCAGGGCTCGCGAGTCGAGCTCACCCGACAAATCGTTAGCAGTATCGAAGAAGCGCGCATCATTGGGACCGACGGCAAAGGCGATGCGTCCACGCGAAGGACTGGGATTAATGCGATTGTAGTTGTTGTCCAGGCTATCGAAATTGGGCATCGGGGGTCGCATCACATCGGGCACCGTATCCAAGGGACTGCCATATGCCGCATCCCCCTCCACATTGTCGTATTGGTCATATTGATTATTCAAGTTGTTGTTGTTGCTGTCGTAATCGTTCTTCATCTCAGCCAACACCTTGGCCTCCTCCTGCTGCCGACGATATTGTTCGTTCTTAAGCAATTGCCGTTGACGCAACAGCTGCTGATTAATTAGCTCCAGCTGCTGCTCGAATTGCTGCTGTAGTCGACGTCTAGCATGATCCTCCATGAGCTGCTCATAGCGCTGCGGCTCCATAGCCGAGGGCTGTATAGGTCGCCGGCGAAGACCTGCCGGAGAGGAAAAGGGGGTAAGAGAAATGCAATTGATTAATTGAACGCAGTTGGGCGTGGACATGGACACTCATTATGCTAAAATGTCAAAGAGTGCGAGAAAGAGCTAATGCTAATGAGACGGGCATTGCGTGCCAGTTGCTGTTCAAAAATAAAAGCAGTTCCAAAAATAGAAAACAACAACAGAGGCAACGAAAATAGAGGTAAGGCAATAGTTGCGTAGAACACGCCCAAATAAAACTAAATATGCTACCGGAATAGACAAACAAAAAGTCAATTTAATTGCCAATGCCTTAAAATAGACCAATTACTGCACACACTAACACACACTTAAACACACACACACACACACACACACATCGGAGCACGCGCACACATACATAAAGACGCGCTGTGACGTGCTTGGAAAAAACTTTATTACAATTTCAGCGCTGCCCTGAAAAGTAGGCTATAAAAAAGCGTGTTAAGCAGAGACTGCAACTAACTCGAACTCAAGCAGCCAGCAGGCGATAGACTATATATAGTGTGGGTGGCATCTGGGTTGGCTTTCCTTTTAACACCTATACACACACATACACACACTAACACACACATGCCTATAAACGGCAACTGCTGTCGCTGCAGCTTTTCAAGTGTGTGTGTTAGGGTGTTTTGGTTTGATTCGTGCATATTTGATGCGCGATATATATATATATAGACACCCACACACACACACATACATGCACACTTATACTATACTCATGCATATCTAGTATAGAGTATACACAAAACGAAGTGGCAAGCGGCTGCTTGCGCCCTTCAGCCCCATTCACGACGCAAAAGTTTAAATGACATGCACACACACAGACACACAGTCGTACCTCTAACTGGCGGTAAGTGTGTAAGTGTATGTGTATGTGTGAGTTGGTTTGTGCTATTTTTAGGCATATGTACCTGGGTAAACGGACATCTCGCAGTGACCCAATATGCTGCACATGAGTATTGCAATCAGTGCGCAGCTTATTTCCATTCGCTTGGCCATATTGTTGTGCGTTTCACTCTCTTTCACTCGTTAAACGGTTTATTGCCGTTTTATTGTTTTTTTTTTAACAACTTAATTGTTTTTCTATGGTTTTTCAATTAACACCTCGGTATAGACACTTCGCAACTGGTTACCATATGGCCGGTGTTAATGCGAGCCGTGCATAGCTGCTGTTGCCCTTTCAGCCTTAAGAGTTTATTGATTTTCACACCAATACACACGGACGCACACACACACATACAGACACAGAGGCATACAATTAGCAGGCAGCTGCTGGTCACAGAATTCGCGTGGGCGTGCAATATTTTCTATCTTTTTTGCAATTTCCTCAACTGAAATTGGACTCTCGGCACTTTTGCTCTCGGATATTGTGAATGCCTGCTACACCTGCACCGGCTGCCACAAATGTCAAATGTTGCACTTTTCTTTCAGATCTTAGATTGCAGTGAAATTCAGTTATGGAAACTTGTGTGGCTGCTGCCAATTAAGAGTATTTCACTTTTCTCGTTCGTAGCTGTTTGCGTTCTACAATCGCCGACGTATACCGTTATACTGAATGAGCCCAAAAGCAAGAAGCAAAGCCAGCAATTGGTAGCTGTGACGCAAATGTTATGTCCGCCCCCGCGCTGTTAAATGTTGCGGGCAGCTTTTGTGGCCGAACCCAACAACAAAGCGCACTGAAGGAAGCCCAGCGCCTGCGCTCTGCCCGTACACAAATAAAAAGCTCGACACGTCCGAACAGGAAAGTGTGTCTGTGTGTGTGTGCGTGCGTGTGCAGGGATTCTTTGAATAAACATTCATGCATTCATGAAAAAGCCGAAGCCAGATTCGACTACTTGAACAGCTAGCAGGTGGCCGCTACGTAGTCATGCACACACACACAGGCACACGCATACACATACACACGCACACCGCACACCCTTATACACACTTGATGTTTGACATGTACTTTTGCAACCCCACAATTGTCGTTTGGGATAGGGCAATTTATTTTTATCAATGAATTTTCAACCCGAAAGCTTTCTATTCACAGGAATGTATAAATGCTGCGCATCTTTGACTTTCCACTTAACATAGAAAGCCCAGGTAAAGAGTTATTTGAGTATATCAATTATCAATTTTATTGCACCCATGCAAAATAAAATAAAATAATAAAAAGATATTCTTATTCACCGCTTAAATATATTTTTGAATTTTGATCTACGATAACAATATCGATTTCAATTTTTTAGTTTTATAATTTTTTATTATCTTACGATCTCGATAGCTGATTCTTTAATATGCACGCTTTTTTCATAATCTATTTAACGCTATCTACATTTAATTGCTTTAACTGTCAATTATATAAATTGTTTGTTTTTCCTTGACATTTTTTGTATACTTAAAATAAAGAATACCCCGCTTAAAAACGATGTTCTTAAGACGCGTCTTATTACCAAAAATGCACTAAATAATATTACATCTTAAAAATACTGCTTTTGGTATACACATGTTATCGATACTTAATCATTCATTGTTATTCGTGAATCATATTTTAGCCAAGCCACAAAGAAAAACTATAAACAAATAAAATGGGATCTGAGAAAGGTATGCACGGCGCTATAGCTTTGATAACGATATTGACCAATCATCTATTACCTATTTACATGGTTAACTTTATATGATGACGTACTTGCCGCCGTTCACTTGCCATTGCACCAACAACAACAAAAATACCAACACCCACAGTGTAAGTCGCAACATAATATATATATGTACACATGTGTGCGTTTTTCCAGCATTTGATAACACTTGCACTTTTTGTTTCAGTTTGATTATATGCGCATTTCTGACGGTCCTGGGAATGACATTCCTAATCTTGGCCTGCGCGCTGCCCACTCCAAAGATATTCTATCCATTCTTTGTACTGCTATTTTATGTTTTGTCGGTGTTGCCCGTCTTCATATCGAAGCGGACAACCCCAAACAACGAAACCAATCCGAAATCAGAATTTGCCTTATTCCTTACGGCTGGTATGGTGCTGAGCGCCTTTGCTTTGCCCATCGTTTTGGCGCATTCGGCTGTCGTAAGTTCCAAAAAAAGAAATCCAATTTAAAATACATATATAATAGCTTTATCTTTGCTTAATCCTCTAGATAAGTTGGACTGCGTGCTCGCTGACACTGATAGGAAACGTTATAAACTATTCAACCATGTTTGGCTATGCCATGCGTGATGATGGTTTTGATGCGCCATATGGAGGCATGTTTTAAATGGGAATCGAGTTTAATTTTAAGCGCCCGTCTACGATTATTGGATGTAGCAATTTGGATGCAGCTAGTTTCATCCCAGACGACAGTCAATCTCACAGTAATAAATATATTCACAAAACAATTATTTAATTGAAATAATATACATAATAGTTATAAACCGTGAGAAAATGACTTTTTATATGACAATTGGGAATGATATGCGGTCAATTTTTTGGCTAGTGGTACGGAGCTCATATTCATAGGTATGTTGAAAAAGTGAATGGGTTTATTTCAGCTGCATATTTTTAAATGCAAAATTTACTTGCTGATAATATATTATATATAAGTTTAATAGCTTATAAATATTTACTGAGCATCTACAATTGATTTAAATCCAAATTGAACTTGTTCCAATCATTTTGTGAGCTGTTTGAAGCAAAATCAATATATCGACTATCGATAGGTTCAGGTGTGCTAGTTCGCTCCTGAACCAAAAAGTGTCAATTGTTTTTATTTTAAAGTTGGGTAGCTATGGAAATTCCAGCAAAAACTATTTCAATTCACGGAGACTATTTCCGAGCTTCATCGAAAGAAAAAATTGTTCAAAATGAGGTGGAAGAAGATGAATACGATACGCATACGGATTCAGAATGGGAAATGGATATGGTGAGCGAGACTTCCTTGGACAGCGCCTATAGCAAATTTGAAGGGGAGCTCGCCACTGAGACACTACTAAGCAAGGAAGGGATAAATGAGCTACACTTAAGCACAGAAGACTTGAACGATATTCCCATGCACAAATATCCATTTAAGCTGAAGCAAAACGAAGAGGGGTATATACTAAATCATTTTGTTGATTATATGTATGTATGATATATAATTTTTGATGTTGCCTTCATTTAGAAACATTCTCACTGTGCATAATACAATAAAATCAGTGGACAAGGATCTAAGGATTCGCATTGCTGCTTACTGCTTTAATGCGATGAGCAACAAGCTGGTTGTCATTGACAGGCGGTAAGACTAACTGGTTATTTCTGTAGATAAATCTAAATCTAACAGTGTTCCCATCCCATACACAGCGGCAGCATCTACATCTTTGACTTTGTATGCAAACGCTATTGGCGTCTGGCTATCAAAGTGCCAGGGGCAACAATGTTGCTGGCATCACCACTGGTGCATAGTGAATACATTGTGGGCACCGAATTGGGCAATGTCTTTATCATTAATGTGGAAAGGTCAACTAAGCTGCACAGTAGAGTGAGCGATGAAGCTATTAATGAAATTTCTTTTGGAAATCGACTTGAAAGCAACAGTGCAAACAATGGTTTGATACGCTCAGGTGCTACGGCTGTCCTAATGAACTTCACCACGTTAAAATTGTCGCAAAGACTGGAGTTTGATCACTCCAGGTTTACATTGAAGTTTGCCAGTTTTCTGCCCAAATCGGATAAGTTTTTCACATGCTTCACCAATGACTCGATTCATCTCTGGTCCAGCTGCAATCTCGGAAAGGTGTATATTTCGCAACCCATTAAAGCACGAGATCGCATGATACGTTTGATGCGAGGTAACACGTCAAAGATACCGGAGATCGCTTTGCGTGCTGAATACGATGATGAAGAGCCGTTGGACGATGAGATGGCATTTAAGTACGATGATCAGCATTTTGCCGATGGCAAACTGCTGGCCTTCAGCTTCTCTCCAAATGGTAATAAACTCTTTCTGAGCACCGTGGATGGATATCTGATGATGCTCAACTCAGCATCACTTGACCTGGAAAAGCTGTTCAAGCTACGCGACTTCATTTTGAAGCAATTCATGCTGCTGGCACAACCTACGAATCGTATTCTGTTTGCCATCACAGCTACCGGCATGGCTGTCATGTTGGATCTGTTGCAGACGGAGTACAAACTAATCGTGCAACGTTCGAATGCTGTTAGCCTAAGTGTTAGCTGTGATGGCAAGCTGCTTAGCATATTGTCTAAGAGTGGCGAAGTGAATGTATGGTCCACTTGCCGGCTGTATAATTCACTACATGCACAGACGAAGTGCATCTCACAGGTGCGCGCCGTACTGAAGCAGCCGGCGGCCAAGCTGCCTGGCCTCGTCAGTGGGCCAATGAATAAGGAGCTACGAAAGCTGCTGAAACGTGAGCGCCTGGAAGCAATGCTCGCCGAGTATGGTTGTTATCCAGAGAAATATCGTTTCATTATTTGGAGCGTGCTGCTGGAGCTACCCTCTAACGCAGCCCAGTTCCAAGCGCTGCTGAAACATGGACAGCCTCAAGTGATCAAGCAACGTGCAGCTAATATCAAGGTGAAGAGCGATGCTCAGAGACGAGCCGTTGTCAAAGTGTGGAGCTGTTTGGCACATTGGTGCAAGGTGTTTGGTCACACGGATTTTATGCCGGATCTAATCTTTCCGTTTGTCAAGCATATGACCAAGAACAGTTTGGTGGTGTTTGAGCTGCTTGTGACGCTATTGCTCAACCACTTGGAATTATGCTTTGAATTCCATCCCATGCCGCCAGGTAATTATCTGGCCTTGTGCGAGAATGTGCTGCAGGTGCACGATAAGCAACTGTCCAAGTTCTATTGTGCAATGGAAGTGCAGCCGAAGGATTATGCCTGGTCGTTGCTTACCAATGGCTTTGCCGAGGTGCTGGACGAGCAGCAGTGGCTGGTGTTGTGGGACAATATCTTAACCAATCCTCCATACTTTATTATATTCGTAATTGTTGCCTATAATATGATGCAACGGGAGATCATTATGCGTCTGCCAGAAAAGTCGGAGGTGGTTGACTTCTTTCACGAGCAGATGCCGATTGATGTTGCCAAATGGTTGAACCGCGCCCGTAAGCTAATGAGCAAGTGCGCTCCCCATGTGCATCCAGAGCGCTTCATGCCACCCTTTGAGCCCATACCTAAGGGCGTCTACCCCAAGTTTCTGAAATATCCCAGAGAGTGGATCGAGCAACAGGAGCAAATAAGTGTCGAGTTAATTAAACAGCAGCAGGAGATTGACGCGCGTTTACGTAAATTGGAATTGGAGGAAATCAAAATGAAGGAACGTCTGCAAGAGGGACTCAAGCAGGAGGAGCATGCACGTCGCATCAAGGAAATGGAACAGCTCTACCAGGACACCATTCATCGCGAAGAGGAGCGCATTGCCTGCCATCGCAAAATGTTGCTGACTTATCAAATGGAGGCGCGACAGCGCAAATGTCAGGTGCTGTCTAAGCTGCAGGAGACGGAGCAGCGTCGCAAGATCTTGGAAATGGAAAAGGACATTGATGGACTGATGCGCAGTGTGGAGCGCGAGCGACGTCGTCAAAATCAAGAGATGCTCTTCGCGGAGGATGAAATACGCAACCAGGAGATGGAGCTAATGGCACAGCAGTACTCCAGTGGCTTACTCGATTCACCTCTGACCGTCAAATATTACGAAGAGGTGCAAAAAATGCGCAGCGAAAGTGATAAGCTTAAGGAACAGCTGAGACAGGTAAGTACTTCTTTATGAGAATATACTATATATAAACCATTATCATTCGCTAACAGATGACCATGGAGCAAGTGCAGAGTTCCACGGAACAACAATCAACGCCGTCGAAACTCAAAGCTATAGAATATTCCATTCATGAGATACAACAAGAACTGACGGATATCTTGAATAGCGAAAGCAATAGTCAATAATCGGGGCAATCTATACATATAGAGAAGAACTTAGCTATAATAACTAAACAAATATATAGTTAGATTATCTTAACAATTTTCTGCAAATGTTAATTACGAAATATTTCGTACTAAAGACTTATTAGCTAACATCATTATTTATACATCTAAATTGTGCATTAACAAATAAACTAATACCATTTTTTATATACATATATATTATACCAAAAGATTTGCTATAATTATATTTGTAAAAGACTTTTATAATTATTTATATATATTAATAACCATTTTTTTTTTATTAGTTTTATAAATCATAGAATAATGATCAAGCATAAAGACGCTATAAAATTTACATATGCAACCAAATTTTTTATAATATATAATAAATATAAATCAAGTCATAGATTATAAAATTTGTTGTGCTAATAGAGGAAGCGCGTTGAACCGCACTGTAAAGCTGTGGAGTTTAACTTTTAGCTTTTATATATTATAAAATTTTAAATAAATATACTATATATCTTTTTAAATATACAAAACATTCATTTTACAACCTAATCTATGGATTTCGAAAAGATAACTCTAAGTAAGTTTTATAAATGTACAAACAACTTGTCTATAAATTTTGATATATCTAAAAACATTTCCTATGCTAATGTCACTGGTCAGCTATATACATACATATATAAACCAATACATATTTCGTTATTTACAAGATTGCAATCCTGCTTCTGATCCTAGCTATATGCATAAGAACCTATCTATCTATCTATCTATCTATATAAATATATAATATTGTACCTATATATATTTACAAGCAGCAACTAAATCGAAGCTTACTTCTGTTCCAGTCGCTGGCCAGGCACCAACATCTTGGGCACATTGATGACCAGATGAATGCTAGATGGCGGTATTTGGAGATGATTGCCGATAACTATTAGAGAAGAGAGAGAGAAACTTAGTTAAATATTAAATTGCATTTGAGTATTTGCCTACCACTCGCATTATTGTTGCATTGCTGTTGCAGCTCGCGCTCTAATGCTGCAACACGTTCGTTTAGCTTGCGTATCTGTTGCTGTAGCTGGGCATTGTGCTCCTTCAATTCCTTGTGCGCATTGCGCATCTTGTCGCGATAGCGTGAGGCAGCTGCTCGACGTCGTTCCATGCAATCCTCGTTGCGCTTGATCGCTGCCCTCGCCTTGGGAGGTGATGCAAAGCTGCGTTGCTTTCGATTACTGTTGTTGCTGTTGTTGAGTATGGCTTTGAGGCGTTCCTTGATGGGCAGCTGTGATGTGGGCGTTAGACTTGCACTGCTCGGCTCATTGACTGGCATTGTATTTTGTATTATAAGTCCAGTTGGAGGTTTGTTCTGGCCAGCTATGCTGGGCTTGGGTAAGATGAAGGGTCGCACTGTTTGCTTAGAAGGCACTGGTTTGCTTATGGCGGCAGGTATCGTAGTAATGGGCAGCGTTTGCGCTGGCAGCACCCACGTGATCACAGGTGGTTGTATGAGCTGTAATGGAGGCGGACCTTGAGCTGCTGCTGGTTCAGGTACTATGGCTGGTGTTGCCAGCAGCTCCTCCACATGGGTAACGGGCACATCCAGTGGACTGCTATTCTGGCTAACTGTCTGATTCGGTGCACTTATTACGGGGGTCTCCAGAGGATAAACCTGCGGCGTGTGTAGCGAATCGCCATCCGTTGTGGGCGCTTCCGTACGTTTTGGCGTCTCCGGCGCTTTGCCTCCCACCGCATTTTGTTCGGCTGCCCGTTGAAATCCTATGTCAAATGGATTCACATGCTGCAGATCATCAAACAGACCCACTTCCTCACAGTTTTTGATCAAACGCGTTGGTGTTGGCGTCTGATCTGTTGCAAATAGCTGCTCAGATTTTTGGCCCAGCGACAAGTCGAGTGTCATAGCCATATCATGTTTAGACTGACATTGGCCATAGCTATTGTAATTTGCATTGCCATCGCTGGTTTTCGTTTCGAAGTCCGCAAACGAAACATCTGTCATATCTGCAATATTCGAATCCGTTTCCATTATAAGAATTCATTTAATAACTAAACCAAAACAATAACAAAAGTTCTTGCAAAACTATCGAGAACTGTGGAGGCAAGTCGATAGCTCATTAAATTGCCAGTGTGTAAAGCTAAGCAGTGTTGCTCAACACTTGCCGCGCAAATCGAGTTTTACGTTACAATTCAAAATGCGAATGGGAAAATTTCATAACGATCTTTAAGCATTTGCCAACTCTATTTAAATAAAATATATTTTTAGTTATATCGATTCACACGTTTAAAGTTATCTTTTAAAATAGGCATCTTTAAGTTCTATTATTTTATTTAAATTGCGTTTGTTAGTTTTGACCCAAAAAACATTGACATTCAGCACTTCCGACATATACGTATCGCCCGGCTGGCATCTGCATCTGAATTGCTGGCGCGTAATTCGAACCTTTTCACAGCACGTAGACGCAATCATACAAAAAAACGAAAACAAAAAAAATCACGAAAACATTTTTGGCAATAAAGAAAACCCCATAATTTAAAATTTTGTATCTTTTAAATTAGATTTGAAGGAAGTGAACAAAAAGAAGAAATCAACAAACAACAAAAAGACACGCAAAATGTTTTTGGAAACGCAACACGCAACAAGTAATTTTCTAAAACTCTGGGACGTATTTTTTATTTCTCACAGAAAAAAAAAAACAAAACAAAAAGCAAAAAACAAAAAAAACCGCCACAGCATCCAAGACCAGCTAACAACATACTTGTCTTGTCTTGTGGGTCAAGTTCAGTGTCCAAATCCTCTACAGCTTCCCAAGCCAAAATGGTGGGCCCCACCATCACCACCACCACCACCAGCACCAACAGCATCACCACCAGCAACAGACGAGGAAGATGCACAGCATGAAAATTAAGAAAAAGTGATGCGTAATTACAGTCATTCTCTTTCACTGCAGCAAACGGGCAGCGATTCCCGATCTTAAAGCCCGGCTGGGGTTGAGTCTGCTGCTGCTGAGGTGGACCACTCGGCTATGTTGCATGCAACACACAGACGCGGTTTTTGGACAGCCATGGCCATGGTCGCCGCCACAGCCGCCGTCGCTGTTGCTGATGCTGCTTGCCGGTAGAAACAATCAGTTTGAAGTTCGTTCGCATAATTATGGGCAATTTTCAAAGAACATGCGTTCCGTTGAACATCCTTGTCTCGCTTGCACTCTCTATATCCATCTCTTTTCCACCAATTGCTCTTACTGCTGCTCGCATTCAAAGTATCTTCAGTTGGTGCGCCATTTCTGCGGCTCCATATGCAATCCATACAAAAGTTTTGCATTTGTTGCGCCAGATTTGAAAATTACAGGTTGTCCTCGCTGCAGCGACCAAACTAGTGACAGAGCCCAGACTTGGACCAGGTGATTGACTTCTTGGCAGGCGCGCCTAATAACTCATAACGGCATTAAGCATGTGCAACGTGCAACGTGCAACTTGCAACGTTCAAGGACCTGCAACCCTCTGTTTTGCATTTAGCATAAATATTCAAAAGCAGCCCCGAAAAATACATAACAAGCCGCATCCTGTGCATCGTGGCATTGCCTTCAAGAAATTCCTAGAACGCCTTCTTTAACTTTTCGACAGTTTGTTTGTTTTTTTTTTTTTTTTTTTTTTTTTTTTTTTTTGTGTATTTGCCTAGCGGGCTTGTTGCATAAATTCATTTCATTGAGTCGCAGGGGCAAACAGCCTGCTTGCCACTGGAGTTAACTTAGCTCTGTTTTATATAGATATATAGTTATAAATATTAATTTTTTTTGCATATAAAAAACCTTTTTTATGTATTTATTTTTTGCAAACATATATATATTTATCAGAGTTTAGTTTATATAAACTCTTTACTTTTGTATACACAAATTCAAGATTCATCTTCTTTAACATATGTATATTTTTTTGATTTTATGCAACTTCCTGCGCCGCCAGCGTTTCCTGTTGCATACACAAAACGCAAACGAAATCGAAATTGGAATTGAAATGAAATGAAGAGACAAAAAAATACGTTTTGCTTTTCCGACGGCAAGGCAAGACATCGTATATATATATAGACATATCGCGTATGGACATATCTATACTATTTTTTTCGCTGTATATTTCATATACATTTTTATGGCTCGGCTTTGGAGTCAAACTTGGCGCTCAATAATAATTTCATAATTATAGGTTATCTGGCAGTCGCATTCGTAAATAAAAAAGCCAAACGGCAAAAAGGCGGCAAGAATACAAAAAAAAAAAAAGGAAAGAAAACTAAAACTTTATCACTGAACTGTTGTTGTTGTTGCTGTTGTTGGTGTGGCTTTTGCAGCGTGGCCGAGATTGATTGTCGCTAATGGGCGTGATGTGGCTGCGATTCAAGCGATTCCAAGGAAAAGCGCTGCAATCGCCAACCAGAAGACATACGGATACAGATACAGATACTGAGACTAGCTAAGATACAGATACAGATACGAGTATATTCAAGTTTAGATACATATGCAGCAGCTAGCTAAGATGCAGATACTTAGAGATACAAGTACTAGCAAAAATATAGATACAGCCAAGGATATGTACAATATATAAACATACAGCGTCAATTATAAATGCATACGTAGATCTCACAGATATAGATCAGATTCATTAGAGATATACATTAGCTGAGACAGCTACACGTACTAGTAAAGATACATCTGTAGCTGCGCCACAATTAAAGATACAATTATAGATACAGGTGCATGTAAAGATTCTCAGATACACAGATGCAGTTTCAGTTACATAACAAAATTCACAGATATAAATACTTCTTCAGATCCTCAGATACACAGATATAAATACAGTTTTAAGGATACTCAAAGACGCAGACACATATATAGATACTTTTAAAGAAACTCAGATACATAGATACAGCTACAGCTACATCAAAAGCAATTCAGATACACATGCAGTTTCAACTCATTCTAAAGCTATTAAGCTACACAGATACATAAACAATTTCAGTTACTTCTAAAGATACACAGATATATCTGCGACTACAGCCACTAACTAAGATACAGCTACAGCAAATAGTTAACACACAAATACAAATACAAGCGTCACAAGCTCGCGTTGCAGTGGGGTAAAAGGTAATTGTTTTAATTGCCCCGCTCAGGCCGAAAGTAGATCAGGCGGCATTAGTTTTAAATCAAGCTGGTTATATAGGAAGTCGCCATCGTCAGACCCGCAATTAATTGTGACCTTGACCATATACATATATCAAATAAAAAAGGCGCGCAGCTCTAGTTTTCGTATCTCTAAGTTGCAATCTCTTAGAGGTGTGCTCGCCTAACGGTACTTAAGAGGAGCAAACTGAAAATACACAGAAAACTTTTATGATTTTTAGCTCGTGCGGCGAACGCGTCAGTCACAGCGATCATCAACATATAATCCCCAAAAAAAAACCTTAAAAAAAAAGTAAGTCGAAAGGATGCCGACGTGCAAAAGAAAGAGCTCAAGCTGGACATAGAGATGGAGCTGGAGCTGGAGTTGGAAGTGGAGTTGTTGCTGCGACTGCGTCTGCGGCTTTGGTTGAACTGTTGGCGGCACTCATCACGCCGTGATTCGCAAGATGATGGATTGCGTTCACTTTTGATGTATCTGCCACTTTCAGCTCACAATTTAATGCCACGTCCAATGGGGCGCTGCCTAATTGCTTCACTGTGTGCGCCTCAGCGGCTGCCCCCTGCCGCAGCCGCTGCCTCTGCCTCTGTCTCTGTCTCGCGCATCATTTCCATTTCCGTTAAGGCCGCCGGGCAGTTGTCGCCCAGCCCGACTTGGCCAACGCCTGGTATTTGATATTAATTCGATATCAACAACAAAATCAAATGTTGAGCAAACTTTCGGTTTTTTTTTTTGTAGTTTGAGTTAATTTTTTCAACTAAAGCTTTTGTGTTTTTTTTTTTTTTTTTGCTTTTATTTGCTGCCTGTCGCGCCGACGTTTTGAGCATATCCTGTGCTCGCGGCGCATCCTTTGCCTTGCCCCGCCAAACATAATTGGCGTCTGGGGGCGTGGCAGCCAAAAGACTTGTGTCTAACATGCGCCAAGGCCTGCATTTCGAAGCATTGCGAAGTTGCCTAAAAAAAGAGCCCCAAAGCCTTTTTCTTCAAAACAAGGGACATGCGCTCTAAGCACAGTGGGCCTCACCTAGGCGTGTAACGGTATTAAATAAGAGTGTGTGTGTGTGTGTGTGTGTATGTAGGTAGCTTTAATTGCTAGTTGTTAGATATGGGCGCGTTTTCCAAGGAATTCAAAGGAATGCTAAATGCGTCATGCGATATCCAAAGACTTATGTATGTATGTATAGTACAGTATATCTTAGTTATGTTATCATTAGAAAACATGCAAGCAAAACTATTTTGATAAGTCCAAAGAATATTCAAGTTAACAAACATGTTTGCCAACGTCAACGAAAATTATTTCCTCTACGAAAAAGGTGTAAGAAAAAAACAAAAACTTACTTAATTGCATTTTCGCTAATGAATTTGCGGGAACCAAAGCGCTTTAAGATCAATGTATTCTCTGTATATATACATATATAGATATATGTTTGTTCTTCTTCTGCTTTTTAGCCGCTCCAATCATTAACCCAAAATTTAAGAAACTGTCAAAATTCATCAATGAAACGTGCTGAGAGACAGACAGCTGGACAGACTGCGCGACTGATGGACAGACAGAAAAAGAAAGAGGAAGAGACAGAGAGAGAGAGAGAGAGATGGACGTTGTCTGTCGTTAGAGTTTGACCCCCAGCGCCGACGAGTCCAGTTAGAAACACTCAATTAATTATACAAAGGTCGTCTTTGGGGCACAACACATTGAAAAACATCTGCCAAGCGAATCGGTGAATGCGACTCAGCCAAAGGCTTACAATTTCATTTCCAACTGAGCTTTAACATCTGTCATTGTATTTAGATATATCTATAAGATAAGCAAGATATTCATATTTATCATGACCAAGAAAATGGAAGGTGGTTTTGTTAATGATTCAATGTACAATGTTTCGTTGCCTTAAGATTTGCGTCATTAAGTTTGGTTTTTTCATATTATTTGTTGTAAATTAAAAAAAAAAAGTATAAAATAGTACCATATTTTATTTATATATTTGATCGATTTGTACTAAAAATATTGCATATTTGTTTATATTAAATTAAGGCAAACCATTCTTATTTATTCCCAAGTATAGATTGTGTGAAAATAATCTTCAATTCATAACCAATTCTTTTTGGGAAGATATGACACCCTTTTCCCAGATCTTGAGACGGCTAAGAAGAAGAGAACCTAGCGATATCTCTATCTATAATTTGATAAATATCTATCCACAATCGATTATTTTCTATTGCTAGATATATTTTTCAATATTTTCCTAGCTCCATCCTTAATATGATATTAAACTAAATAAACCATTTGCTTCCTCATTCACTATTGAATGATTGAGCTGTTTGCAAAAGTGAATTATTTTATGATACTCTTTCATTTGGCTGTCCATTCACTGATTATTCTGACAAACTTTTTCTGTCTATCAAGATATTCATGATACCAAATACACCCGCGGCCATCTACAACGGTTGGCTTCGTCGGTTTCTTCACTCATGTTCTGCGTTCTTCCTCTTGTTCTTATTTCATTTTCATATACTTTTTTTATGGTTTTGCCATTGACAAATGGATTGGCAAGTCGGCTGCAGTGTCGGGCAGAGTCGAAAAAAAAAAAATAAAAATATAAGCCGCGGAGACGGCAGCAAAAACTCATCAATTAAAAGTGCTAATGGCTATAATAATGATATGTTAATATCACTCGTAGCTATAACTATGCTGTTGCTTTTGTTTTTGCGCTCCAGCTAACTGCGTTTTCGTTTCAGTTAACCCGGCCAAGCAAAAACTGAGAAAAAGTTAACACTGCTAGGAAAAAAGCGGAACTCTAATCACACGATGCTCCAAGACTTTGGCCATAGCCCTAAGAATGTTCCATGATTAATTAATGTATTGGCGACTCTTATGAAAAGCCAAAGCCAAAACAGAAAAAAACACAACATTTCTCAGTTCACTTCATTAGCGCATTTCTTTATTTGAAAAATATCAGAAAAATATGTATATAGTATATGAATATATGTGTATGTATATATGTAAAGGAAACGCGCGTTCGGTGGCCCAAACAACTCTCGATATGTGTCATATTAATTAAGTTTTTTTTTTGGCACAACCGTTGCGGATGTGATGCAAGGCAAACTTTAATTCCAATTCCAATTCCAACTCCAGCTCAAAGTCGAGTCGTGGTCATAGAAAGTGGTTTCTTGGCTTCGGCAGGTGCTTTAACAGCTGTTTGTACAGCTAGCTAAGGTTTTTAGCTCAAAAACTAACATAACACACTTGGCAAAGGGGGCTGTGTGCTAAGTGTTGCCTAAGATATGATACTCAGAAAGCCAACAGCTATATCGGAGGTAAAATCTGTAGATATGTATAGTTGTGCAAGACATAAATCAAAGGGCCCAATGTTAAATGCGAAATTTTTAAGCTTGGTCATTTGAAATAGCATCAAATTTTGTTTTAATATTTGTTCAATATTCAAGTGTTAAATTTTATATTTTAAAGTGAACCAATTATAATTCATACACAGCTTCTTATAATATTTTTTATATTTTTTTATATATTATATTATATTGTACATGAAATCTTTACTATAATATATTGTATTATATTGTATTGTTGACGGTAAAAATAAAAATTGGTAAACTTCATTAAAGAAATATTGAACAAGGTATATGCATATTTTTATATATGTATATATATCTGCTTTTAGCTTCTATTTTGAATTTTTGAATTGAAGGTTCCTAGGTATCACATTCATGACGGATACGCATGATGACACATATACTGATGTATAGCGCTAATTTTGGACAGAAACTGAATGAGTTCCTATATCAAAGTTTAAGCTAATAGAATAATAATAGTTATTCTAAAATTCAGCATTCCACTAATATACTCTTAGATAGAGTTTCACTCTATTTTTATGTCGCTCAAATGCTTTCAGAGTTCCATTTTTCTCTTCCCTTCAGCCTCTGCTGCTGGCAGAATGTACCTGAAAATTTTCTCATATAAACGGAGTGTTTTTTTAAGAACTTTGCCAATCAGACAGATTATAAATATAAATTTGTTTATTTTTTTGTATTATTTATTTTTTAGCCATTTCTAAATATTCATGTGCCCACGTATTCTGGTTCATTTAATATATTTATATATATAAATATATCTTGTTCTCTTTTAGGTATAACTGATTTATAACTTCAATCAAACTCATGAATATGCACACATGCGTGTGTTGGCAGCCGCAGGCGCTACACCAACTGATTTATGACTGAAAATAAGCCTAAAGTTCAGCAGAGCTACAAAAGACACAGATGCGCAGAGCACAGAGCGCACAGCTTAAGAGATGTGGCTGTGGCTGATCCCTAACTATTATGGCCAGATACAGCACAATAAATATGAAATGCGAGCTGCGCATATGCAAAAGGACAAGGCGCAGGTCAAGCTGGGTGGGGATACAACCAAGGATAGGGTGTTGGGGGGGACTTGCGCTCATCGACAGGGCCAATTGCCAATAAATAAGCCAAGGCTCCAACTCTGGCTGCATTTTTCAACATTTTTTCAGATTGATACGTGCTGGAACGCGAACCCAAAAAGAAGAACCGGACATGGACATGTGATATATGCGTCTGCATCAGCTCAAAGGTCTCTCGTAGGGTTTCTTCCAGGGTCTCGCTGGGTCTCGCTGGGTCTCAGGCCCGTCATGCGTATGGCCTAATGATTGGTTAGCTGTGTGCGCGAGGTTAAGAATTATTGTTGAACTTCTGGCGGATGTAGTGCATCATTTGCAGGCGCTAATGATAGGTCAGCGCAGATGTGAAATGCTTAGCTTAGATACAACATTTGCTTGCAGTTTAATTGATGCCAGGCAAAATGAAATTTATGCATCCGCCGGCACTACGGCTACGGCTATATCGCCTAAATCTCTCTATAAGAATATTCCTTCTTTTTATTTTTTTGTTTTTTCTTTTTTGGCACATCCGAAACTTGCGACGGCAGCCATTGGGTGCCATAGCCCAAAAGTTAGGCCATTGCGTGTTTGGAGGCCATCACAGAGTCCACAGAAATTGCAGCCAATTGTAATGCAAAAGTTCTATTCCGGCAGGCAGGCGAAGCCAACGCTAACGCCAACGCCAACGCAATTCCAGCCCTGCGGCCAATTTACAGTTTAACTTTTTGTGGCTAGATATTTGGCCAAAAGTTTGTTATTGTTGTTGCTGTTGTTGTTGCTGCTGCTGCTGTTGTTGCTGCTGCTGTCGGTGGGTAACAAGTTTGGTAAAATTTGCGTTTCCGGCATTTGCAAATTTACAATTCGCGCCTTGCATTTTGACAGAGCTGCAGCCAGGCTTGGGTGGCTGGCTAGCTGGGTGGCTCAATGAGTAGGTGTGGGCGTGGGTGGGTGGGTGTATGATTGTGTGTGTGCTTGTGGTGTGTAGGTGGTTAGCGCTGTCTGGCCGCACTAACTGGCAAACCGTTATGTAAACGTCTTTGCGCGCACGTGCGCCTCCCTCTTTGTATACTCAGTGGCCTCTTTAAAATGGGCGGAAAAGGGTATGATAGTTTTGTAAATTTGTGTGTAACAGACAGTATGAAGTGTACCGATACTAGGATAATCGTGGCGAGTTGATTTGGCCAAATCCATTTATCTATCTATCCATAACTCTTTCTATTGAATGTCCTTTCTGCTTGTTCATCTGGCTATCCATAAACAGTCTATATATATATATATCATATATATATATATATATATATATATATATATATATACATAGATATATATGTTTATATAGTCAGATTAGATGCGGATTAAATCCTTATCGGGGCCCTAGGCAACTAACAATTTGGGGGCCCCTTTTGATCGCGTCCGTTCCCATCTTTTTTCGATTTAAATACAAACTCCAAAATATCCACATTTTAAGCATGTCGGAATTATGTGTTTGTAAGAAAATTTTTGAAGATTCTTTCATTTTTCGGGGGCCATAGGCAACTGCCTATTTTGCCTAGCTAGACTTGATAAAAAGTATGAACTCATGGAACTATGAAACTTTTTAAGCTAGAGAATTGAAGGCAATGCTATAAATAAGACAGCTTACATATTAGTTTTTATCAGCTAAATTTTACGAAAATTAGAGATGAGTAATCTTAAGTTAAAATTTTATATGTATACATATAAATAATAATATAATTGTCTAATATACATTACATCCACATACATATAAATAATAATATAATTGTCTAATATACACTACATCTAGTTAATATAACATGGATACCTCTGCCGATTCCTGCTCGGAATTTTTCTGCTATCTCAGATTTGTATGCCAAATTTAAAGATTTAGACGATAACTTCTTGTATAGATCTCACCTAAAGTACTTCAACAGCAGCTTCTTTACTTTGGTTAGGATATCTACTAGTTGAGCACATCCTTCTACAACCCACTTACTACTATTTTATGTTATTTTGTGCCCTGCTTGTTTTGGCAAATGTTTATGGCTTTGCAGGCCCTAACTTGGCTTTAGCATGCAATTGCAACTGCTGCTGCTACTGCTGCCACATGGCCTGGCTCACAGGGTGGTGGTGGTGCTCGGGGTAGTGTTGGTGGTGCTGTTGCTGTTGCTGGTGGTGGCGCCATAAGTTCACACTCCACGGCGGCCACAAACGCCAAACGGAAACGTTGACAGGCTTATGGCTGAATGGCTTATGGCATTGGGCCGGCTGATCTATTGACTCAATAAGCACAAGTAAAACGAGATCTGTACAGTGCACACTGGCTAAGCTCAACAAGATCAACCGCTTTTTTTGTTGTATTCTGTTTTCCTTTATAGCGCTCCGCTCCCATATAAATCACTAGCACAAAGTGCGCCAAACAAAACGAAACGTCAAATTAAAATGCAAATTTAATTGATGTATCGGTCAGCAGCAACTAGTTGCCAGACTCTCTATACACACACGCAACTCACACACACACACACACACACATACACTGAAGTAAAGACTAATCATTAGACGCAAGTCAGAGTCAGCGCTTTGCTCCACAAAAAAAAAAAAAAAAAAATAATGAAAAAAAAATATGTGCAGCGGAAATTACACGAAACACAGACATAGCCATGGCCTAATGCAATCTTATGGCTGCAAGTTTGCTGCAACTTGGCTGACTGCAGTCAGGTTGGCAGTTTGCAATTTGAAACGCTGCAGCTAATTACACGCATTTCGCATTCGGCCACAAGGAGTGCCCCCAATGCCACAATCCGTGTCGATTTGCCTGGCAGACATGCGGCACACAGGATACGTGCTCTTCGACTATTAAGTAATAGTTGTTGTCCACCTAATATGAGTGCTTGCAGCAACTTTAGAGGGCGTGCTGCTATTGCAACAACTGGCAGCAGGCAGCGGGCAGAGCATCAAAGCCAAAAGACATTATCAAAGCAGCTGCAACTGTAAACGCCGCGAGGACATTATCATTAAGTAAGCGCCCCCCATTTACCTTTTATATCACTTGAGCTAAAGCTATTCACGAGTTTTTCTGTTGAATGCGAGCCGGGCTCTCTTTTACTTTCTATCAGCAATTATGAATATGCCATAAATTCTTGTGAAAGTTGACTTTGATGAAATCTTTAGTTGATTGAGATTTTATGATATTGTGATAGATGATAGATGTAGATAATGATTGGATGAGAGGTATATTAGAGTTTGTTAAGTTATACTTAGAATATGAATATATGTATATGTACCATGAACGGATTACTATTTTTTATTGAAATAGTAAGCAATGCTTAAGATGTGAATATAATTTAATTTTGTTAAGTTATACTTAGAATATGAATATATGTATATGTATCATCAAAGGCTTACTATTTTTGAATTTGAATGTTTTATTGAAATAGTAAGCAATGCTTAATATGTGAATATAATTTATGAATATATATTTGTATTTTAATTTTTTACAATTTACAATTTTATTATACAAATATTTTGTTTTCTTTGTTATTTTTATTTTAAATTAAGAGTCATGAATATTTATTTTTTATGGAAATATGTTTTTAAATTATTATGTTTCATAAAAATACACTAACATATATTTATTAAAAAATATATATTTTAGAATTTTATAGTGTGATTATTTCACAGAAAAATATACAGCTAAAGACAGAATTTATTTGAACATTTTTTGGTAAAGGAAAAATTATCTTAAAATGTGTATTACCGTCGGGCTTTTCACTTGTAGTTTTTAAATGAAAGTTTTGAAGCAAAAAAAAGCTTTGAATGAAGGGAATCAAGATTTTTGCGTTCATCTTCTTACAATATAAATATGTATAATACCGTCGGGCTTTAGAACGGAACTGTATTAAGTTTTTTAATTAGAAGTTAAGCCAATAAAAATGATATATTTAAACATTTTTTCTAAGTTTTAACATTCTGATGTTAAACTTACAAAGATAGCTAAGAAGCCTTAACATGAAGTTTAAGACATCTCCAACGTACAAAAAATCGAATTACAAAACACTTCTTCCCTATGCTTCATTAGACTCTGTGGAAGTCCATCGAGGGATAACTTACTTTGAGGAAAATTTTCTTTATTTGTTCTTACAATGTTCCTATTAAATAGATAATAATTTAAAAAAATAAAACTTGGCAAAAATAATCACCTTGACAGAAGAAATTGGACTAAAAAGGACTAATGAATCTGAATGAGAGAATGCATCAGAGAGCCTAAATTCAAATATATTTGAAATTTTACGCATAAAAAGGTAAAAAAAAATAAGAGAGCCTAAATTCAAATATATTTGAAATTTTACGCATAAAAAGGTAAAAAAAAATAAAATAAAATGTTTAAATGTAATCCCTGCTACGATCAGTTCACCAAGCCATTAAATTGGAGTAGACAACCTTTACTCTCAGGAGTAATAGTAAAAATAGGCTACATATAAGAGAGCACTATATACCTACAAATAATATATGACTGTTAAGTGCTTTACTGATATATAGAAATAATAAATTTCATATTATAAAAATAGCAAATTAAATATACTAATATGCTGGTAGCATCTAGCGCTCTTGCACTATCAATTTAAGTTCTAGCTTTAGGCCAAGTTTACAGCTACAGCACATCTACTTATAATAGTTTTCTTATTTTGCCATTGCAGCTATGCTGTAACCCCAAAAGGTAACAGCAGTTGAGTAGCCGCGCAATTTGGCGGATAAAGTTCAGCGCATCGAGTCGGAAAGGTGTCTTTCAATGTCAGCGATGGAGGCAAAAGTCAAAAGACAACCAACAAAATTTGCAACTAGCGACGATGCGAGTTGAGCAACAGCAACAATAATAGCTTGAAGACAACATTGATCGATGCCAGGCAGTCAATGGCAAAGAAGTCTTAGGTATCGAATTCGTACATGCAGATGCAGCGAATGTATCTGACAGATACTTTATGCAGACACACACACACACACACACTGCACACGTATGCCTGTATGTTCTTGAAAATTTGAAATTGGCTTCGGCTGCTGTCGCTTTGCATGCAAGCCATTTGTTGTTGCCAAGTTTCAGGCCAAGACTTCGTCTCATTTTTATTTTTTATTTTTGTTGTTGTTGCTTATGCTGCAGCTGCAGCCAGTTGTGGCCAAAATGGCTGCCAGAGCCATGGACCAGGCCCAGAGACCCATGCACACAGGCCTGCTTATTTTTCATCTCGTTGCTGTTGCTGTTGTTGTTGTTGTTGTTGCTCTTGTGCTTTATCGTCTGCTGGAAATCTGCGCACGTTTTGCGAACTCCGACGCCGACGCCGCTTTGGTTGGCTGGGGGCCCTTGAAGTTTTGTTATTTCTTTTCTTTTTTTTTTTGGCGTCTTGCTCTTCGCCATCTCGACATTTGGCTTATCTTTGGTCTTGCCAGCATGGCTGCAATATATATGTATATATATATATATATAGTATTTTTTATATATTTTTTCACAAGAAATCTTGAGCGTCAGTTGCAGTTGCTCGAGCTCGGCGTACCCGCCGTTGCCCGCTGGCCAAGCTGTCAGCCAGTTGGCAGCGTGTTTGTTAACATATTGTATTTTGAAGGCGTGGGAGCCGCATTGCAGCCCAGGCACAAAACGACAGACAGACGGCAACGGCGAGGCAGTGAAGCAAGCGAAGCCACGTTTTAATGCAGGCTCTTTGTGCTTTTTTTTTTTTTTGTATTTTTTTCTTCTTGTGCCTTTTTGGCTGCTTTAAACGCCATTTTTCCCTTGACTTGGTTTGCTTGGCCCGGTCTGGCGTGCCAACACTTGAAGCTTGGGCATTCTTTTTGGCTTCGCTGTCTATTTTCTAAGCCTGGGCCATGTTATTTGTCAATGCATGACAATTTTATTGGCTTTCGGCTGCCCTTCGCCAGGCTTGATGGACATCGTTCTCTTTACCTTTTTGTTGTTGTTGTTTTTTTTCTTGCAGCTCTTTTGCGGTTTGTGCCACAGACACTTTAATTTCGTGCAGGCACATGGAAATGTTTTGTGCTGCGTGCGCAATGCCAGAATGCGACGGCGTCTGCAGGCTCCATTTAAAGCCTGGCACGAAGTAAATCACATCACGACCAGGCTAAGCCAAGCCAAGCCAAGCCAAGCCAACGCAAACCAAGTCAAGCCAGGCGAAGCCAGAGCAGACCAGATCAAGTCAAGCCAAGCCGAGCCGCGCCGAGCTGCAGCTGGACATCGATACGAGATCGAGCTAATTATATAGTTTGATTTGTGTTGTCGATATTTGGTGATTTGCGCTAAAGCGGCAAATCATGATCCACGGGTGTCGGAAAATTCAAGGAAAAACGTTAATTTGCCAGCCCAAAAAAAAAAACAGCGAATACAAAATAGAAACAGCTCGATTTGAATGCGGCGTTGGCGTCGCTGCTGGCAGTTAAGGAAATCACACGGAATCGTGGCCAGTTTCTACCATTTTTCTCTCTCTCAATTTTGTTTCTATTTTTTTTTTCACTTTCAACTGCAGCTAAGAATTCATTGTCTTGCTTGGCTTGGCTTGGCTTGGCTTGACTCGTTTCCATCGGAGAGCCCCGCGGCCACATTCCAATTGCGGCAGCTCCGTCGCCATTTCTGTGGTTGCAGCAGTGGCTCTGGTGGTGCAGTTGTTGTTTCTGTTTCTAGTGGTGGTGGTGGCATGTATTTTGCATATTGACGCGCGGCATTTTGTAAGCACATTTCACAGCGCAATTGGCATCGACAACAACAACAGCAACAACAACTTGAGCGGTGTTTCGTGCCAAGATAACCCAACGATAACCAACTGCGGCTTTTTTTGTTGTATTTTTTATTTTTTTGCCACATGCATGTGGGGCCCAGAGCACCTTTGGCAAATGTAAAATAACTCACGACATCTCGACAAGCCGAAGCTAGAGCCAGCCCCAGCTACATGAGTCATGGAAAAAACTAAAAAAAAAAAAAAAAAAAAAAACAACTGGAACAGCAACTAGCACGACCCCAAGTCAATCGGCAAATCAACGCCAACACTCAGGCGCAAAATATAGCTATATATGAGTATATATCTATATACATATATGTGTATATATTTACCATACATGTATGCAATAGAAAAACAACTACTGACATTTTTATTGAGTGTCTGTTTGATGGACTTGAAACATCACGCCACGTTTGTTTTTCCACTGTATTATGCTTTGCAGTTAATTCTAGCTATCTGTCAAGCCCCTCAAGCAATGGCGAGAGATCCATCAAAATAACTAAAGACTAGAGAGTATAACATTTTGTTGTTGTTGTTGTTGTTGTTGTATGTTCAATCAACGCAACAAAAAGGTAAGTTAGTTTGTAGGACTACCTTTGCATAAGTAGACGAATCTACCTTTCTATGTATTTAAGAATAAAGTTTTATAAACTATTTTAAATATACAGTAATGAAATTTATTTGGTTTATAAAAAATTAATAGGCGTAGCTAGAGCTTAAACTAGAATAATCACAATAAATGTTGTAAAAGTTAGAATTTCTTTTGAGTTTGTCCCTAAAGATAAAACAAAAACTATTTAGAACGCAGTTTGAAAGTTCATTCAAAGTTTACTCTGATACTACATTATAATAATTGTTATATTGTTATATTATAATAATTGTTATATACGGCAAAAATTAAAAAAAAAATTTCTATACATTGTTTTACGTTTCCAAAAAAGTCTCCGTTTTAAGTTAAATGAGTTTTTCTCAGAAGTCATAATAAGTATTCATAAATGCATTTTTTGTATTCATGATTTGAAAAAAACTATAAGCTCAACAACTTTTTTTTAAATTTTTTTTAGAGACATTTAAAGTTTGTATAATTTATAGTTTCTCAATTTCTACCAAAATAAACTGTAGAAAATACAGGTTTTCCAGATCTACCACGCCATATAGTAGGCAAGGATATAACATTTTTGAACAGTTATAAGCAAGACTCTTCAGTAAAATAACTGTCAAGTTTTGGAGATTAGGACAAATTGACTGTCGGACGGGCGTAAAACAGGACAGATAATATACTGATGTATAATATAAAATAGGTATATATTTTTGAAAAGAGAAAATTGTAAATTGTAAATATATATAAATATATATCATATATTTATATATATTTACAATTTACAATTTACTCTTTTCAAAAATATATCAAATACAAGGATAGTAGAAAGTTTCGCTCTTGAAATAAACAGAAATTTCGCAATGTATATAACTTAGTAAGAAAACCTCTCTCTTCTGACAGTATGCAATTTTTGATAAAAATATTTCTAAAATTTAGGCTACATAAATCAAGTTTAAGAAAACCTATTTAGTTCGACATTTTAAAGAGTTAATTTAATTAAATACTAAAAAGTAAAATGTGGGTTTTATAAGTTTTAACATTTTTAACTACACTTACTTTAAAATTTTAACGCTAAAAGAAGCACAATGACTTGGTTAAAAAATATTAACAAAATCAAAGTGCCCATCCTCTCGAGCTGCAGTAAACTCGTGTCTGGCCACTTGGCCACGAGCTGTGTGGTGTTGGGTACTTGCAGTTGACCCTAAACTACTCTGGCTCGGACACCCGTCCAACCGCAATTCGCTCGAATCAATAACCATATATCATAAGTATATATAGTTAGGCCCAGGCATGGACTGTGCGGCGAGAGCCCTCTGCTTCAGCTGGAAGATTGCAAATTTCTTCATCATGGGATCGCGCTGTAGTCGGATGCTTTAGGTTTTGCCTACCGCCCGCCCATACGAAGAGGGCATTTTGATAGGACTTTTGATTTATTACAAATTGAAGTTGATTTTAATCGAGTGTTTGCCAAAGTCCGCACGCTTCAAAACTGGCGGTGGGATGGGCCGATCGCTGGATGTTTGGATGCTGGGATGCTGGGCAGCTTTGGGATACAATGGTTGCCTGGTTGCCTGTGCGACGATGCTGACGGGCTGATTGATGAGCAGAGCAGCTGTCGAGCGCGTTTGAAATTTATGACAAAATATATGAGACGCTGTTTATCAAGTTGAGGCGATCGCGGCACGCTGCGAATATTAATTGGAGTTACTTTTCGGAAAGTGTTTTCCATTTAAATTGAATCTACTGCGGAGCCACCAGATACATAGTCCAGGCATGGAATATTATTTTTTTGATTATAATGTGATTATTTATGCTGGAAGCTGGCGGATCTGGTTGCTGGTTGCTCTGGCTGTGGCTGTGGCTGTGGGTCTGGCTGTGGCCCATCTTTTTGACACTGATGGGCAGATGAATTCGCAACAGCAACAACAACAACAACAACGAGAGCAACAACATCAACAACAACACCAACAACAAGAGCAACGCATGCAACGAATTGATTTCGAAAATTACAGTAATTTTCACAATTTTCTAATTATTTAATCGATTATTGATTTTTGATGTGCGCTAAGTGGCTCACTTAGTGCGTGAGAAATTGATGTGAGAAATCAATGGATGATGGGATGAGGTGTTGATTTGCTTGACGATCATTATGCGCGAGTGTGTGTGTGAGTGAGTGTGTGTCTGACTGTCTGACTGTGTGTGTGTCATACGGGAGCAACACTTGCTCAGTTGCTCTGTTGGTGTAGGCGTAGCAAAAGCTAACCACCGGCTAATGACTCAATTAGGCAACAATTTGTTATGCAAATTACCAACTGCTCGCTTGCTGGCCAAAGCAAAAGCAAAAGTCAAGCCCACACACACACACAGCAAAAAACAGAGTTGAGCCAAAAAAAAAAAAAAAAGCACAAATTGTTGCCAATTGAGACGAAAGTGAAAACCAATTTAAGTGTCGCTTCCACCTCTCGAGCTGTTCTTCTGTAATTTTCTATGGCCCAACACACAAAACTGACCATTGGCGGGTGTTGCCAACTAAAATTGATGATGGCCTAAAACAGTTCTGAGCCCAAACACAATGATAATGATAATGCTGATGACGAACGTAATGAGCTGCAATTGCTGCGCTTTTGGAGTGTGCCACAAATTCTTAAAGCAAGAGAGACAGCGTTATGGAGTGAAAGAGATAGGGAGAGAGAAAGAGAGAGAGAGAGAGAGAGAACTGATTACACTTAAGTGGGCAATGCGATTTATATTTGTGCCGTGGCCTAAGAGTAAAGTGGTCTTGTGGTTTCAGCCGCTGATCTTCACTGGTATCGTTCAATCGTTGCAATCATTTCATGGTTTCAAGTATTAAGCATACGCAAGTCCATGAAATTGCTGCAATTATTGCGGTACAACTGTCACAGACAGAAGTCTTCACATTGAGGGATCTGTTCACCTCTTATTGACTCTATCTTTTTATTTTTTTTTTCCTTTTTTGGTTGCAACTCATTAGAATGTCAACAAATTTCGCTGACAGCGATTTAGTAAATTGGCTTCGACCCGCTTGCATATGCATATGCATATGCCATATGCCATATTCATAGTCGAACGACTGCCAATTATTCTATGGAGACACGGACACAACAGCAGCGAACTTTTGTGTCCTTGTCAATTATTTAGCTTCGCCTCGACATAAGTCAGAGAGTCGTAACAGTAACAGCAAACTGACAGCGATTTCTTTTGAAATGCGTGAGGTCCTTTCGCATTTGAATTCAATTTACATTGAATTATTCAAACAATTGTGCCTACTATTTGTTTCCTGGTCCGCCCTATCTATACCTATGTACATATGCCTATATATGCCTATACAGCTAAGTCTACACCCAGCGAGAACTGCTTTCATAATTCGAAAATTTTGCTCAAATATTGACTTTCAATTATGGCAATTTGCATAGCCAATAGTCCGGCGAGTCTATCAATAATTAGCATAACATTATTTATACCGTCTGATTTGTCCTTTGAGTTGTTCAGCGACCTCACTCGATTCCTGGAAAAAACGCCAGTTACCTCTTTGGTTTATTCTTGGAAGTAGATGGAAAAATAAGCTACTTATAATTGATTATGACAACATATATATAGATATGTGGGCTCCTGGTATATTGTAACTGTATCCATAATATAAAATGGTCACATTTTCCTAAAAGGATTTTACCATTACAATAACTATAAAAGAAAACATTGAAAAATGTGGAATATATGCTTGATATGTAAAAATAACAATGTGAGTTCTCTATGTTTGTAAATTGTACTTATATATATACACTGTAAAGCTGTATATAAATATATATGCATGTAAAGTATATCTTTGTGTACATTATCTGAATGCTGACCAAAATTTTCTGCACTTATTTAGCTGGAATTCACAGAACAAATTCCTGAACTAATTTAACTAGAATTCACAGAAAAATAAACGCATATTCAAGCACTCATCTGTTAAGCTTTTATGCTTTAATTATAAGTGTTATGAATATTAACAAGTTTTATTCTATATATATCTTTATTCCCCTCACATTCTCACTCAGAATTACACGCGAGCCGGGAAAATTTCTTTCTAGTTCTATCTGTCCCTGTCGCACCTTCGTTCTCTATCGTTCACTTTTACTTTAATAATAAAATACATATTCATATGATATTATATTTTTTATAAATTAACAAAGGTGTTCTCTATCGACTAAATGGGAATAAAATGTCTAATAAAATATGTATATTTGTTGTTCACTTTCATATACATAAATATATTATAATTATTTTTTTAATTTCTATATTTTTTTATAATTTATTATTATAATTTACATATATTTTATATAACTTTTTCTTTATATACATTCCTAAAATTTCTTCTGCAGCTCACAAATATATGGTCACCTTTAAGCAGCCCAATACACTGCTTGTCGCATATCCTGTCAAGCAGAACAACCAGCCGTCCGCCAAGCAGTTCCAAGCAGTGTAAAGCAGTTGAAAACGTAACAAAACAAATAAGAAATAAAAAATATAAACATTTTTAACGTCCATTTTGTGTTTCACTTTTGCTTTTGCCTTTATTTTTTTTTTTATTGCTGTTTGTTTACAAATGCGAACGAGCCAAACTATTTTGCATTTTTAATAAGCATTATCGGCGTTATTTAATTGACTGGCAATTTGAGAACAAAAGCGCGACAATTGCGGTCAGCTTGTGTTTTGCAGACTTGTTGCGAGCAGCTAATAAATTAATTATGCGATTTAATTGGGTGAAGACAAAGAGAGGCAGGCAAGCCACTGAGCCAGTCAGTCAGCCAGCCAGTCAGCCAGTCAGCAAGCCAAACTGCCAGCTGGCAAAACACTTGCAACACTTGCCGCACTTAACCATGATTTTTTGGCGTGCTAACAATTTGTTAGCCGCGTCGCCCTGCCAAGAAGTTACTTGAACTTAGTTGAGTCGGGCAAAAACAAAGTCATTATTGACGCTGGCATGCGATGCAGTTGCAACAGTTGCTGCTGCCGTCGCTGCCACTGGTGCTGCTGCTGTTGCTGCTGCCGTTGCAGTTGGCAACTGCAGCCGGTCAGTTCTTTTGCCGAACTATGTGACATTTTTCAAATTCTGCCATAGCAGCAACAAAGCTTTAGCGACAAGTACAAAGTCAGCGAGCCGCCTGCATTTCCGCGCACTGGGAACGTGCAAACATGCCCCAAGGCAAGATTTTGCAGCTTGCCACAACTGCTCTCTCTCCCTGTGTGTGTGTTTGAGTGTGTGTGGCTCACGCACACGAATTGAGTTTTGGGCAATGCAGTCGCAGTCAATGACAAACCGTCAGACAGTGTCACAATTCCTGTTGCAGCTCAGTTGCTGCTGCTGTTGCTGTTGTTGCTGTTGCTGTTGCTGTTGCTGCTGCTGTTGCTGCGCATGTACTCACGCCTGTCTAAAGCTATTTAGCCAGCATTCATTCAAAGCGGCAGATGAAGCCAAGGCAAAGAGTCACAGTCACAGTCACAGTCAGAGACCTGGCCAAGTCATGTCATTGTCATTCACTCAGTCAGCTAGCAGAGTCAGCTGCAGCTTCAAATCCCAATCAAATGTTGCTGCTGCTTCTGCTGCTGTTGCTGCGGGGAATTGTGAGAATTTCCTTTGTGGTCGTTCTCGGCGTTTTGTTAACAACAAGTGGAATGCAAACTTTCAGTTGCAGCCACAACAAAAAAATAAAATAAAATAAAATAATTTCGGGCAGCAACAGTTGCTGCTGCAGTTGCCTCTGCTGCTGCTGCTGCTGTTGCTGCTGCTGCTGTTGTTGTTGTACTGCGTTGACATCCTCAACATCTACGCTTTGCCTCACTGGCTCGCTCTCTCTCTCTCTCCTGCCGCTCTCTGTTTTGGCGGCAACACATCAAAGGCTACAAAAGACAGCAACGCAGCGGCGGCTGCTGCTGCTGCTGCTTCTGCTGCCGGCGTTTCTTTACCGCGCGGTATGATAAGAATTTCTCGTTGTTGCCAGCCTGTGCGCTTTGTTAGCGGTTCTGGCCCCGGCAAAACAGTGAAGCCGTCAGTTATTTGGCCTGACGAACGGGCGGCCTTCCACCTGGGGTCACAAGCTTCAGGCACGAGGTTTATTAACCTTTTGTGGCCAGTCAATAGTAGTTTTTCTATTTTTGTTTTGTTTTTTTTTTTTTTTTTTTTTTTTTTTGCAAACGATTTAGTTTTGGGCTCAACTAATTCGGGTTCATCAGTGATAAGACATATCAGGCTAACAGCTCAGAGCTGCCTCTATTTGTGCGTGTGTGTGTGTGTGTGCGTGTGTTTGCGTGTGTGCGGTTGAATGCCTATCGTACAATTGCATCTGGGTCTAGGCGCTGACCGAGTTCCGTTTTGGCTATATTTAGAGGCTATTTGAATATTATTAAAGGCGGATAATTATATACACGCACACCCACACACACACACACACACACACACATTTTATAGGTCTGGCGATGCGAAACGCAAAGTGCACGCAGACAGCGGCAGCAACGGCGGCGACGGCGGCGGCTGGGATGAGCAGCAGACAATGACATAGAAATGGGTCTCTGGTTTTTTTCTCTTGCTGTCTCTCTTTCTCTCTGTGTGTGTGTGTTTTTTTTGTCGGTCTATGGAAACCTGCACTCACGCAGGTAATTATTATAATTATCTCGTAGGGGATGCATGAATGAGCAGGGTAGCAGGGTGTCGAGTCCTTTTTCGGCATCTCTCTAAAGCGTCCATCTTGTAGGCGTTGCCCAATAGCAACAGCAATAGCAGCAGCAGCAACAGCAGCAACAGCAGCAGTGGCAACCAAATGTGACTTCGCAACTGACACTAATTACACGCCGCCCCACTGCGCTCATCCGGTGGTAGGTGGGCAGGGCGGGGCAGGGCAGAGCTGTGCAACCTGTGCCGCCAACGCCAACTAATTGCGCGCGCCAACAGTCAAACATAAATATATATTCAATATACATATAGAAATTCCTATATATATATATATACAGTGAGGTCTGCATTCACAAACAGCTTCAAGTGATGGACCGTTTGCTTACATCAATATACATAGGTAAACAGTCTTAGTTATTTCATTAAAATTTATAGAAATTCCAAATATAAATAACAATTTTATTGCTACTAAGCTTATCATATTTCATATCAATCATATTGATTTTAACATCCCAACAGAATTTAGCAACTAGGAGATATTAGAATACTTTAAGTATACAAAAATTTTTGGTCAACTGCACAAGAAGTTGAAAGCAGAAGCCTATTAGACAAAATTTCAGGAATTCCAAGGTGGGATTATAGACAAAACACCCTTTTTACTACATTTAAGAACTGTAAAATCAAGCAACATTTTTTTTATTAATATTAATAATATTTCATTAAAAACAACTATTTAAATGATACAACAAAATCTTATTTTGTAAAGACTTTGCAAAGAAGGAAAAAATGTAGGGCAGCTATTATGTCTCAAATCAAAATTTTTACATATGAAGAAACTTCCAAATTTAACTACAAACAATTTTGTAAAATTAAAAAAAAAAAAATATATATATATATATATACATATATATATATATTTAAATCAGAGAATATTGGCATATTTTAATGGATATATACTTAAATGAAAATATCTTATTTTCTAGCCTTATTCACTGAACTGACAAATTGCGCAATTAGGGTTTTAAATTCAGAATAAAAAATATATATTTAAGTATTATAAAAAGATATATGATAAAATTGGAATAAAGTGAAATAAAATAAAATAAATAAAGCCTCACAACATTCCTCCATTTATTTGGTAATATTTTAAGGTAAGCTTTTTACTATAAAAATTAAAAATTACATTTCAAATATGTTTAATAAGACAGGATGACAGTACTCAGCAAGAGTACATGGAACGAGTCCATCTTGAAGCTGCTGGAAAACTTCTGGCTCCAGGATGGGTGACAACCCAAGAAGTTTTTAAAGTTGGTAAATAGTAATGTAACAAACTAAACTGAACTAAACCAAAAAAAAAAAAAAAATAAAAATAAATAAATAAAATAAAAATAAATAAATAAAAATAGTAAAATAATAAAAATAATAAATAAACATTTGTTTGAACATTTAAGCATAGAAATATTATTTTCACATTATTATCTGTCCTATATTTATACTATGCTTCATTAGAATATTGCAATAAATGACGTTGGAAATGCTTAATATTTTTCTAAGGTTTTTGAGCTATATCGCTAAATTTTTCATCTATTGCATTATCATAAACTTATCCTAAAATCAACCAAAAGTACAAAATACACTCTACTTTATAATCAGCTCCTAAAAATCACATCTACCTTAACCAATAAGTTTGACTGTAACCACAGCTGTTCACTCATCTGAGCTTTCACTGTATATCTAACATACACTCGAATGTCTAGTTATTCCAGCATTTCTGCTTTAAAATTGTGTGTTCCAAGTTTTTGGCCTTTGACGGCGTCTCGCACGTGCTGCAGATTATACGTTTCAATGACTTTGGCGACAGCAAAAATTACAACATTCCCCGTCTGCACCCTCTGCGACCCTCTGGCGTCTACAGCTCTAACCATTCTATACAACATCTTGAAGTTCAAATGTGCGCGCGGCGCTGTTTCAATTTGTTGCCCATTGTTGTTAGTTGGTCGCTTAATTAAGTTGACGCCGCAATCAAATCAAATCCAAATCGCACGCATATGGAAAGTCACCACCAAGCAGGACAGCAGCCCAGCCAACTAAAGTAAGAGAGAGAGAGAGAGAGGGAGAGAGATGGAGACATGTCTGTCTATCTCTTTCCTTAGCACAGCCAACTGTCAAGGACTCGAGCATATGCTCCCGCTGCTTTTCTCGCTTAGTTCGCAATCAAATGCTCGCTGATTTGACTCTCTCTATAGGGCATCGTCTGGAGAGGCGGGAGTCAGCGCGTGTGGTCTGCTAATTCGCTTTAAAGGCCTTTCAGGATCGTTGGCTGTCATCTCCCCAGCAGCAGCAGCAGTAGCAGCAGCGGCAGCAGCATCAACAGCATCGTTAAGTCATTTATTTACTTCATTCATTTATTCATTCATTGATTCAACTGCAGCCAAGAATTGCGCTCATTGTCCAAATATTGTGCACAGGGATTTGGATTTAGCCTCAAGTGCTTAGGGGGATGTTCAGGACACTGATGTGCATATTATACAATAAATATCAATTGCTGATAATAGTATATTATTATTTTTATTACAAATATATGTTTGCCATGGCAATAATGTTTTTCCCTTTTTGATTTGACTTACTTTATAAAAATGAAAAGTGTCTTGAATTTTGGCGAATAGTTTTTAAATTGTTGTTTGAAAGGATATCGCCCTTCTATGCAATTCTCATGAATTTAAGTGCAGATTTTAATGTTAATTTATTAGAGATTTTTTAATAAACATTTTAAGACTTTAAAATGCTTGCTCTATATGATGCCTTCGGCTTCTATCGTCTCTTTCTTGCTCTCACTTTTTCATTCTTTCGATGCCTCTCTACCTTTCTTCTTACATTCTCATTCTTTTACCTTTTATTTTTCTATCTCTTATCTTTCTATTTGGCTTTCTTTGAATCCTTTTTTGAATTCTTCTTTATCTCCTCCTTGTCATTTCCTTCTCTACTATCTCTCTTATTTCTCTTAGGCTCACTCTCCCTTTCTCTCTAACCTTCTTCCTACCCTGCCTCTCACTCGTTTCGTGTCCCTCCTCTTTGTCTCCCTCATCGTTTTATCTATCTTGTGTCTCTTATTTTCAGCTCATCTTTTCTTTTTTTTAATCTCTTTTTTCATTCTCTATCTTGTTCTTTTTCTAACTCTCACTCTCTCTCTCTCTTTCTCTCTCTCTGTGTCTCTCTCTCTCTCTCTATCTGTCTCTATCTCTCTCTCTCTCTCTCTCTCTCAATGTCTTCCTGTATTCTCTTCCTCTTTCCCTTTCTCTGCATTCCTATACATTTCTCTTTTCTAAAAGAATTTACAAAATTAGACCTCTCTATGTGATTTTCAAGAGCTTTCCAGTAATTTAATTAGGTAATTTTGATTTTAAGCAATTCTCATTCACCTGATATTATCATACAAGTATTTTCTAATTATCTGCCCCATTTATACACTCACCTAATAAGCTCGCCTTTCAACAGATCTTAAATTAAATAGGTTTACAATATGATATACTACATACATACATATATATGTATGTTTAAACCAAAGGCATTTGCAAATTAGAGAGCCTATGCCTCTGCCAGCCTAATGGATAGACCTAGCCATAAATGCAGTGAGGCATCAAAGGATTGAACAACCATTGGCACTAATTTTACCAAAAAGGACAACAGCGACAGCAACAAAATGTCAATTTGAGCCGTACAAATGGTGTTCAATGTGGAGCACAAAACTAAATCCAGGACCATCAGCCTGAAGCTTGATGATTTGATTGAGCAACGGAGCTGCGAGGGCGTTGGGGGGGAGGGAGGGTGGTGTATATAGGGTTGCGAATTGGTCAATAAGTAGGCTAGCATTGGCATTCATTTTAAAGGCCTGGTCCAGCAGCACTGCACTGGCAAATTGATATGGATTGTGGACATTTGGGTTGGAGTTGGGATTGGGATTGGGGTTGGGGTTGGGCTTGGTGGGAGGTTTGTTCGCGTGCACAAACGGATGCGTAATGTCACCAACTGAAACTGTATTCTCTACACTGAATCTCTGTCTCTGGATGTGTGTGTGTGTGTGTGCATCTGTGTGTGTGTGTATGGGCAGTGAATGTGGCTTGTTTAACACTCGAACGCATTTGAATACGTTGCTAATGGGATTTTGATGATGACAATGTTGTTGCTGTTGCTCTTGTCGCCTTAGCTCTGGTTGCTGCTGCTGCTGCTGCACATACGCATTCATTTGAACGTTATTTTCTTTTATTTTTTGGCACATGCAATTCAATTGAATTGAAATGAATATCAATTGAAAGGAATGCGCAACGCACAGACTTTGAGAACATTTATTTGCAGCTTGTCTTGTGGCTGCGAAACTTTTGCAATGACGTTGACATTATGTTGCTCTAATGCGTACAAGTATATAATGGTTAGCACATGCACACATGTTAGCTTGTGTAGGTGTGAGTGTATGCCTGTGTGTGTGTGTGTGTGTGTGTGTGTGTGTGTGTGACTGTAGTCGACCCACCCAATTAGATTGCCCAGCAGGCACTTCACATTGAGCCTTTGCGCTGCCCGACCGACCGAGCCGGATGCCCAGCAACAACAACAACAACAACAACAACAACAACAACAACAACAATGAGCAGCAACGGCAACAGCAACGGCAACATAATGTTCCATTCACTTCCGTTTGGGCCCAAAGAAAAAGCAAAAGATTCAATGTACGCCCCTAGCTGTAAGCGTGTATGTGTGTGTGTGTTAGTGTGTGTCTGTGCGTGTGAGTTATAAAAATGTCCTTTTCATTACGCGCTGCTTTTTCATAGCGGCTGTCACGTTATGTATTATGCATAGACACCCACACTAACACACACACACACACACACACCCACATAGAGGCTGACTACATAAGCTGACGCCTGTTTCGTTGCCGTATCCTGGCTGCCATTTGTGTCCTGCCGCTCAGCCACATTGCGGTTACAGCTTTTCACGCCAACCACCCTCACACAACCACCCACACCCACCCAACCGCTCGCTGTTTACTTGTGTGTGTTTTTTTTTTTTTGTTGCCTCTGTTTTCTGTTACAGGTTGCGGGCTGTTGGCTGCGAGTTTTGTGGTCTGCGCGGTGGTTGGTTTTGTTCACTCCAGAGGGTTAGACGTGGCTAACCTCCAACCAGCCATGTGGCCCATTCCTTTAGCTGTTACCTACTTATTTGAACAGTTTGCTTTGCAGCCATGCAACTTGTACAATTTGGGCGTGTCATTCAAATGCCACAGGCCGTGGGTGGCACAAAAGCCTCACGCTATGCCCAGCAGCGGGCAGGAGCCAATGGCCAAAGCAAAGGCAAGGGCGAAGGCAAAGGCGCCTGGCCCAAGTCTTCAGCGAAGCGCAACATTTGCATATAGTATACACAGATATCTATATATATATATATATATACATGTATATATACATATTATATGTTAGTTTTGTGGTTGTCGCACCATAAAGCTGTTGAGTTTTACGTGTTGTCCTTTGCCCTCGACAACTTTATTGGCCCGCCCAGGCAGGTCCAACGACAGCAGCGGTAGCAGCAGTAGCTGTATTACAATATGGCTTATTATATTGGCCTCTGTTGTGTGTTGTTAGCACGTTCGATTATTTGTTGTGTCTTAATTAGCGTTTGTTAAGATTTGTTGTTGATGTAATAAACTAATAAGGCACAGAGAGAGAGAGAGAGAGAGAGAGAGAGAGAGAGAGACAGTGAAGCAATTCATGCTGCTGACTAATTGCACTTCAATTGGCATTTGGTTGCGTATTAGCCAGGTCCGAGTATTCTCGGCCAACAAATCTAATTGGTGGTGCCTCAACGAACGAACGTAGTTTAATAATAATAATTTTGTTGCCTGATTAGCAGCAGGCAGTAGTGTTGTAGCTTTTTTTTTTTTTCTTTCCCAATACTCATTTGGTTTTCAGCCGTTGTCAGCTGGCCGCAGCAACAACAACAATGGCAAAAGTTTTTTTTTTTTTTTTTACTTTTTGTTGTTTGTAATTGGTCAAAGTTTTCCTTACACCTCAATTAGCACTCAATTTTCATTCACAACGTGCGCACGTTGATGTGTGAATTTGTGCTCAATATTTATATGGCTATGTTCAAATATTCAATATCAATTAGACAGGTTGAATGCAAATCAAAATTATTTCTTAGCACACATATTCGTTATCAATGGGAATAAGCAGATTGCTAGGAATTTCTTTCACAATTATTGTCAATGGAAATATTTTTTATTGTTGAGAATTGAATAAGGGTATTTTCTTGATTGCAGTTAAGAAAGTTCGACTAGATGTTTATTCTAACGTAGCATTTATATAATTCTATGATATATATATTTTTTAAATATGTAACAAGTATATAAATCTTTGCCAATTCATAAACTTTTGTTGACTGCAGTCAAGAGAATTAATCCGTTAAGTAAGAGTTTGTAATAATGTTATTTGTATTAGGAGAGTTGTTTTTAATCCTTCATATGTAGATTATTTATGTATATATTTTAATTTGAGACTCTGGAAGAAGCTCTGACCTCAGCGGCCTTAAAATTGGGCTCAGCAATCTTGCTTGATTAATAATAAACTAAAAAAAACTGTAAATTGTGAGCTTAAAAATTGTAATATTTACATCTCTCTTATGTTATATATCTCTAATAGAGATACAGATTCTCTATGCATAGTTTTAAGTGTTGTCATCGGAACTGAGCGAATCAAAAACAGCCACCTTAGGGCTTGGGTCTGCCCATCTTATGTTAGACTACATTGAGTGGGCAGCCGGATATTAAAAATAGTAGATGTTGTACTTAAATTATTAATTTGTTAGTTAGTTTGAGCTGCAAGACTTTATGATACCCTGTAGAAATATAATTTATATAAACATATTTTCACATGCCAAAGTTGAAGAAAAGTCTATAAATATAATATATTTATATATAAGAAATAGATCGAGGATGGACATATTTAAGAGTGCCATATATATCTTATAAATTTCTAATAATATTGTATATTGAATTGTATATTCTACTACTAATATACAATATTATAAAAAACTATATAACATGCGTCGAGACTATTCAATATATATACATTATAAAATTCTATATGTTTTCAAAAATTATATCCCAAAAATTAGATTCCTCTCTTTTATTAAAAATTGGTATATTAAAATTTTTGAATTTCTAGTTTTGGAATATTAGGCTGATTTCAGTATATATAAAAAATATGCTAAATTTGCTATGGTATACTATTCATTTTCAATAGAAACATTAATGATTGGCTAAAAATTATTAAAATATTTGGCTACAACTCGTTAAAGCCCGTTTAAAGCAGATATCTTCAGCTATTAAATATCTATATGAATTTTAATCTATTATACCCCCTGAATCTAAAATATATAGTATAATCTCATTTCTCTAATAGCCACACTCACTACAACCTCATCATACCCCTTTTTATACCCTTAATCTAGGGTACTTAAACTTGCTTAGCTGTATCCTAAGGAAGCCCTTTTGATGTGCACAACCGGATATGCTTGCTATCCAATGAAGCTATCAGCGATTGCATATTTTTTCATGTCCACTACAAAAAGGGGCCTAAGTGGGCGTGGCACAAGGTAGCGTTGAGTGCTAACTTCCGTTTGTTGATTTTGTTGGCTCGCGCGCGCTTGCATTAATTTTGCATCTAATTTAGAGTTTGATTTGCATTGATTAGGCCCTGTTCCTGTGTCGTGCGCTGCTCTTGGCTGATCAGTGGGTTGAGTGATCATTGGCCAATGATTAGCGGAAGGAAGGAAGCAAGGCCACCAACTTGGCACGGGTCAGGCAACAGAAGGTTGGCCGGTTGCTGGCTGCTGGCCGCTGTTTAGCTGTTAGCAGTTGGCTAGCATATCCCGTCGCATTTCTCTGTTGATTGCAGCCAATTTGCATGGAATTAAATGCAGTTAAGATGTCAATTAACACGTGCTCATTGTTGGTCAACGATCGCATTTTGCCGCTTTCCAATCGGATCTCTTCCCCTCCCCCCACCTGCCCACAAACCCCTTTCTCATTATTTCTATAATGCGTTTTAATTAACGCATTAAAGTTCAATTGCAATTAATTTGCATAGCGATAGACCTCAGTGAAATGCATACAGCGGTACCCATAACGGATCGTATCACCTGTCGAGCGGATGATGAACCGCAAACTGCAATCAAATGCCACAATACAACAGTATTAAATGCATGTATGCATCGCAATTATACTTAATTCATTTACTGATTCAGTTGACACTTGGTCAATACAAACAATAACTGCACAAATCAGTTAGCCTGATTGTTTGAGCAGTGAGTGACAGTTTTTCATTGAACTATTGCATTAACAAATGCAAATGATAAATAAAGTTTAGTCTTAGTAAACAAAAAAGAAGAAATCCCGAATATACTTTTTAATCACACTTCGCAGATAAATTTTTGTATGTTTTCAACAACATTTTTAGTTATTCAATTATTAAAGAATAGGAAATCCGTTGCTACTACATTCCAACTTCCTTTTATGTATATATTTACTATTATATATTATATATATATACTATTCTTTATATTGTATATACAATACAAAAATCTCCAATCCTTGACTTTAACACTAACTTATAAGAGTTTTTTAAAATCCAATTCATTTTGCATTATTATATAATATCTAATGCTTAGAAACATTTCAAATTTAGCTCCATTCCTGTGGAAATTAAGAAAAGCTTACCAAACCTTATCTTTTGAATGCTCTGACATAATCCCGGTAAAAAAATATAGATTAACAAATTGTCAATATGCAAATTATATAAAATAAATATAATATACAATATAATACAAATACAATTTTTTTTTATTGAATACAGAGGTAAAAATTTACTAAAAAAATTTGTCAACAAAAAATATAAATTTTTTTATTGTATTTTTCTTTTTGCATTAAATTTTGATTTTAATTTTATATAATTGTTTTCTTTTCCTTTTCTTTTTAATATTTTATAATTAATTTAACTTTTTTTTAAATATTTGTATATATTTTTTTTATTATAAATAAAAACCCAATTTTATATAATAAACTAAGAAATATTCAATTAATACATTTCTTATATAAAACATTCAACTTTTAACAAAGTTAGCTTCACATATAGAAAGTAAATTAGTTATGGGTTTATCCGAATTAGAGTTTAAGCTTATCTCGAGTCAGCCATTGGAATCTGCACAACAAATTAAATTTGTACCTGGCTACGTTTTTTTTTATTTTTTATGTTTTGTTTTACCTTTTCATATTCTGATTCATATAGTGCTGCAGCTCTGGCGAAATGGGCGGGATTGGTTAAAGATTTGCTGATGCAGATAAGAAAGCCGCATTGCGAGGTGCTGCGCCCTTTGGCTTTTTGCCCGAACAGCATTCCATGAGAAACAACAACAACAACAACAACAACAACAACAACTGGTGCCTGCCATGATGTGTTTTGTTTTTGTATTTTTCAATATCGTTAGCGTAAAAGCTACCATATTGAAGAGTTGGAGCGACTGGGTCTGGTCTGGACTTGGGGTCCGGGCTACACCTACCAGTCGGCCTGGCCGCCGAAAGAGCGACCTTATCGCGCCCATTAATCTGCCAAGCAACGCGCCCCCCAAAATATAACGAAATGAAGCGCAGCGAAGAACCAGCGAAAAAGATGGTGGATATCCATGTTGAAACGGACTTCAACTTGGTCGTAGTCGTAGTCGTGGTCGTGGATGTGGATGTGTCCAGGCTGCGGGCCAATATGGCGCGCATATATAGCATGTATATAAAGGCAATAAAACCCAAGGCGAGCTAATGAAAAGCAGCCCGAGAGCAACGAAAACGCGGCTATGCGGGGTTGCGGCCAGGTTATGTAAAGCGGCCCAGTCCGCATGTTAAATATTATGACCAGACCGCAAAAAAAAAAAAAAAACACAAAAAAACGAAGGTAAAAAAATATACAGAAAAAAGGTAAAACTTGGTTGCTACACTTTTGCTTTAGACTCAAGCAACAGCAGAATAAAACTAAAAAAAAAAAAAATGAAAAGAAACAAAAACGAATTCATATTTTTTTATGATCTTAAGTCATGCAAAAAGCGAAACGAATCAGAACGCGGCGCGCATTGGACGTGGTCGCGAATGACGGCGGCCATGACGCTAACGCTGACAGCTTGGCTAGCGACACGCCCCGCACCGCACTGCGCCGCCACGCACAGTGGGGCTAAAGCCGAGCAAGGTGTGGCAGAAATTGAAAAGTATGAGAATTGAAATTTAATGCTAAGCAATAGAAGAATAAAGAATATAAAGATAAATACAATTGTTTTTAGTAGAGCTTGAAATTGGGAGTGCTTAAAACAGCCTGTGCTATCAAAGCTTTTAAGAATATTATTTGGTTTGACCTTTTAATACTTCTTAAGACTTGTCATAGTATTCTAATTGGTCTTTAATTCAATCTCCTCAGTTGCCTTTAATATATTCTTTCAACGGTTTAGTTACTTATGGATATTACACACTTTGTTTGCTTCTGATTTTATTCTTTCTCAACACCCTCTGTGTACTACATCCTGTAATCGCAGTTACCTATGCAGAAACTCATTTTAATGCATCATGCATTCATTGCTATCTCGCTAGCTCTCTCTCTCACTTTCTCTTCTCTGTCTCTCTCTCCCCGTCTCGCTCCCTCTCTCTCCCTCTCTCTCCCTCTCTCTCTCTATCTCTTTCTCTCTCTTTCTCTCTCTCTCTCTCTCTTCTTCTCTCTATCTCCTTCTCTCTTTCTAACTATAATAATTATTTGCATATGCCCAATATATATTATATTTAAACTTTATTAAAAGTGATTAGTATTTCAAAACCACTCAAAATGTACCACTGTGCGCCCACTCGAAAGCCCCTCTCGCCCCCCATGCACTTCTGCCTCAGCTCCAGTAGCCACGTTTTGGGTCTTGATTTTGTGCTCCTTTTGCTTGTGCGAGATAAGAACGTTTTTTTTATTATTATTTTTATTTCGGTATTCATGATGGCGTATGTCATAAAACGTATATATATGTATATATATATGCAGAGCAAACTGAATTTATATATGTGTATGTATCATATTATACATATGCTTACACTTGCACACAAAAGTATTCGCACAGTTGGTAAAAATAGTTTATAGATTTTTTGCATGCGCCATGCGGAAATGTCTGACAGACACGTAATGCCTGGCGACTGCCATTGCCCAGTGAATTTTTCTATTCGTTATTCGTTTTTAGCCATTTTGCATATTCGAATTGAATATATTTTCCACACCACGTTTGCAATTGCTGCAGGAATTTTATAATGAACATCCAGCGAGCCTGGCATTTGCTGCTGCTGATGCCTCTGCTACTAAAGTGCAGTCAAGAAATAATTGTTATTGCAAAAGACGAAGAAAATGAAAAAAAAGAAAATAGGAACTACTGAGCCCGCAACTAATACCTAACAGCAGCTACCCTAGAATAGAACACAAGTGCGGCAAAGGTGAATCCACAAAAAAAAACTAAATGGAAGTGAAGAGAAGCGCAGAGAATGGCAACAGCAGAAAAATATATCTTATATCGTCGGTAAGCCGCAGATCAAATGCTCTCACAGACACATTGCAGCTGTTTATTTAGCTCATCCTATTATGCTCTCTCGATGCGTTACGAATTTCGTAACAAGATTATAAGAGTTTATGTGTATATGCATACATATGCACTTACTTTTGTAACAGCAGTTGTTCTTTCGCTCTTTCATGCTCTCAGTTACTCGCTCTCTTTATATGTCACTTATATGCGAATGCCGCCAAATTGCGCTTAGTGAAAAAGCTCTGCAACAACAATTTCACGATGCGCAGTTTGCTGATTCTTTAATATCTATTTAGGGTCGAAGAATAATTAATAGATTGATCATTGACTATTTAAAAACACACACTGCACTTATTCATTGCATGTAACATAACATATTTTATTATATTCTATTATCTAACTATTTCAGACACTTGAAAAAAAAATCAAACACAGATGACAAACGATCAGCAGGACAGACGCGCACAGACTAAATTAATTGCCTGCTTAGGTTTGCAACTCTGCTAATTTCGGCTAGAGAACTTTTGAAAAGCTACTCCGCTCTCACAATTTGAGTAAATGCACTACTAAGATAACGGGATCGCAAGCCCTGCAACCAACTAATGCGTGAATGAGTGGGAAATATTTATATGCCTCTCCTGCTTTAGCTCTTTGCCGTTGCTGCAGCCTGCAGCTCAAATAGATAAAATGGAAACTAAAGCATGGCTATGTGTAAAAATTCTCTTATACTGTCATCAAAATGCTAGCCATCGGCATCACATATTTTTGTTACTTTTGATAAGAGCTGTGTAATACAATATTGAATTTTAGTATTAATAAAATTTTGTGATGCCCTAACAATTTTATAATGCCCGAAGCAAAGTGTATACAAAACGTTTGAAAAACAAAGTGACGAGAAAGGTCGTAACATCCACATGAGGAGCAATCATCGTACAATGCCATGGAATGGGCAACGATAGGAGAGACAGAGAGAGAGTGAACGAGAGTGGGTGGGCTCGCGAGCAAGTAATCGTTTGAGACTTTTTCTCCGCAACAATGGCCGTGCTATGAAAGCAGTGTGGGGGAAGAGCGGAACCGTTCTGCAGGTATGCAAAGTACATTTCAGCACGTCCCACTTGGTCATGCAAACAAACACACTCACACACACACACAGACGCCCACACCAGCACCCGAAACATACACACAAAATGTTATATGAGAATTTCGCACAGTGTCTGCAATTAGAAAATATTGTCATCAAATATTAAAAGAGTTAAATAAGTGGCTCGTCCAACGTTCAGAATTGATGCCTGTCATTTTATAAGAATGTTGTCTATATATGTATATATGCGTCTATAGCATATCAAAGTATTTCTAATATATGGTTACACAGATATTAATTTGTTGATGGAGCTCTATAATAGTTAATAATTTTCATAAGAATTTGTAACATGTATTTTAATTGCTAAAGAAATAAGTATGACTTTTAAAAGAGTGGTCTTTAAGATATTTGTCTAGTAAATAATAATAAATAAAAGTTTTTTATAGGTTTGAAGAAAATAACCCAAAAAAGGGTTTTAATATACTTAAAACGCTTCTAAATTAGAAAGGGAATATTTTTACACATAGTTCATAATAAACAATAATTATAAAAGTTGTTATTTCATTTATGTGGTTTCGACACTGTATATTAATATACCATATTTAATATAATATTTATTTTATATTAATTTAAGTTCAAACTAATTCATTAATTTACAAAAATTTTTGTTTGCTTCAGACTAAATCAATAAGTCATTTATTTACCTGAATTATTATTATATATTTATTATGAAAATTCTTAAATTCTTATAATCTAAAATATTTCATCATTTGACCCACTGTTTAGCAAAGCTAAAGATGAAGATGACAAAAAAGAAGGAAAACGGAACAAGCTCAAGAAGCAAAAGAAATGCAAATCCACAGAAGCTTTCACAACCTGACTGTGTGAGACTCTGAAAGTGGAAAGCAATGAAGAAGAAGAAGCAGAATAAGAAGAAAAAGAAGTAGTAGAATAAAAACACGCCCAATAGCAGCCCTGCAGATGCAAACCCTTTTTTTTTTTGCTATGGGTATAGAGGAAAGGGTATAGAGGCAAGCGCAATACTCATACGCCCCGTTTTAGTTGGCTGCAGCGACAGCTAAACGACACTCAGTCAGGTAGAGCCAAGTGTGTGTGTGTGTGTGTGCTATGTAAATATATATATGTGTGCTTGTATGTGTGTATGTATGTAAATGATGTATGCATGCAGCCTCAAAACCGCTTCAACTGTGCCAAACCAAAAAAAAAAAAAGCAAAAAACTAAAAAAAACATTGTAAACTCCAATAGCAGGGGAGTGTGTTGGATGAGTGTGTTGTGTGTGTTGTGTGTGTGTGTGTGTGTGTGTGTGTAGCTGTGTGTTTGTTGTGGGGGCTTTTCGTCGCTTGGCATATTCGTGCGCAATTTCGCGTTTGACGAAACATATAATCTTCGCACATTTCTATGGAAATGAATGGATTGGTGAATGCTTTGCTTGATGCATTGATAGATGGTCGTACGTAAGACTGGATTGATGGATATATGCACACATATATATCTATATATATATGTGTGTATATATATGGATGTATGCAATGTGATTCGTATTGCTGTTGCGATTGCTTTTACTATTTGCAGTGATTGCTGTTGCATTCGCTGCAGCAGCCTTTGCTCCTGTTGCTGTTGCTGTTGCTGTTGTTGTTGCTGCAGCCACATGCAAATTGGTTTGGCGGACGTATTCGACATGGCCTCCATGTCAGCCACACCCCACAAATTCCCAATCGCCTGCTTCTGCTTCTTGACTAGCTGCTCTTGTTGTTTGTATTTTACCTGAGTTTGTCGTTGGGTTTTTCGTTGCTGTTTTTTGTTACTGCTGCATCGTGTTCTACTTACAAACGCACCCGACTCTCGAGCGACTCTCTCGGCTATGGCTATGCAAATATGCAATTAGCTGGTCAGCTTTTTGCCATGGAGCGTCATGTTTGTTGCCATCTAACATGACATTCCAGCTGAGTGGCTCGGCGCCATCAATACGCTACATTTTCCATTGCAACAACAACGCAAACTTCAATCAAGCTGCTGAAAGGTGACTTTTTTGTGTGTGTCTGTGTGTGTGTGTTGATTTTTCGCTTTTTTGTTTGTCATCCGAGCGAAGCAACTTGACAGGGCCAACAATTACGATTAGATCAGATATTGACAAATAAGAAAGTAATACTCTCTGTTAGAGTGTAACTAATAATTGGGGCAAGATTGGTGTGTTCTTATGAAGCTATCAATTATCATAGCAGATCATCTTAACTGCTGTCTTAAGATTCAATGAACGTTTAGCTAAATCGCAGCTTCATTCTAAAGCCTCAACTATGCAGCGTTCAATTAGCAATTGTTCTGCATAATTTACGTAAGCTCGGCTTACGCTGCGTATACGCAATTTGCGCTTGACTCTTGAAGAGCTGCCATTTGCATTAGCTATGCAAACAGCGAGGCATTTAAAAAAAATAATTTAACTTCGAATGCTTACAAAACGTTCAACCGCAATGCGTACGAATGGCGGAGAAGATGGGGAAAATAAAGAGGTAGTAGTAGTTGGAGTAGTTGGAGATGGAGTAGTTGGAGTAGTAGAAGAAGAAGCAGAAGAGAAATACAAATTTACAGCGGCATTCCAATGAAGGCGCTGAGCTGCTCCTCGCTTTTGATACCCTGTATATGTAAGCAAGTGGATTGAGTAAAGTTAGACAATGCTTCCAGACAACATAAGTATGAGTGATATGTAGATATTATGTATGTGGTATATGTTGTATACGTATATATTGTATATGCTGTATATGTTGTATATGTTGTATATGTTGTATATGTTGTATATGTTGTATATGTTGTATATGTTGTATATGTTGTATATGTTGTATATGTTGTATATGTTGTATATGTTGTATATGTTGTATATGTTGTATATGTTGTATATGTTGCATATGTTGTATATGTTGTATATGTTGTATATGTTGTATATGTTGTATATGTTGTATATGTTGTAAATGTTATATATGTATATATGTATATTATTTCTCTATCAAAACTATCAGATATCTGGGGTTTTTGACGCTTTTATAAGATCATAAAACATACTCTGTGTCTGCGAGGTGCATCTATGTATGTATATCATTTAAAATATGTATTTTTTAAGTCGAAAATATATTATAATATTGATTATTTTTACTGGATTTTCAATTCAAGTTAAATTAATGTTATTGGTGGAATACATATATATATATTTATAAAAATATAGTAAATATAGTAGTCGAGTATATAAGGATATAGGGGTATTGTGCATGATAAAATTCATATTTTCAACAATTAATAGATATATACACTCTAACAGTCTAATAATCCCTGCAGCCTACACACTTGTCTGTGTACACATACATATTTACATACAATTAGTATACATATATACATTTTTGTATGTCACTTAACAGGTCATCTAACTAGTCAGGCAAGCTCTGCTCTTACGCTCTTACTTGCCTCACTTTTTTTTTTGCTGCCATTCATATCCGTATACTTATAGCTACACCTATACTTACCCACACAGCTGTACACGTACTTATGGTAGGCAGGGTTTCTGCTATAGACGACGCCATATTGCTGCTGCTGCTGCTGCTGCTGTTGCATGTTGCGTGTACGTGCGGTACGCGTGCATAAAGCCAGACATACAGATGCACATACGTATACACATATACATATATGCATACATATATACATGCATATATATATATATATATAGAGTCAGGTATATGCAGCAACAGCAACGCATTATGGCCGACGCTTGTGGCTTATATGGCATGACGTTGTCGTCGTCATCGTCGTCGTCTTCGTCATTGTTGTTGTTGTTTTTGTTGTGGTGGTTTGCGGCAGCTGTTGTTGGTGTTGTTTTGCGTGCTAGCAAAAGGCGAACCACCCAAGCCAAAAGCCCAAAATGCGCACAACGCATCGGAGGAGCGAGAGCTGGCCAAACCGCATACAACTTATTTTTACTACTCAACGGGGCAAGAAAAAAAAAAATAAAAAACACAAACACACAAAGAGCCGCAGCTCAAGAAGAAGCAGCAGCATTCAGAGTGGGGCGAATACAACAACAACAACAAAGAAGAAGAAAAAAAGCATTCATTGCAAGCAGCTAAGGAACTTGGCCAACAACCACTCGACAGTGAGGCAAAAAACGTCTTGGCAAAAGTCTTTTTGGTTTTTGCGGTAATACAAACTATGCAAGCGGGTGTGTGTATGAGTGTGTGTGTGTGTGTGTGTGGCATGCAAAATAGGCATGCTGCAAAAGCCTACGCAGTTATATATATAAATATATATGTATATATATCGCTGCTTTGTGCATCATTAAAAATGGCGTCCACATGGAGCTCTCAAGTTCTCATCGTTGTTTCTTTGGCAGCTTTTCCGAAATGCGATTTGCCATGAAATTTTCAATTAATTCTCAAATTCAATTTTCATGCAACGCGCAAATGATTTATGAAGTGAATGAAAATGTTAAAAACAACAACAACAACAACAAAAACCAACTGCGCGCGTTGAAAGTGTGATGAGAAATTTCATAATGACTTCTTAGCTCTCTAAACGGGCCGCCACTCGAGCCGGCTACGCTACTCTATACATCTATATATATAATAATAATAAGTGCAATTAGGCCATTGATGGTCGCTGCCGAGGCGGATGTGAAGGTGAGCAGCGACAGCCGCAGCCATAGCCACTGCAGCTCTTGTCTCGTTAGCTGTGCAGCTGGAGTTTGGAGCGTCTAACATGGCAGTCGCCATGTTTAATCAAATACGTGACTTGATTTCAATTTGGGGCAGCCCCACTCTGCCAGTGTCTACACCCTGTCCAACTTACAGGCCAAGTCCAAATCCTCTAGCTATGTTTTAGGAAGCCCAAAGGACGAACGCAGTTAATGTGTCCACAAATGCGTAACAGCGTCTGTCATGTCTTCAAAGATTTCATTTTGGTTGGTTATGTAGGGAAGATGTCTATACATAAATTGATGTATATATGTATCCATATTTAGTCAAAGTATCTTCAGTATTTATATATAACTAAAAGAGCTTCACATATAATTACTAATCAAAAGCCAATTTGGCCATCAAAAACTACAGCAGACATAAGGAAAAGAGGACTTTGGAGTCAACTTCTTGATTGCAAAGCATCTATTAAGGCAACTCAAGAAGGACGCTTCATTAAAACGGGAAAGTTTTCTTGCTTAGCATAATAGCTCTTAGGATTATTATTATATTTTAAATACCAAAAAGCAATTTGACTCTGACATATTTCAGCAATTTAATTGAGCAGCAGTTATTATATATTTTAAATATAAAAAAATATATATAATATATATGTTTTTTTTATAAATACTAAATTTATAATAACCCCTATTGGAAATAAGTAAGTAGGGTAAATTAATTTAAAATTTTTTTTTCAAGTAATTTAACAGAGGATTAGGTTTGCTTTGCGGACCTGATGTTACACATAATGTCACCTGTTTAAACAGGTTAAATTACTCGAAATTAATGGAACTTCACTGAAAGCTATATTAAAAATCACATTGTTGATTGATTTATAAAGAAGATATAATATCTAGCCAATTCTCTTCTATATCTGTACAGCTGAAAATATTTTAGAAATGGAATACAGGGCCGGATCAACAAGTAGGCAGAGTAGGCAGTTTCCTGGGGCCCCCGATTTTAGAGGGCACCCAAAAAATGAAAGAGTCTTTTGAAATTTTATTACAAACAAAAATTTCGATATGTTTAAAATGTATATAGTAATTTTATTGATACTATTACTTTGTGACAATAAAATTTGTATGAAAGGCATAAGTTTGAATTTTAATCGAAAAAATGGGAACCGTCATAATTATTATATATATATATATATATATATATATATATATATATATATATATATATATATATATATATATTATATATAATATATATTATATATTATATATGTATGTAAATTGCAATCAATTATGAAATGATCAATATAGGATTAAAAGAGGAATCAATAATATATCTATTAATAAACCGTACCATCACCTATGAAAATCAGGAAAACTGACAGCATTTTCATTTAAATAAAATGATCTAATTCCAAGCGACATTTTAACTAAATGTTTGATTTATTTATTTATATATATATATATATTTGATCATTTTATTTAAGCATATTAGTTTCTACTACAGGTTCTATCACACTCTTGCTAGATATTTTTCAGTCGCCATATATTTATTTTTTGTAATTTAAAACTATCTCAAAATATCTCATTATATGTATATTAATTTATATAAAAATCCCTTATCAAATTTCACACAACTCTTTCCCAAAATAATTAACTCGACGGATATGCTAAGAATCATCATTCAATCAAAAAAGAAAGACTCGTTCACAGGATTCGTGTTCAAAGATCTTCGCTCAGCTTGTTCCGCACATTTCAGCAAGTCAATCAGAAGTCAATCACTTTGTTTCGGGCAGCATAATATATAAAATTGTTCTTTCTGTTGTTGTTGTTGTTGTTGCTGTTGCTGTTGTTGTGGTGTCTGTTGAAAGTAATAATAATAATAAGAATAATAATAATATACTACAAAGCAACAGCAACAACAACAAGCACCAGCGCAACATAATTGCAAATTGGCCCAAAATGAATGTCGAAAGGCCGAAGCAGCCGAACATGATAATTTAATGGGCGAACGGGACACACACACACACACACACACACACACGTATACAGCTCTATATATATATAAGTATATATGTACAAGTGTCTGTGTATATAGTAGAAACATAACAACAATCAAAAAAGATTATAGACCAGGAGAAAAAGTTAGTCTGGTGACCTTGAAAGTGAAATTTGCCAGTGCGAAAAAAAAATGAATAAATAAATGAGAAGGAAGGATGAAAGGTAATTTGAGTGCTTGATACACCGAACTTTAGATACGCTAACGAAGAGCGCTTGAAGTGGGAGCTGCAATAGAGTGAAAAGTTGTAAAGGAAAAAGAGAAGATAATCTTAGTAATAAGTAAAACGTTGTATGAGAAAACAATTAATTGATTTATTTATGAATAAATAATTTGCTTCAGAATTGGTTGATTATAAATATAAAAAAAAAAATTGTATATGGCATACTGTATAAAATGAGTTAAGTAAGATCTTAGCTCAATATTCTTTGAATCTGATTTTTGTACAAAATGATTTTAGAGTTTTTCTCTTTCCTTTATGCTCAAGCTAAGATGTAAATAAAACTGTCATTGTTTATCTTGTTGGGTAAAGAAATGTGATATACATAATTGATGTCAAGCGGTTCCGTAGGATTTTATATATACGTATATATAAGTAACTGAATTTATCTTAAGCTTTTTCAAATTGCTTAAGTCAAACTAGATTTTCTATGTTTCCAATCACACGATGAGTATTGGTATAGTGAGTATATAAAATTACGCGGTGTGCTTAAAAAGTATTATTATATATTTTATTATTAAATTTTTTTTTTAAATTAAAATATTAATTTGTTTCTATTTTTTTTTTAAATTATTAATTATTTTAGTCATATACAACCACACAATATTATAAATGACAGTGTTATTATATAATATATATTTTATTCAGAATATTTAAATAATATTGCAATTTTAGTTTAGTTTAAAGCTCAGACTTTGTAGTTTTTTTCTGCTATGCTAAATTTGCTTGAAGCATTGGACTTTCGAAAAAAGTTAGAATTTTATTGCAAAACAAAAACTTTTAAAATGTAAGAACATGTATATATTTAGTCTTTTTCGTATGCAATGATTTATTTTGTTTTAACATTTCTGAGCAACTGAGTTTTCTCTCAAAGTACAAAGAAGTAACTTTTATGAGATGTAATTATATATATAATATATTGAGCAACTATATATTTATGCATAACCTTTTGCATAACTGAACAACAATAACTCTCTGGCAGAGAATGCTCTCTTTCAATAGCTCAAAGTGCATTTGGGCTGGTGTCAAATGTTGATATTGTGGAAATTAACTTAACTGATCTATTGCGGCTAATATTATGACTCGGACACTGTAATTGTGCAGTGCGTAATTGACTGCTCAAAACTAATTGACATATATATACACATATTTAGCTGAATGGAGACATACATATATATATATATGTATGTTATATGCGCTGTAGAGCGCTTGAGGAAAAAAAATAGGCAGAGAGAACAATGCCAACCGGCAGAGTCTTTGGGCGCAGGGGTTGCAAAAGTAAACGTCTAGAATTTCAAATTCAATTTATATATATACAAATTTGATATATATTTGTGTGTGTGTATATATGTTTGTATGTATGTATGTATGTATGTGCGTGGCTACACCTTCTGCATACGTATCTGAATCGCAGATTCAGTTGCCGTCGCAATCGTCGCATTTTTTATGCAATTGTATTTTGGAGAGCGCTCGCATGGGCGTTAACCAAATACATTTCGTTGTATGCTGCTTTCTTCTTTATTTTATTTTCAGTTTGTTTTTTATTTTTCACATTTTTTGTTTTTCGTTTTTGTTGCCCTGATTTCCGGCGCGTTTTGGATTACACAATGAGCCGGTAGCGAGCCAGTGCGAAAGGTGTGCGAGTGTACGAGTGTGTGTGTGTCTCAGTGTGCGTGTGTGTTGTGTGTGTGTGTGTGTGTGCGGCATTCAAAAATTCGAGCCCGTTGCTGAGCGAGTGGCAAGTTCCGCCCTACGCCGTGGTGCACAATTCCTGTCCTTCTGCTGCTTGACGTCTTAAGAATCCAATCCAATTTGAATTGCAGCCGCAGCAGCAGAAGCTGGCCCCGGAAGCGCTTTAAACAATGGCATGAAAGCAACTGCAACTGGCCTAACTGTAAGCAGCAACGTGCCCCTTGTTGCCACATTTGTTGCAACGTGCTGGCAACGGGTCCATTCGAGTGGCAGTTGTTCGAAAGGGTAGGCTTCCGAAGAACTTGCCCCTTTAGCTATACCCTGTAAGAGGGCGCAGGCAGCTTACATTGTATATATATTTGATTCACTCTATTGTTGATCAAACTGATATCAATTGTAGTCATTATGATGGCGATTGAGATGATAATGAGCATAAACTTTATGTATATATATATATATATCTTAATATAAATATATGCATATCTTACTATTTGCCATATATCCTGCAAATTCCACAGCTTCTTTTGATCTTTAGCTCTGCTCGTATTAATTTGAAAACTTGGGTTTTTAATACCATAACAAAGTCTATAAAGGCTAGAAAATTCACACATAGTATGTACAGATTCTATCGAGATCTATAGATCCGTTAGCTGTGAGCTGTTCTATCTCCATTCACTTCTTCAGCCGTCCATTAGGAAACATAAAATGTAAAATTGGCACGTTGGGCCCAACAGAGATTGTTCTTTGCACTGCATAAATCATCCTTTCACTTGAAGTATAGATTCTTTTCTATCTATCAGCTACATTTTCTTACCTTGCTTGGCTAGACTGATGTTTTTTGTCAATCTCCATCACTCAGCAGAAGAATTGAATTAGATGCGTCTGATCTATGTGCAATTAGACGACCTTCAAAGACTCTCCTTGAAGAACTGGACTACATGGAGGTAAACGATCAAAGCAAAGCGAAGCAAATTGAGATCTATTTCAATTTCTAACTATTCTATATAGATTACAGCTTCAAAGCACAACACAATGTTTTAGAATTTGATAGAGTCTAGGAACTTAAGTATAAAATGTTATTAATATCAGGTGAACAAAAAATTTATAATATATTTACTTGCCACAAAATACACTATGCAGAAAGTCTATTCATTTTTTTTTTTCATTATAATATATTTCTATAGCCTTCTTTATAATAAAAATTCTATTGAGAAACACTGCTGCTCGAGGAGCGTAGAAAATCCAATTTCAGCTGGCAAAAACAAAAATAACTTAAAGTTTCAATCAGCCAAGTTAAAGGCGTGAAGAAACTTGAGATGGAGAGAGAATTTCAACAAAGCCAAATCTGTCTATGTGTATGTGTGTGTGTGTATCTGTGTGTTGTCATTGTGAGACATGCGTATCAAATTGATTGAGATGCCTTAAAGCTGCTGAAATGAAAAATAGTTAAAGGCCACAAGCTGATTCAACGGCAAAGTTCAAACCGAAATTAATCAAAACTAAACCAAATCGAAAACAAAAGCACAACAAATCGCCAACAAACACACACACACACACAAACACACACACGCACAGTCAGAGAGTCTTGGTCTAAGTGAATGTATCTATCATCGGTGCAAACGAATCAATGAATATACGAATAGGGCAACGGGGTCCATTGAACAATGAAAGTGGCAATTAACCAGAAGCCGAGCATTAAATTACAAAATGCGATCAACAGAGCCACAGAGCAACAGGTTGCTCGGCCCGGTCACCGCCGATCAACATCAATAGATTGTGTTAATAATAAACAAGAGTATATTCAACTATTGCTGACCGACTAGTTGATGCCCTATGGTAAGAGAGATTGTTGAACAATTTTTAATGGTAATTGATACCCTTTTTATTATTTACATTTTTTATATTAAAGGGATTGTTAATATATAGAATGCAGTTGAGTTTATATAAAGTATATTTTAGTTATTAAAAAAAAAAAATAAATAAATAAAGATCATATATCAAGCGATTTAATGGTAAGTATGTATTATAAAGTTATTCGATATTGATTTACGAATAATAACATTATTTTTGAGCGATTATAAATATAAGGGATATATAAATCAGATATTTACACAATATTTATATGATGGACCTAAGTCGAGCCTATGAAGCAGATCTAAGTTGGCATCATTCCTGATACTGATCAAAAATGTGTAAATATGTAAATACATATATAATATATAATATTATATTTTATTTTGTTTACAAGCTTTGCATTGTGCACTGGTAAATATCTTCAATGTTTTTACCTATATTTGAAAGCTATATACCTCACAATTCTTTTAATTCATCTATATATCGCGCCCATATACTTAGCTCCAGCTGTGACTTCAAATGCACCTTGCTCGGCTTGATGTAATTTAGTGAATGGAAGACTCTTTCTTCTGCTTCAACACAAACATTTTCATTCATCGCACAGGGTATTCAAAATAACAAATCTTAACAAAAATGCGCAGATGGGATCAGCAGCATCATCAGCCAAAGCAGCAGCAGCAGTAGAGACGACAACATCATCAGAGATCAATCGGCCAATAGGCAGGGCCAGGGGCTGAAATAGCCGGATCTTGTAGGGGCAGGCAGAGGTACGCAGCGCCCAGTGGGTTTTCCATTAATCGATTTCTTGAGCTACTCTCCGTTCCAGCTATGTGGCCGCAATTAGAGCGTAAGCAACGCTGGCTACTTTGCGTCTATTTCACTCTCTCTCTCTCTCGCTCTCTCTCGCTGTCTCTATCTCGCCATGGGAGACTGCAGCTTGATCGAAGCCGAGAAGTGCATTAGGCTGTTGCACGCCTGTAAAACAGGCTGCCCGCTGTGCTGTCTCACAGCCCCTGCCCCTGCCCTTGCTCCTGCCCCTGCTCCTTTCCTGTTGCGTTATCCAAACTATATTGATTGAAAATTGATCTACTTACAAAAAAAGAGAAATAAACATAATGGAAAGAAGTGCGACAATGATAATCCGCAAATAAATGCACATGGCTCAAACATTGCCAAGGATAAATAGCACCGAAATTTCAGTTCGAGTGCTGTGGGCGTGGCACGCTGCATTCTAATCCAAATGCATTACACGCACACACCACATGATGCATTTGTATTATCGCAAAGTATTTAGTGTTGTGGCACAGCAGGAGGCAACACGCTGTTCACTTCAATTTTGATTGTGCGAGCTGCGATTATGATGAATAAACATACATAAATATGTACATATAAATATTTATATAAATACATACATAAATTAAATGTATGTTTACGCACCTTTCAGTTAGTTATTTTTAGTCATATCACGTAGTTGCATGCTTTGTGTCTGCTTCTTTGATAACTGTTTTATTTTTTTTTCAATTTTCTTTTTTTCTGGCCAATAAAGTTTTTGGCCGCAAACATGGCAAACGTTGTTTCCGGTTCCGCCATTAATATTAACTCACAGGCAGTTTTTGTGTGTGTGTGTGCGTGAATGTGTGTGTGTCTCATTACCATTCGCACACAAACTTTTGCGGTATTTGTGTATGTGAGTGTGTTGATTGTGATATCAAATTGGTTTTGCGGATATTGTCATTAATAAGCGGTAACACGCAAACAGTTTGACCAAAAGAATGACCGCTCAAAATGTCAAAGGATGAATTAGGATGTCAAATATCCTAGTTCACTTCCTATTCAAATTGCTTTAATCAAGCAATTGCTATAAGTATGTAAATTAGTATGCATGTACATGTATGAATGTATATAAGAGCACACTTACATTTCCAAAATCAGCTTTGCTGTTCTCTTCTACACTCTCTGATGCTCATGATATTCTCTCTCTCTCACTCTCAGTCTTTTCAATAGCCGCTACTTTGTGTGAAATTAAAAAGCTCTTCAATGCACACTTCACTGTCTCTTTAAAATACATACATACATACATACAAATGTATGTATATTTAAGGGCGAAAAACAAAAGCAAAGATATGGTAATTATTGACACTTCACTAAACACACAGCATTTAATAATTGCAGTTCACAAAAAATTACAATTTATTTAACTTTGTTCATTTTAACAATTTGAGTAAAATATGTATTTAATAATAATGTTGTTTATTTTTTCAATAATTTAAGTAAGTAAGGCGCAGAGAGTACAAATGATTAGCAGAAAAGACGCGCACAGACTAAATTTTTTACTTCGGTTTGTTACTTTGCTAACTCTTAAATGCAAAGCTGACAAAATTAAACAATATCCATGTTCAAATAACCATAATGCTTTCGATCCCGTTATCTGTGTTCTTCATTCAGTTAATGGTGTAAGTGCCAGGAGCTTTCTAAGATTAGCATAGTTGCGAACCTAATAAGACAATTCAGTCAGTGCGCGTCTGTCCTGTAGATCCGTTCGCACGTTGTGCGTGTGTCGCGACGAGTGTTATTTTTTTTTGAGTGAAATAATTAAGTAAAGTGCTATAAATTGTGTTTAATGCAATTAATAAGCTGTGTGTGTGTACGAAAAGTGTCGCTCAACACTTTTAAAGTCGTTTATCGCCTTTAAATACGTGTTTGAAAATCAGTGAAGTGTGCGTCGGCAAATTATTGCTGCAGAGCTTTTTCACCAAACGCAAATTGGCGGCAAAGATATTCAGCGAGAGCGGGGAAGAGAAAGAGAGCGAAAGTGTGAGAGCGCTAAGAAGCTGCTCTTTGACAAGTAAGAATGCCACTTTTACACATATCTAATAATTTACTTATATAAACTCTTATACAATTTCTTTTGCGCTTGTTATGCACTTTTTACATTTGTGATTTATTTACTTATATGAACTCTTATAATTTTTTTCGATTTCTTTTCGTTGGGTTTTCATACTCTTGTAGAGATAATTATTATTTATGCCTGTAATTCAGAAGTTATAAACCAAATTGATATTTGTTATTTATTTATAAATATATCATTGTTTATTTTAGCACAAAATAAAGTAATTTGTGCTAATGGAATTCTTCTTATATTATATTAATGCTACTAAATATGTAAGTTCCATGTGTGAATACTAGTTATGAACAGCCTGCTTATTGACCCTATCTATAAATATGATTAATGCACATTTCCTTCTAGAGTACATTTAAGGCCCCTAATTGAGTAACATTCCATGACGAGTGGCCAAGCAACATTCTAATAATTGACTTACTGTCTGTCTGTCTGACTGGGTGGGTTGGTTGAGTGGTTAGTTAGGTGGTGAATTGGCATGGAGTGCATAGAGCATGGGCCCCATGTTCCACCCTTAGCTCGCACGCTGATTTGTCAAACCATTGTGCGCGACCTGAAGTTCAACTTGTTTGCATGAGCCACATCTTGATTAGCCCAAACACTTTCAGGGAATAAAGACAGCTTGTTGTTGTTGCTGCTGTTGTTGTTGTTGTTATTGTAGTCACTGTTGTTGTTGCCCCTCTAATCGAATTGTTTCAGCGCCGTCCGCAAATCGAGTCAATTTAATTGACCTCCAGAGGTCAAGTCATTAATGTTTGCCGTTCTTGTTGTTGTCGCTGCAGCAATTCAATCGAGAGACAGACAAAGACAGTTAGGGATACAGCAGCATAAAGGGGCACACAAACACACACACACACACACACACACACACACACACACAGCGCACACTCAGTTGTCGCATCTTTTGAGCAGTTGCTGTGGGAGCAGTCGTTGAGCGCCTTAGTTTTTAATGGATTTAATTGAATTTGGCTTGTTTGTTGTTGCGTTTATTTGTCTTAATTGTCTGCGAAATAATCATAAATCAGTTTTGTGTCGCGACGACAATTTCCAACAGTGTATGTGTGTGTATTGCGGGTGTAGCAGCACTTGGCTCTATCAATTTATGACATATCTCTCAAATGTACTCGGGCACTGTTTTAAACTGGCATCTATCCAAGCATCCATTCATCCATCCATCCAATCGAAACCAACAAACCAAAAACATTCGGCCGCATGATGCGGCATTTTTTGTTCTGCTTAACACACGTTCGAGAAACGAAAAGGGGTGTATTAGCATGGGTATATTGATAGGTTGTTAGGGTATATTCGTTAGATATGTTGGTCAAGTATGTTAGTTGGGTAAATTTATAGCCATGTTAGTCCATAAACAGCTGTGTTCATGAAAATAGTCGTGTTCATTAAAATAGTAGTGCTCTTAAAAATAATAGTGTTCATAAAAATAGTAGTGTGCATTAAAATAGTAATACATGTTGTATGTAAAAAGAGAAGGTAAGTTAAGATCTTTTTAAATATTTTAAATAAATATAAAATGTAAGCCTTGAACGAGTATTACACAGTCAGTCACATCAACAGCTGCAACATGATTTTTTTTTTTTGCTTGCTTTATTGTTTTCTCTGATCTCCGTTTGCCTGGGAACCGGGCTTCACTTGCTTCACTTGACTGCTTCGCATTGTGCGCTGCATCGCATTGTTTTGCCTGTCAAGCAGCGCGACGCGATGCGATGCGGCCTTTGTCTAAGGCACCCACACCAGAGTCCAGAGCGCAGAGCTCAGGGAGCTTTGCACTCTTTGCTTTAGATTTAGTTAATTTAACATTTAGCATATATATTTTGTGTGCACAAAGATGTATAGATATATTTATGGGAAGGCATGTGGATCGGTCTCTCTTCCTCTCCCTCTCCCTCTTCCTCTCTCCCTTTCTCTCTGTGTGATCGGCTGCCGGTTCATATCAAAGGCTCCACCATTCGGTTGGCTGTTCGTGTTGACAACTAAATAACACGTTAATGTGTTTATTGCGTATGCTACAATGTCCCCAGAGTCTTGTGCTGCCTCTTAGCTTGGCTTGGCTTGTGTGCTGTGAACAACTTGACCATTGCATAAGTAACAACAGCGCGAAGAAGAAGCAGAAGCAGGCGAGGCAGAAGAAGAGCTTCGCGTTAGGTGTCGCATATAGTCGATGTCTCCTGTTGCCTTGCTCGAGTCACAACTTTCGCATTAAACATGAGGCACACATTCACATAAAACGCGTTTCACGCCAACATCTGGGAAAGCAGCCGCACCACGCCTCCCCGCCGCCCCCCATCCAACCACAACTCCTTAACAATTCATTTATGTATTTATGAAAACGTTACAATAATCATATGCTGCTCGAAATGTCTAATGCCAGTGTTGGTTAACAATAAATAAAACATTAGCCCATTCGTTCCATATAGATCTTGCCTACATCATTCCAGAATGTCACTCAAATATATGCAATATATATAGAAATTGCATATACACATGTATTCATATATGCATATAATATGTACAATGTATGTTCCATTAAAAAAATGTGTGGAATTGAAAAACGTTTTACTTTTTGCCTGATTATTGGCATGTTTATATAATAAATGTCATGTATTTAATAAATTAGAATCTGCTTAGTATGTTGTTCAATAATTTAGCTATAAATGGAAATTTTACCACATTTTTTAGCTCAGCTCTAATTGTGTCTAATATATGTATTAGGTGATATAGATATTAGGTACTATATAGCAAAGTAATATAAGAGATCGTACTTGAAATGCTGAGTGTAGTCTAAGAATTTTTTATAGTGATATATAATAACAGAAAAGTGTGATCTAGTCGGAAGTAACTGACCTGAAGATACCCTGTCGCGGCTCGAAGCTGTTATTTCAATTGCTAATATAGCGCAAATTATTGATAAAGAACCAAAAGTTTTTTTGTTTATAAATTCTTCACTAATAATTTTTGAAATTAATGAATTTTGAGATAATAATTGTTTGTATGCTGTAATATATTGAAAGATCAATCTACAGCCATAAAAATGTGTATAATTATAGAATGAATTACCCAAAATTCAATTTGATTATAATATAGCACTTTTCCATTTCCACAAAATCCATTCTGGACAAAACAAAATATATATTTGATAAACTTTTGACGATATTCGAGTATATATATCTTATATCTTAGTTTAACCTTCTTACTCCTATTACTTGTCTATATAATATTTATTGGCCACGCAGCCAGCTGCATTGCTGGTCTAGTTCCAACGGGCGTTTGTCACGTGTTTGCCACGCCCACCCAATGCGCTGCTGTTGATTAAATTAAACAGATTTCATAGATGGGGTGCAGAGAGTCGTCTATTCTCGTATGTATGTAATATGCTCTGTGAAATGCAAGCGAGCTGATTGCGTAGGAAGTCGCACAGTAATTGGCAGGTTTCATATTTCGGCGCAGGCGCAGCTGAAGCAGCGACCCCCGAACCCCGAACCTCGTGCCCCGTACCCGCTGATTCGTTGCAAATGTCACGCTTACGAGTCTGATGTTTGCCGCCAAAAACAAACTGGCAGGCAGTCAGTCAGTCAGGCAGTCAGTCAGCGAGTCGAGAGCAAATTAATTCATTTTCAACACCTATTTTGACAGTTCATAAAATACATTTGTCATAAAATCGGTCAGCGACTTGCTGACCGGGCCAAAAGCAAACAACAACAACAACAACAAGAGCAACCAATGCCGTTGTCTGTTAGCTGTTGACTTGGCTGACTGTCTCGAGGCAGAGTTTCAGTGGCTGCCCCCAGAGCACAGCTAAAGATTTATCGCGTCTCATTGAAATGCAGCAAACAAAGGCTTTGACTTGGGATCCTGCTGTTGTTGCTGCTGCTGCTGCTGCTGCTACTGTTGCTGCTACTCCTGCCATGTCAAATTTGTCCCTTTCGCAGCGAATTGTGACTGAGTTTTGTCTGCCCCCAAAGCGAGTTGCAAACTTGCAAAAATCTTAACAAAGTTATTTTAGCAAACGGTACGACAAAAAATGTCATGTCCTTAAACATGCAGCATTGCCCCAGCAGCCTCCTCCCTACCCTCTCTCTCGCTCTCCCTCTTCCTACTCTCCTAGTCCGTTTGCTGCTCAAGCCGAGTGCAATCGATATGCGTGCAGATGCTCCACTTTGATCAGGTCATCAGCGACACATCGTTCATCATTCCAAGCGAACGGTGCCCAGGAATGCCATAGCGGGGCGGCAGGAACAGCCAGAACCAGAGCCAGAGCCAGAGCAACAGCAAGAGGAAATGGGGCAGCAGGCAGGAGGCAGCTACCACATAGCACACAGCGCGGCATGACCAGTAGCCGGCCAAAAGACAATGGCAAAGCCATGAAAGGAACGCTTTTTAAGTTTTACGCCAAGCCCCAAACCTAAAACTCCAAGCCCAAAGACCCAAAGTCTGACTGGACGGCGATGGGACGACCGACTTGGCCAGCGAACAGTAGCCAATGGCTACAGCGGACAGCGCGGACGGCGCGGAGAGACAGACAGTGGCCAGGGCCGTTGGTTGCAGCAGCGACTTTGACGGATGAATTTCACAAATAACTTCAACTGCAGCGCTGTTTGTTTTTTATTTTTATAGCATTTGTGCACTATCCAAAAAGGGGTATATGCACTTTGATGTTGAATATGTGAAGGCTAAACGAGTGGGATTAAGATCTAAAATAGATCTGTCCAAAGTGAGCTGTGTCTAAAGAGATGATTCTCTTTAAGTCTTTGGTATTCAAGTAGTAAGCCAGAGTTTCCTTAAAACTTTTTTAATGATGTGTCATATGTTATTCTCTTCTTCTAAAATGTCGAATAAATCATAAACAGTTAGTTTTGCAATGGCTAAAAAATTATTAAATTTTAAATTTTAAATACTAATGAAATAATTCTGCCTACAATTGAGCCTTAAATCTTTGGCAATGAAATAGTAAGCCAGAGTTTTTTTAAACCATTTTTATAATTATATTAAATTTCTTCTTCTAAAATTTTGAAAAAATTATATATAGTTTTTAAAAGCTGAAGAGTAAGAGTCTTACATATGCTTCAAATATCTTGTATTTTCAAATTAAATTTAAAGAATTTTTATATATTTTAGTTTAGTTCTAAACTGAATTCTATATTAAATTCAATTAGGCTGCAAGCTCGACTTCTACAATAAATTATAATTGGGCTTAAAAGCTCATCCTATGAACATATTCCAGACTAATTTCTTACATATTGTTAGCTGGTTTCCTATCGCAGCTTTACTCTAGAGTATCTCAAACTTCGTTTTTAAGCCAATTTGTTTTTTGTCTTTTTGTTTTTGTAGTTTCTTATTTTAGTTTTTCTCTCTTTTGCTGCGTTATTTATTGTACGAGTATTTCGCCTGCTCGACACACCAATACCAATTTGGTATTGGGCCCGGTACAGGGCCAGGCCACAACAACAACAAGCAGAAGTTGAGCCTTGTTGAGTTTTGGAACGGATCGGTCGTCAGGCGACAGCGACGACATCGACGACATCGACGACGATGCGTTGTCCCCGTTGTGTCTAAGTTTGGTATGCGTCATTTTTACGAGGAAATTCTTTAGCACAAACTTTTGTCTGACGTCCTGCGAAATGCAGCAGCGGCAGCAACAACTGCAACTGCAGCAACAGTAGCTGCAACTGCAACTGCAACTGCAGCTAATTTATGTAAACACGCTAAGTACAGCAAGTAATTTCAGAAGTCAACTGCAGTTCGTAGTCAACTGAAAGCTGAAAGATACATTTGTATCTGTATCTCTAACTACACAACTAAAGTGAGAAATGACATTAATTAAGCAAGAAGTCAAAAGGCCAAGTACTTGCCACTTAAACAGAGAGGGAGAGATAGGGAGAGAGAGAGAGAGCAACTGCGCACCTTTTGTGGTATGCTTTGGCATTCCGTTCTTTATTTTTTTTTTCATTTTATTTCCCATTTTAAATTGAAATCGCAAAAACATTCAAATGCAAAAATCCCTTTGCGACAACCAAAATTCTTTTGCTTTAAACCAAAACAAATCTGTACAGGTCTCAATGCCCATTGTACTCTGTGCCACAATGGTCACAAGGTGTTGATTTAATGAGCAAAAAACAAGAGTCAAGTAGGCGACAGTTGAGGCCTCTCCGTTCGCAGTTTCTTTGCTTGAGACTTGCGAGTGAGTTGTGTGTGTGTTGAGTTTGTTGTGTGTGTGTGTGAAGTGCTTGTGGCAGGACTCAAAACTCAAAACTTCTTGCTGCTTGATTGACGTATTTTGTTTTGGTCTTTAAGCCTCATATAAGTGTATATAAATATATACAGCTGCGGTCATTAAACTAGAGCACTAAATGTTGGACAAAAAAATTTACTGAGAAGCTTAATACTTACTTCTAATTTAATAGCAATATATATTAATCTTAATATGCGTTTACAATGCTTTGCAAAATATTGATTTTTATTGAATTTTTTTTTTTGTCCAACATTTAGTGGTTATTCGCACTACTGTTTTAATAACCTCATTTATATATGCGGAATATAGCCTATGTTGTTAAATTTATATTTGTTTAATTTTTAATTTAAAAATTTATATAACTATTAAGTTTGAAAAATTTTATTTGCTTTATTTAGAAAAGAATTAATTAATTATATGAAACAGTTCGTAAAAGGGAGGCAATACAATAGATGCTTATATACCCAACCTAATTAAAACCAAGTAAAACAAAGTGAAATTGGTTTGTTAAGGAGTGCCTGACTAGCAAATACCCTAAACTAACTGTCGAGCTGTTGGCTGAGATTATTTTTTATAGAGAGCGTAATCTAACTAAGAAAATACCAAAACTGAATATGTTTTCAGACAAAATTATATGGAAAATATATGATCTAATGATATATGATATGCTATATGAAGTGAACATCATATAATATAATAAATAATAATAATTTAATAATAATAATAATTTCAAACGTTCTATAGATTTTATGGAAATAAAAACTTATACCTACAAACTAAGATTATCCAAATTATAACAATATATAATATTTCAAGGCTCATTATACACTCACTGCCCATTTCCTCTTTGTGCAGAGTATAACGAGTTCGACTTTAAATTAAATTAGTATAATATAGCAAATCTGTCTAGGCAATGGCCTCAATTGGCAGCCACTTGAAGGCTGTTAAAGCGTCAGCCTCTTCAGCCTCATTGTCTCTGCAGTTATCTCGTGCCCGAGCATCCCCTATCTTGCTCTATCTCTCTCTCCTTCTCACTCTTGCGCTCTGCTTGTGCAATTTGTGACTTTGAGCACATAATGGAACCATTCAGCATACAGATTGTAAAAGCCTGCAAGCCTCAAGCATATCCTGTTGCATTCTTTATGATTAATGGAACAGATTTTATGCTTCCTTCCGACGCCGCGCTCGGTTGCCACTTAACTTTCTTTTTTTCGAGTGTAAAATCGTTTAATGTAAATGCATTAATGTGCGCCGCGTGCGCCAGATCCTTGGTGAAAAAAGTGAGAAAAAGGACACCCCGGCAAAGTGGCTGTGATTGAAAAATATTGAAATTAATTTGATTTCTTTTTCTTTTTTTTTTTATATATATAATTATTTTTGTTTTTATTTTTCGTTCATTTGTTTTGTGTTTTTTATTGTTTCGTTTGATTTGATTTGTTTAGATTTTAAAAATTACGACAAATACTACAACTTAAATGGTTTTTCGCTTGGTTTCTCTATCTGAGATATATATATATATATATATATATATATATATATATATATATATATATATATATATATATATATCTGCTTGCTGTTGTTGTTTTGATTTATTTAGAAAGTAGTTGCCATTTTCTAGATTAAAACTATTTAATTAAATGCTAGCACATAATATATTTTCATATACATTTCTATTTTTGTCTTTTAATTTAACTTTATTTTTATTTAATTTTATTTTTGTTTTTCTTATTAATTTTTTCTTTTTTATTTTAATTTAATAGTTTACAATGCAAATGAAATTATAAGAAACTAAATACAATTTCATTGAAATAAATTTATTTGTATTAATTTTTTGTCTTGTGCATTTGCTTGTTTTTTTTTTTTAGTTTTTTTTTTAAAATAAAACTACAGTTAACCACAAGCACTAATTACCGCTTAATTAATTAAATTACAAATTACAGCTATAGCAAGCACTATAACTATACATACATATATATAGATATCTATATAAATTTATAAATGTATACATTTATATATATTTATAATTTTTCCATATATTTATTGTTTGTTTGCCTTTAATTTTAATTAAATTTACTTTACATTTTATGCAGTGTTTTTATTACATTTTTTATTTTGTTTTAAAAATTTGTTGCTCTTTTCAAAATTAGTTTAGCTTATACTATTTTTTTTTGCTTTGTATTTTACACAAATTTACAATAAAAATTTTTATTAAACGCCTTTCTTACACAATTTAATTTACTTTTAAATTTTTTATGAACTTGACAGCGGTTTTTTTTTTTGTAATTTTTTATTTTTATTTTCATTTATTAATTATATTGCACATAACATGAAAAAAATTAATTGTTGTTTGTTTTTTGTTGTTTAATATTTTTATTGTTGTTCCGAGTGCATTTGAGACATCATCAAAAATTATATGCAAAATGTTCCGTTGAGATCTGATTTTTACTGATTCTTTTTTTGTTTTCATTTTGTGTTTTGTCGCTCTTTTCTTTTATCTATACAAAAAAAAGTGTGAAACAAAAACAAATTAGACCTTTGATTGGCTCTAAAAAAAAGGCTTAAGATCAACAGCTGATTTCATTTTTAGTTGTTATTTTTATTGTTCATATACAATTTATGCAATTTGCTATAGTTTACAAAGAGAGAAAAATTATATAGTAATATATATTTATATATATATATAAACAATAAACAATGAAGGACACGCATAAAATTAAATTGAGGAATTTCTGTCTGTGTGTTTTGTTTATTGTAATTTATTTTTAATTTTTTATCATTTTTTAATTTTTGTATGTACTTATTTAGACTAACTGTAAAACGACTCATTCACATATACAAAATGTAGCTGCTTTCTATTATTTAATATTTTACAATGTTCTTTTATTTATATATATATATATCATCAATCCATATGCTCAATCAATATTTAATTATTGGCTAAGATTTGTATATATGTATCTATCTGTATATATTTATATTTATATATATGTATATATATATATCATTTTTTGGGTCAACCTCACTGCACCGTTGCGACGCCGTCGCCAACGCCCACGAATACCTCATCATGATGATGATGATGTTGATGTTGATGAAGATGATGATGGTGTTGATGTTGAAGTTGATGCTGATGATGATGATTGTGATGGAGATTCAGTTCGGCGCAGGGCCTCGTCTCATAGCATTGCGTTTGCGTAGACGGCGGCCACGCAGCCGAAGGCGTCGGCGGATGCAGTTGATTTGGGTGATGTTAAACCGCCGGCCACACGCTGCTAGGGAGAAGAAAAAGAAGATGAAGAACGCAAAGAAAAAAAGCGTTTAACAACTGATTAGTTATTGGATATGAAATAATTAGCAAGGGCTCGATTTAGGGATTTTTGTACTAATTTGTCAACTTACGTTAGTAATGAAGGATTCGTCTCGGGCTGATACCAATACTGGGGCACATAGCCGCCCATTTGTGGTGGCGGATTATGGTGGTGCGATTGCGGATGCGGCGCCGATGGATGAGGTGGCTGTGGCGTCATTTGCGGCGGTGGCTTATGATCGATCCAATGCGGTTTCTGATCCCATGGCGCTTGCGTTGGCGGACTAAGACCCGTGGGTGGGAATTCTAAGGGAGTGAAAGAAAAGAGAGAGAGAGAATTGAGTGTGAGTTAGCAGAGTTGGCTTAGTATTAGCTATAGCTAGGATTGGGATTGTTGAATGTAATAATTGAGGGTACTCAGTCTGAGCTTGATTTTAACTGAGCTTAAGCCAGGTGATTTGATGCTTTTAGACTCCGTGAACTCTTGAAAAATTGGGGGAAAAATTCACACTCCTTTGGTTTGACGAAGTTACTTAAATTTATATAATTTAATCTGGTTTCTCAGAGATTTGTTTTTATTTTTATTTAATAATTTTTAAAATTTTTATTTAATATATAATTTTTTTTTTTTTTTTTTGGTAATGTTTTTTATTTTATAAAATTATTAAATTTAATTTAAATATTAATAAATTGTCTTGGTTTCTAAGACCTCAATATTTATATAAACTAAATCCCGAAATGTTAATATTTTTTCTTGAAATATTTTCGTAACACTAAAATTGTTGTCAACTCGACAAAAAGCAGTCAAATATCCATCTCCAAATTCTTCTCCATTCTTCGATTGCCAGTTAAAAATGTTTAATATTGCTTAAGCAAACTAAACCAGATCTGATTTTTGATTTTCTATTGATATAGACTGACGAATTCTGCTATTTCTATACATATATCTATAGCTGAGTATATTTAAATTTGTATCTCAACTTACCGGGTGATAGCTCAGACACAGGCGTACTTGATGGCGTTGGACTATGTCCGGGAGGTAGATAATGTGAGGGTGAGCCGCTATTCGAGCCACCGCCGTTATTACCGCCTGCAAGTGACATAAGAAACAAAAAATAATGGATATTAGTATATGATATATAAGTATGATCTGCTATTCATGTTAAGAACTTACCGCTGTGCATTTGATTAGGACTATGCTGACCAGGATTAGGTCCACCGCCGCCAAGTGGCATGCCACTGTTGGTGCCCGGACCCTGAGCGGCCTTCATCATTTTTTTGTACTTCGAGCGACGATTCTGGAACCAGATTTTCACCTGCAAAAACAAAGAATGAAGGATAATGAATCAACAAAATGTTTTTGATAGATATATCGACAGATATATATTTGTCGGTATATATAGTATATGACGCAATATCTAGGCATTCGACTCAGCATGAGTTTCAGTTTTATTCGCTGTGCATTAATGTGTATACAGAAATTAAATTGTCTGAGCGGCTATAAAATAAAGAGCGAAGCCGGCTTTAATTAAGTAATAGCCCAGCATCTTTCAACAAGGAGAATCGATTGAGCTATTGACTAAGTTAGTTATAGTTAGTGTTTGATAGTTGTTGTTGTTGTTTCTTTCTATATGCACAACGACTTTTCAAACCACTTTTCATATGAAATTAAAAGTGAATGCTTGTGAAAAGCAGCTGGCAGCTAAAATGAATTCAACACTTGGCTTGGCATCCAAAATGGAACAGAAAACAGCAAAACACATTTTGGCAGCGTGTGACACTTGCAGAAAACTCAATTGAGTGTGTGTGTGTGTGTGTGAGTTTGTATTTGCCTATAGAGTATTAAGTGCAGTATAATTTCTGCGGCTGAACGATTTCGTCATCATCAGCTGCGAAGCGACAGCAAATGAGCCAAAAATGTATCTCACAGTTACTTTCAATTTTCATTTTTTGTGTTTGTGTTTTTTTTTTTTTTTTTGAATCGCAGCGAGTCGAGACGTGTTGCTGTTGTTATGTAGAACTAATTGTGCGCTGAGCTGTGCGCACTTCACTTTTGAAAGCCAACGGCATCAGCCACCGCAGCAGCCACAGCAGCAGCCACAGCAGCAGCCGCAGCAGCAGCAGCCGCAGCTACCCCGTTGCTCAATCTCTCGACTTCGTCTCGGGCTCAAGTGTGTTTATAAATACATCTATATAAAGATACAACAGCAGCGCGTATCTAATGCTATTTATGCGCGCTTTTAACTGTATCTACAATTTGCAATCTTACAAATAGTTATATATATATACATACATATTGATACATACATATATAGTATAGAGTCTTCCAATACATATATAACTATCTATAACCGACTTGTTCAAGGTCGTTCTTCGCGGTTGGTTGAATTTTTGTAGCGTAGCATACGATCTTTTCTTTTTTTTGTGTTTTTTTATTTGTGCTTAAACTCTTTAGGCACCCTGTAACCAGAAATGGGGTATGATCGAAGAAGAGTCTAATAGGTGAAAATGATGAATATATGTATATATGTATATATATGTTGCTGATCAGTCAAGCTTGACTTTGGCGGTCTTCGCAGTTGGCTATTTATAGAAGTATAAATTTTGATGAAGATACAGGCTTTTTGGATAAAATTATAGATATTGATTGCTCACACTTTAGATGACTTTTTTTTATATATATATTTAATATAGATTTTTATATATTTAAGATAGATATTTTAAAATAGGTATATACCTATATATATTTCTGAGCATGTTCTCCCAAAAGAATATTCTATTAAAATTTGATATAGCGTCATAAACAATTAGATTGATATAAATTATAAATTATATATAAATTGTATATATATTTATATATACACATTAGACATATATCTGATCAATAGCATGTTGAATTGTAGTCTAAACTCTGGCAAATGTTTTTATTCCTAAACATTCTAATATGCTTACCTCTTTACAGGGTAACTACTAGTCTTCCATTGTCAGTAGACGCCTTCGTTACTGTTTTTACAACTATTTACTGCCGACTTTTTATGTGGCTTTTTGCCAACTAAATTTCACTCACTGCTGCTGTTTTAATGTCGCCCCATAAAGAGTTTGGCAATGTTTTTGGCGTTTGACTTTGGGGCCTGGCGCTGGGGCCTGGGCCGGGATTTAGTTTATGTGCATGTGCCGCCGGCAGTTGATTCAATTAAGCGATAACTACCGGTATTGACTATAGTCAGACATGTTCACTAATCGCACTGATCCGGCCACGATTGCCGAATGGTCTGGCCGGTCGCATTGCTCGATTGTCCGATTGTCGAATTTGTAGTGCGCCCCGCTCTCTGACAGATCATTGACATTGACGCAAAGCTAAGTTTACTTTTTGTTAGTTTGATTTTCAATTTGATTTTCATTTTCAATTTCGATTGAATGCGCAATCGAGCGGCACACGGTTCGATTTGAAATTGGGAACAGGGGCGAAGCGCTTCAATTGAGCGTCGAGCAGCGATTTTTGCATAGCTTAGCTAATGCTTGACCCGACCTAAGACTGATTTATATATATATATTTGTTTGAGATGCTGCAGACAACAGTATTAATTTTGATTATTTCCTTTTATTTTTGGTTTATTTTGAAGTTTGCGTTTATACTTTTGCTATTTGTCAGCTGTTACGCAAGAGAAACCAAGCGCAAAAAATGCGCTCAATAATAAAATATTGTCGAGGCAGTTACTAAGCAAACAAAAAAAAACGACTCTATGCAGCCAAATGATGGAATATAAAATACTAAAAGATTTATAGCTGCGAAAAACGTCAATTGGTTGCAGTTTATATAACAATATATCATAAACTAATATATCATTATGAAAGTGTATTATTTTAAAGATTTTTACTTTTACAAAAATACTTTTAACCGCTTTCAAATGTACTTGTCCAACAGCTCTTAACCAGCAGCATCTCAATTGTCAGCTTTGCATTGAAAATATGTTTTGACAGGTTTTTACAAATTATATAATATGTGCTTAAGTGCAAGCGGCTAGAAAATGAATACCAACTGCTATGCATACATATATATATACTTATATATAAATATATATTTATTTTCTTAAAGAGAACACCTCAAGAAACGAGCTCGACTTCCCCCCACTCGCATGGCTAAAAATATTTATGCAAAAGTAAAAAGCAAAAGGCAAAAAGGCAAAAAAGGCACGAGAGTAAAAGTGTAGTCAACTGTCTGACAGGACAGACAGCTAGAGGCGGACTGTTGGACAGTCTGTCAAATGTCAATCAGCCTTATGTCATGGCAATCGCAATCGCAAGTGCCCCTGCTCCTCCTGCTCCTCCTGCTCGTCGCTCCATTTGGTTTCTGTGGCTCTCGCATCAATTTGTACCACTTTCATATGGACAAATATGGCAAACAACAGCAGCAAGAGTAGCAAAAAAAACGAGAAATTAGCATGTCACTGTGTCACTTGAAGCAGCAGCCACAGTCAGAGCCACACTCAGAGCCACAGTCACAGCAGCAGCAGCAGCAGCCGTTGCCAAGAGATCTGTCTTCTTAGCCAGACTTCTTTTTTATTACATATACCTTGTAGCAAGGGAAGGGTATTTTAAATTGATCAAGCAATGGATTATACTTTTAGAAATGTCGTATATGATATATACTATAGTCTAACAATATATTTTAGCTATCATATGTGACCTATAAGAACTCGGCTTATATTGATGTTCTATGGCACAAACTTGGCATAGGGGCCGCTTTTGACTAGTAGATGTAAATAATTTATAATTATGATTTATAATTATAATTTATAATTATTAATGTTGTATGTATATACTATATAGTTACTGTGGAACTTATGCATTTTTTGCTTATATGTTCTATGGGAAGTCAGCTCTTTTTGAAGTACTTTTAAGTACTAACATTATATCAAAATAAAGTAGATTGTGTTACTATTTAGTATATAAAAATAGCATATCACATAGTTGTGAAATATCGATCTACTCAAATTCTACGAAAAATATCATAATAGTTGTAAAATATCGGTCTACTCAAATGGGAATTTTTTGTGTGTAAAACTCTTATGTTTCCAATCCATGGAGTTAAACTTTATTCTACCAAAAAAAAGTGAATTGTTTATGTATCTATGTATAAGTATTCATATATGAGTTCTATAAATATATTTATAAATTTTCAAGAGAGATCTTTCTTTATAGTACTTCTGAGAGCAATATCTCTCCCACTTATAGCTCTCACCTATTCCCATCAAACTTGATATCTCTTTGCATCTCTAAGAGCAATAGCTCAACTCACCTATAACTCTCACCTATTCATATATACATGAATAAATCTTTCTACCTCTAAGAGCAATAGCTCTTCGTCTATGCTGCATTTCGCTTTTATAACTCTTAAGCATTATCCTTTTAACCTACTTTGCAGCTAGCTTCTAGTCAGATGGCACAACACTTGTGCTGCTGCGACTGCGGCTGCTGCTGCTGCTGCTGCTGCTGCTGCTGCTGCTGCTGCTGCTGCTGCTGCTGCTGCTGCTGCTGCTGCTGCTGCTTATTCTTCTTGCTTGATCACTTCCGCAATATGTCACTTGGGAATATAATTTATGCGTGGCTGTGAGAGAGAACCACAATTGATGGCCAGTCGACAGCCAACAGATGCGCCCCAGCGGCCAAATGTTCAGGCTTTCTAATACACACAAGCAGCAGCAACTGTTGTTGTTGCTGTAGCTTTGGCTTTAACTCTTGCATATCACGGCTCTGGCTTTGTGTCCACCTGTGTTGGTTGTGCGCAATTGAAACTGGTTTGTGGTGCCGTTGCCAAAGTGCGTTTTTGTTGATCTTAATTCAAATTGCGCGACTGCTGCCTGCCCATTTAATTCATTTGACAGTTGAGCATTTAAAACGTGGGAAAAGATAACGCATTTGATAAACGCGACTGAGAGACCAAACTGAATCTATTCGTCTGGCCAAAACATTGATTTTCTACCTGATTTGTGTGGGAGCGCGACAGCAGCAAAAAAGTTGGAAAATATTTTTCAGTTTCTGCGGAAAGCGAAAAAAAAAAATAAACAAATAACTTTTGCCTTTTGCTATGATAAATTATGGCACAGCCACGCCCACAGCGGGTGGCTAAGGCTAAGGGCCCGCCCGCTTGTGGACGCTGGCCATAAATATTGTTGGCTGGAGGAAGTGAGCGCTTTATTAGCTGCTGCGACAGCAACAACTGTTGGCTGCCGCGTCTAAGCAAATAGACAAGACAGCCAAGCTGCGCCCGGTTAATGACAACAACGACGCCCCCCCAAAAAAAACTAAACAAAAGCAATTGCTGCTGTTGTGTTGTTGTTGTTGCATTTTCCATTTTGGCCCAGCTGCAAATGCTGTCTGCCGTTGCACTTGGCTGTTGCTGTTTGGCTGTTGCTGTTCACAAATTTATGGCTAGCAGCAACGGGCAACAATCTCGCTGGGCTGCCTGCAGTGTTTTCCCCGCATTGTTCTCAGCTTGCTGCTTGTTATGTTGGCAACAATAAGTTGGCTCTCCTCTGTGGCTCTTTTGGCCGCTGACTTTTCATTCATAAATTCCATGCAACAAGATTTTAACATATTTGCTGCACATTTTTGGTGCGCGAATTTGCAAAAGAAGCGGCCAACATTAAAAACCATTTTTCGCCGGCATGCAGCAGTTGCTGCTGCCGATGTTGCTGCTGTTGTCGGCTCTTTGAATTAGCTGCTGCCCGCCTGCTGTTACATTTTGTAAACATTTTGTTTAGCCTGATTAATGGCACATTCATATGTGGCCAACAGCAGCAGCAGCAGCAGCAGCAGCAACTAGCAACGGCAACAGCAATTTATACAGCATCAGCAATTGCTCTTCCTTTTGCTAATTTAGCTTGAACATTGCGCATACGCACCGTGGTTCACTTTCATTTTGTTATAATTTGAATCTGCATGGCTTTTGTTGTTTGCCTTTCTCAGATTTTATTTTTTTGGTTTTTTTTATATTTTTATGACAGCTATAAACTTTCCATAAGCACGCGCCAGCTGGCAAGACGGGTAGTCAGGTAGTCACTAAGACAGTTAGTCAGTGGGGTATTCGAGTTAGAGAGTGAGGGAGACAGAGAGAGAGAGAGAGAGAGAGAGAGAGAGAGACGTGTTTAGGCAGCGACGTCATCCTCGCCAGGCCGTCGCCGGGCCGCAGCGGGCAATCTATTTTAATCGCGCTGCAATCGCCAGCGCAGCGGCAATTTTTAATTTATGCGCAAAAGAAGCAAAAACAAAAAGCCATAAAAGAGAGAGAGCGAGAAGGAGGGGGGGGGGGGGATGGGGAGCGTGAGCGAGATGGAGCACTTGAGCGAATGCTGCGCGAAACAAAATAAAATTTTGATTTATGATCTTGTCGCTAAAGTTGTTCGTCAACAGCAGCAGCAGCAGCAGCAGCAGCAGCAGCAGCAGCAGCGGCAGCGGCAGCAACAACAATAACAAGTTGTTGCTGGCGCAACAAGTGCTTTTTGGCCACTCGCTCGGCGATCATTCATAAAATGCGGCAAAGATTTGTATCTGAACAGAAACAAAAGCAACAAAAATGAAAATAAATAAATAAAAGTAAAAGCCGAAAAAAACGCATTTATTATTATTTAATGTTTAAGAAACAGATTGCAAATGCGCGATTGCTGCCAGCAGCAACTATTTAATGTTGCTCTTGTGTCAGCTGCTGTCGCTTTGCATGCAGCGAAGTTGTTGTTGTTGTTGCTGTTGTTGTTGTTGCTTAAGCTACACAATTGTTGCGTGCGCTGCTGCTAAGCAAGAGAAACCACAGCCCCACCCACTTGCAAAGACAGCGCTGAGATTGTTGTTGTTGTTGCTGTTGTTGCTTGAGGTTTTTTTCTTGCTGCGTTGCTCTTTTGACTGCCATGGTTGACGGATTACGCAACTTGCCGGCCGTAGCATTTTCATTTTATTATTGTTATTATAGCGCTAGCTGTTGTTGTTGTTGCTGCTGTTGTTGCTGTTGTTGCTGCCTTTTCATTGTTGGAAAATTTGTACATTGCATGCAATTGTTTGCTGCGGCTGCTGCTGCTGTTGTTTTACGTGCAAAATTTGTTTATAATTTTGAATGCAGCAAGCAACAACAGCAGCAGCAACAACAACTATTGCTGCAGGGCAGGCAATGACTTTAGAGCGTACTACGAAAATTTCAAAAAACGAAAACGTAAAACTGAGAAAAATAATATAAATAATAATGAACACAATGCCATGTCGTGGCAGCAGCTAAACAGCAAAAATATAAAAAAAAAAACTGTTTTCTTTTGAAAAGCGCCTTCTCTTTCACCATCTCTCTCTCACTCTCTCTCGCTGTTGCTCTGCCATGCCCTAGAGTCAAGTGTCACGCACATGTTGTACAGTCCGTTCAGAGTTTTTTTTTTATTGTTTTTTTTTTTTTTTTGCTTCTCTTAGCTTCTAGCTACAGCTTCAGCTACAGCTCATTAAAAGCCACATGCAAACGTTCTACAGTCAAGGCGAAAGGTTTCATATTTAGTTTTGTTTTTTTCTTTATTTCAAGTTCGTTGCCTAAGTCTTTCGTTTGCCAGAGTCGCTTGTTAACCAAAAGCCGACACTAATACAGCGCTGAGCAAACAGGCTAACATATACACAACCAACTGGCCCTGACGAGTGGAACTTTATTTTATTTTGTTGGGTCTGGGGTAGGTGCAACAAAAGTGATTTCCAAATAAAATCGTTGCGGGCTGTTTTGGGCAACGCCTACCCCATGTGCATGCCAAAAGCGCCGAAAAAAAAAAACCAACCAGAAAAACTAAAGTAGAAAGCAACGGCAACGGTTTCAACAAAAAACGCTCAAAGGCTTCAAGGCCAGCAACAGCAGCAACGCCTGGGCAGCATCTCTGTCTTTATGAACGCAAGTTAACACCGCTTGGCCGCTGCCCAAACAAATTGAAAGCAAATCGATGCCAGAGCGTGCCTCATAAGCAGCAGCAACGGCAGCAGCAGCAGCAGCGGCAACAACCACGTTCAAAGTTGAAACACGTGGCTGGCGGGCATGTTGGCCAGATTGCAGCCATTTGACCTCAAACTCCGGCCGGGCACGCACGTGGCTGCAATTGAAGCTCGCGCTGTAGCCATGCAAAATATGCGACATGTTTGACCATTTTGGCCTAGACTAAAGACAACAGCAACAGCAGCAGCAACAGCAATAGCAGCAACTAACTACGGTGTTGTGCTCCCCAGGGGTGTTGTGTGCGCTGTTGTTTGTCTCGGCTATGCCATTGATCTTTATCAATGAGCAGCTAGACGCAACGCAATGAATGGCGCGCGCTTCATTAATTTATGCATATATAGGCAATGCGTAAAAGTGAATGAGACACAGCAACAGCAACAACAACAGCAGCAGCAGCAGCAACAGCAGCAGCCAGTGGCAAGTTATGAGCTTGCCCCGCGGGAAACGCTGCTTAATAAACAATAAATATGCAATTAGGCAAGGCCGGAGCTGGAAACTGTAGACTAGAGACTGGAGACTGTTGCTGGTTGCTGTTGCTTTGGTCAGTTTATATAACGTCTCTAATGCAGCAACAACAATTAACAAGTTGCTGGTTGTTGTTGGCGTTGCGCTTAATGAGAAATGAGCGCGCTCCTTGGAGGCAGCCACGTAAAACAATTTATAAATAAATAAAGATATTGATCTAATTTCTATATAGGCACATGAGTTGCTGCTGCTGTTGCTGCTGTTATTGCTGCTGCTGTTGCTGTTGCTGTTGTTGTTGTTGCTGCCCCGGTGATTGCTTAATCGCTGCCACGCATGAGCATTTCACCAGCTGCCACTGCCGCTGCCGTTGGCTTTCAGTCACGTAGCCGAAGCGAGCCATAAAATGTGACAGGAGAAAGATACACGCATTCAGATACTTTCAACAAGTTTCGATTGAACGCCAATTGCAGCTCATTTATATTAAATACAAACTTAATATGTTGTTATGCTTAAGCGCTGATAAAGTTGTTAACCATAAAGCAACGCAGACATGCGTATATTATAAGCATCTCAGTGCTGTTGCATCTTTTTGGGTTCTCAGTGTTTCGTGCGAAAAAAAGGGGCCAACAACTTGGCTGCATGCCAATTGCCCAAGTTGAGAGCAGTTCGTGCGACAAATCGAGCATTTTACTAACTCAATTAGTGCTTTATAGGCGCAGAGAAATGCGCCTTTTGCCATTTCTGGACGCATACGCAGAAACAATTAAACAACAGCAACTAGAAGCAATAGCAACTGTTGCTGCTGCTGCTGCTGCTGCTGCGACAAATCTCGTGACTGTTCACAGCCCAACGGATGATGAGCATCCGGCGTTTGACGCATTCTGCCATTCTTAAAGCCCTGTTTTGTTTTTGTTGTTGTTGTTGTTGCTGTTGTATTGTGCAACAATGTTTGTCAAATCCGGAAACTGTTCCCATGTTGCTGTGAACTATTGAAAATTGTACAACAGCAACAAAACAGAGGCAGCTGCCAGCAGCAACAACACGGCCAGCGAATGGCATGCGATGCGAATTGCGAATACGTAGACGCAAACGTAAACGAATGCGAATGCGAATGTGAGTTCTCATTCGAATTCTCATTCGCTTTTGATTCACCTGCAAGGCCTTGAAATTTTGTAATTCTAATTTGTAGCCAGCTAAACTAAAACTGAGTCAGTGCTGCAGTTGTGCTTTTGTAATCCATCAGCAACAACAACTGCTCAAAAATTATGATGAAAAACAGCAGCAGCAACAGCAGTGGCAGCAGCTGACGAAAAAATGTATTCAACAATAAATCGGCGGCAGCATTTGATCAACAATTGCCAAGGTGAGATTCTAAGCAGATACAGCAGCAACAACAACAACAACAGCAACAATAACAGCAGCAGCAACAACAATTGCTGCAGTTCCAAGTTCCAAGTTGACGTCGCTGCTGGCTTGTGAGGAGGGCGTGACGGGGCGGAACGAGCACAACAACAACAACAACAACAACAACTACAGCAGCAACAAAAATAACAACAATAATAATAAAAATTTTTGTCGAACAAAACTCGAGAGCGCGACGCGCATTTAAGTTTTACTTAGTCAACGTTGTTGTTATTGTTGTTTTTAGTGTATGTATATAATTGTATATGTATGTGTGTGCTACAGTCACTGCAAAATATTAGTCATATTTAATTTAGTTGCGGCTTCGCCTGCCTGCAGCAGGTGACAGTCGAACTAGCTAAAAGTACGTGCTGCTTATGTCATGCCCAAACCTTTGAGGAAGGCGGCAAGAGGCGTGGCACAACTAGCTGACAAGCTAACATATAGTATTATTATTTTTTTGTGCTTTTTTAATTTTTATTTTTTTTTGGAAGCCAAGTCTTACATGCGCAGCTGTTGCTTATTTGGGAAATACTTAAAGCCCCAGTCTGTCTATTTAATATTAATGCGATTCTGTTGAAAGAAATACTTGTTTATAGTCGACAAATGTAGCTCTATGCTTTATCACGTGTCGATATTGACGTCTGTATATATATACACATTTATCGATCTATTCAATTTTGTATGCGAAACAAAAAGCGAATTGTGAGAATTATTTCTGGGAATCCCCAGAGCAAGTGGCAAATGCAACAATGAAGGAGAGAGAGCGAGAGAGAAGTTACGGAAAATTTAAGGCAGTTCCGAACTTTGAGCAATTGTGAAGTCAAAGTTTAATGCACAGCTATATACTACTATATAGTCATAGTTATATAGAAATATAAGTTGTATATATCAGTTATTTCCCTTAGACATTCCTTATAACAAGTCTACTGAATTGTGTTTCTCCACTTCATACTAAATACTTAAAACTTCTTCTTCTTTCAGATTTTTTTACCCCCTTATTAAATAGCTGCTGCTCTGCAGTTAGTCAATTATTTAACCACAACTTTAATTACCGCTATCTAAATTGTGCTGCTCGCACAAAATTCTTTTGCGGCACTGCATAGCCAACACACAAAATTAAAGAGCGCTCGTAAAAATGCACTTGAAACATTTTCCAGGCCGTCGCACACGGCTCCAACAAATTGGAACGGGTTTCGGGCGACTTTGTGGCTATATATACATATATATATAAAAAAAAAAATATATATATATATGAAACAGTCCATACTATGTCAAACAGGCAAACAAATTAAGTGAAAAAGGGCAAAAAGCAGAAAATGTTGCGGCCAAACATTTAGTTCTAGAGCGGGCATTCAACTAAAGAGTGTACTTGACCAAAAACTACCCTGTAAAATGGGTGAGAGGGTTACTTAGAAAACTTCTGTTGAGCAACAATTAAATACGTGATTAAAAGTTTTCTGTTTGGGGCAAGTTTCTGAAAGCTATTTAAGTCTGATATTGTTTAAATGTTTTTTAGGATAAATAATTTTTTTTTATTAAATGTATTAAAGAAAAATATTTTTAGATGCTATTCTTAAGCAAAACAATTTTAGTTTTAATCAAAAAACATAAAATATCTTACAAATAAATCAAAAAAAATTATGTATAATATAATTATAATTAAAAATGATAAAAAGTTTTTAGTGAAAGAATTTCATTTCAATATTAATTTAATTTAACAAATTTTAAATTCAGTAAATATTAATTTAATTTAAGAAATTTCAAATTTTGTAAAGATTTTATTTAAGGATATGTATGCAAATTTTAAAATTTATTTTAAAATGCTCTTACAGACCTGGAATTTCAGATGTCATATTATATGTGTATGTACATGATAATAGCCTTGAAAAGTACACAAATTTATTTTAAAATGCTCTTACAGACCTGGAATTTCAGATGTCATATTATATGTGTATGTACATGATAATAGCCTTGAAAAGTACACAAGGCTCTATTACAGATTCCGATTCGAGAGGACTATCCTTATTTCTTATACAACTCTTTCTCATTACCAATTAGTTAATGGGTATCCTATAGTCCTATACAGTTCATATTTGTGGTCAGTATTTCATAATGATGCGCTGGTGACGATCTCATTTCACTTTATGAGATCCCAACTAAGAGATAAACAATAAAAAAAAAGATTTAAAAAAAGTGTGGCGGGTAATTGCACAATTTATATAAGCGCATTCTTTGGGGTTTTTTCCAACTTTTTGTCCACTTTTTTTGTATTCTGTTTTGTTTAGACGTAATTTAAATATTATTTGTTTTTTTTTTTTACTTTTTTTTTTCATTTACCAAGCCAAATGAAATCATGGCCAGCTAACTATTATTTGTCGTTTTATTTAAGGTTTTCGTTGTTGTTGGCTCCGTTTTTTCCTATGCATTTTCACACACAGCGCCAACGGATATCACAAAACAGCGATCATGATAATGGAAAAACAGCATGAAAAACTACAAAAAAAAAAAAAGAAAAAAAATTCAACTGAAAACAAACAAAAGAGTGGAAAAATGTACAAAATTAACCAAGCGTTAAAAGTTGTCTGCTATTGTTGTTGTTGTCATTTGTTGTTGTTGTTGTTGTTGTCGAGTAAAGATTTGCCGCTCGCATCGAATGCCAAATATCAAATAGTATAAAACAACATTAATTGGAGTGTCAAAGTACATGGCCTAACCCCACCAAAGCTAAAAGATAGAGCAGAGCAGAAGCAGCAGATATTTGAGCAGTTTAATTGGCATCGCATTAACAAGGCCAAGCAGCCAAAGGAGTGTAAAAGGGGTGGAGGTCCACTAGCTAAGGGTTGGCGGGCGGCTTCATATTGCCAACTAAACTTCACAAAAACATATTCGCAAATTTGAGAACCAATTATAACATGAGCTTGCGCTGACTCATGCCGCCTTTAGTTGCTGCTGCTGCTTCTGCTGCTTCTCCTGCTCCTCTCCCTGGCCCATGCTGTGCACCCACCCACAGCCAGCGGCCACAGCGCGCAAATCTCAACGCATCGATTAAAAATACATCATAAAGTAAGCAGAACGTGGCTTCAGCTACAGCCAGAGACACCAGTCTTCAGTCTCCAGACTCCAGTCGAGAGTCAAGTTTTGGCGGGGTGTTGCCAAGTTGGTTTTTTGTGCCTGGAACGAGTGCCGTCAATGCCTCGTCGTCGTCATAAAGTTGATTTTAATTTTGTTTTGTTTTTTGGTTGTCTTTTTTTTCGCTTTTTTTCATAATAAAATAATAATTATTGTGATTATCGCGTAACTGAAATCTTGAGCTGTAAACATTGCTGCGGCTGGCGTAGACACAAAGGCAAGGGCACGCATCCTTGAAGCTGCTGTAGCTAGTGTGTGTGAGTATGTGAGTCAGTGTATGTGTGTGTGTGCATGTGTGTGGCTGTCAACGTATGTGGCAAGCCACGTTTTATTTGTCAATACTTTGAGCCAAGTCAAAGCAGCCAGACGAGCTGTCGTCTAGTTTACTATCTTGCCTCCCTCTCTCTCTATATATATATATATTGCGCTCTCACTCATTAGCATTTTTGTTATGCGCAATACAAATAAATTGTTATTTATTTGCATACTCTCACTTGGTCTTGTGAAGTTGGCCAGGCTTAAATGCTTAACGGTCGCCTGGTTATTTCACATTTTTTTTTTGTCTTCTTCTTGTATTTGGTAATTTCCTGCAACACAGCTGTCCGCATATGACGATGCTGAGCTGCTGACCAGTTTTGAGAAAGCCCAACATATATTGTGAATTTTGTTGTTGTTGTTGTAGCGAAATATTGTGAATGAAATGGGAAACTAGCTTTCAGCGACAAAGCGTCAAATCTCTTGAGCTGCCAAAAGGAAGTGAGTGCGCCGCGACAGGATGCTCAGGCCGATTGTAAAACACAAACTTTAAGATAAGCAACAACAAAAAAAGAGTGTATAGAAATGGATATAGGTATATATAGTGTCCAGTATATATAGGTAAAAATAGCTAGAGGAAAAGGCGCCCAACATGCTTTCTATTGCTATTAAGATAGATGGCTGCTGATATAGATAGCAACAACGAGCTGATGAGTTGCAGTAGCCAAACTAGAAGAAGAGGAAGCAGCAGCTGAGGAAGCAGCGAAAAAAAATATTGTTGAACTAATGGCATATATAAACCTGTTACTAGCCAACCATGCAAATAGCTGGCAAAGGAGTTTTAGTTTGTTAATAGAAAAAAAAAGTAAGAGGAATAAATATTGAAGCGAGACAAATTGAAATTTTCAGCGACAGCAAAGTTGAAGACTATAAAAAGGGGTTTGAATTGGAAAAGAAACTGAACTTTGAGGTATTTATGATGAGGTGAAGATCTATAGATCAATATATGGATCTATATATAGATTTATAATTAAATTTTAGATAACTTCTCTAACTAAGCAACAATTCCTAGAAACAACATCTCCACAGCCTTAATTCCAATCGAAAAATTCGTTCTGGAACCTGAACTAGTTCAAAGAGCTTCCGCTTAAGCAGCAAAGCGCAGCGAATCAGTTCTACGAACTACGCCTTAAAAAAGTCTAAGCCAAAAATCCATTGGCATACATTTGGTATTGTTGTTTTTTGATTGCTTCGAATTATGTCAACCAGCATCAAGATTGCGCAAACCGCACGTAAGCACAGGCACAGGCACAAAAACAATACAAAACTTTGGCCATAATAAAATTAAAGGCACGCTCTTCAAAGATACATTTGTATCTGTACGCGCTGTAGATACATTGTGCTATGCATTAGATGCGCTCGCCAATGCAAATGCGGTCACTCGATATCAGTGTGTGTGTGTGTGTGTGTATGTGTGTGTGGGGAGAGCTGTTGCTGCTGATGATTGAGAGGCTGATTGAGGCTGACTGAAGAGTGAGAAATTGAGTGCCCACACCCCGTCGATGCGATGAGCTGAAGCTGGAGCTACGCTTCCAGTTCGGGCAATGCATCATTGTTAATGGCAACTTGATTTGTTGTCGCTGCTGGCTGCTGGCTGTTGTTGTTGCTGTTGCTGTTGATGTTTCTGCTGTTGTATTAGGTACTAGTACCAGCATCAGTAGCAGCAACTGCAACAACAACAACAGCAACAACAGCAAGAGCAACAGCGCTGATCAAACTTAATTCAAAGTTCCTGTTACGCGAGCGCACGGTGCAAAATTTCGACATAGGGAGGCGACGACGATCAGCAACTGTTGCTGGTGGGTAACACAGAGTTGTTGTTGTTGTTATTGCAATGTGCGTGTGATTAAGACATGTTGTTGTTGTTGTTGAGGCTGCTGAGTTACATTGTATTATGTGCCATAATTTAATTGACATTGCGCGCGTAAATCAGGCAATCACTGATATACGATGTGTTGTTGTCATTGTTGTTGTTGTTGCTGTTGTTGTTGCTATTGTTATTGTTGCTGCTGCTGCTGTGTCTGCTGCTACTGCGACTACTGCTGTTGCTGTCACGTTCGTTGCCAGAGCATTTAAATGCGGTCAGCCAGTTTTTCATTTTCATTTTATTTCATTTTATTTTTTTTGCTGTCGCTCCAAGTTAGCCGCTGATACTAACTCGACACTTGTATTATTTAAATCAAGTTGTGCTAGTTTTTTGTTGCTGTTTTTTTTTTTTTAATTTCGTTTAAGCTCTTTTTTTTTTTTTTTGCTTAATACAATAAAACTATTTTGTGCGCCGAGCTCTTTAAATTAATTTATAATTTAATGTTTTTTTGGCAAGTATTTTGAGATGTTTATAAAAGTTTCTTTGGAATTCCGTTGAAATTTACTTGCGTTTTTTTTTTCCTGAAGTCCATGACCTTTGCTCAGCGTTGTTTTGGGGCTAGGGGTGGAGCAGACTTATCGCTGGCAGCAGCAGCAGCAGCAGCAGCAACAGGGACAACAACAACAACAACCGCGACAAAGGCTGCTGCGAAGGTGTGCACCGTGGGCGATGCGTCTGCGTCTGCGTGCAGCAGCCAAGAAACACACACACACATACTCACGCACTTGCACACACACACACACTTATCCCTAAAGCAGGCGTTGTTGATTTTTGCAGACAGGCGAGAGCAGCTAGCCAAGCCAGTCGCAAAATATTAGTATAGTCTGAGGCAGTGATAAGGCAATGTGAGAGAAATCAAAAAAAATTTAATTGAAATTGATTTGTTGAAAATTTTAAATGTGTTTATAAGTAAATCAAGTATTTAGTATGTAAATTAATTGTACAACACTGGGAATTTCTTAAGCTGCTATACAATCTTAAGCCTATTGAAATTTGTATATAAAAAGGCTTCATCTAAATTATATGTTTAGCTAATGCTCAGCCACACATCACAATGGAATTAAATAAAGCAGATACTCTGTGTTAATTCGTAGACAGATTTTAAATGATTCTATTGAGTACCTGTGTCAATACACTTTACCGTTTTATTATTATTACAAGCACTAAAATTAGTATGATTACAATTGTAATTATAATATCTACTATAAGAATGACTGCGATTTTTATTGCCATTTTATCCATATTATTTTATTAGGCTCATTATTAGCATTCTTATTATCATTGTCTATTATCTATTCCAATTTTTATTTCAATTATCATTATTATTTTTATATTATTGTCATTATGAATATCATTGTCAGCATTTTATTTTCATTATCATATTATCAAACTTATTTTATTATCATTATTTTATTTTTATTAGCATTATTTTATTTTTCATTATCATTATGACTATTAATTTACTGTCACTATTCATTTTTATTATTCATTCACTCATCATTTTATTGTCATCATTATTATCATTTTATTACTCAGATGCACTTTCATCGGTCTCTCTTTCATTATCATTATTTTATTGTTATTATCAATTTTCATTATCATCATTATTATTATTAATCATTATTATTTTCATAATTATATTTTTTATTATACTTATTAAAGTTAGTTATTGTTTTTTATCTAAAAATCCGAATCCAAATTTTAGAGTTAGGTCTTTTAAAAAAATAAATTCTGACTGCAATTCGTGATCAATTTTTTTAGTTCCTAAACTTAGTGGTATTCATTTGAATAATGAAAACATTTTGTATTTAATACTGTGGATATATTTCGCCATTGCTTCACTACGAACATTTTCTGTGGAGTCTTGAATGTTGAAGAGCTTCTACAAGCGCCGTTTTGGCAGTTCATCTGCTAAACATAAACTTGATGTTGCTGCCAAAATCCTCAAAAATCCTTTGTTTTGCGAGGTTTTTTCGAGCGTGGCCTCCTACAATTCGGTTTCAGCCGTTGCGCCCTTTTCTGGCAGGCGGGCGAGCACAGTCGCAGTCTGAGCCGCAGTCAGAGCCGCAGCCAGATCAAAATGTGCCGATATGAGCTCATAAACACGCAGTTTAAAAGGTTCTCTTTTCGCTTTTCAGATCAGCTCGTTGAGCGGTTCGCACGGACAGCAGCGCTGTTTAATTTCGGCTCTTTCTGATTTATATTATATATATATATATACATATATATGTGTCTATATACATATATCTGTTTTTAGAGTGTTTGCGTTTGTCTCGCGCTGTCAGCTCCGAGTTTGAGTTTTTGGTGCTTGAGTTTTTTATGTGCGTTTTTTTTATATTTTTGGGTGTATTTTTTTTTTGTTCTTGATATTGAAGCATTGGCGATCAACTGCCAACGTTCTATGTAATTATTCAATTAGGCGGCAGGCGGTGTAAGCCAAGAAATAAAACACACACAACAAAAAGAAGGAAAACAGTAGCCAGTATTTAGCTCTAATTGAAACTGAATCAAAGCGAAAGCGACAGACAGCGAGACATACACACAGTACATACGTATCATATATATATACATATATAGCTATATAGTATATTGATCTGGCGAAACAGTGACCGGATGCACTTTCAAAATAAAACTACAAGTGCGCGTACTTAAAGCCAAGTAAGAGATTCAACTAGGAGGAGGTCGAGGGGGCAGCCGCCAGCTGACGGCCAACGGCAGAAACTCGTTTTATATACACTCTTTGCAGCAGCAGCAGCAGCAGAAGACGCAAAAAATAATAATAATGAAATTACCATAATTATATTTTGCAGCCAGCACTAAAATATATATGTATATAAATATATTAAAAAAACCAGTGGCTATAAAAAAAAATACCAAACGCGGCAAAAACAAAAAACCTAAGCAAAATGTGCCACAGTTTTGAGCAAAGTATATTATCGTATAGTTTTTATAGCCATATCTATATAGCCATAGACCATTGCTGTTGCATTTTTCATTAGCAGGTGTTAGAACGTGTCGCCAGATTGAGGCCGGACAACAACGACAGCGACAACGACAACGACGAGCTGTCAGTGTCAGCCGTGAGTCGAGAGCTCTCAGCTACAAAAATAAAACAACAGCAGTAACAACATTGCCTGCCAGCATTTTGTAAAATGCAAAAATGCATTCAACATGCAAAACTTTAAGAACAACAACAACAACAACATTGTATAATACGCCCCAAAAAACGATAGAAAAAAGCAAGGAAAATAAACGATTGAAAACTAATGAACTTTTATTACTCTAGTATATATAGGTGTATATATATACATATGTATATGTATATATATGTTATATATACCTATCTATATGGAGATCTTTAGCGTTTGGCTTAGTACTAAAGCTTAGTTGAGCACCTTGGCTATATAGATTTATGCATATAAATCTTGTCAAATCCAAAGCTACAAATCATAATACTCTAATATATCAATGAAAATTTACATATTACAACGCTTAATAAAAATATATATTTAAAAAAAACGTATAAAAAATATCATTATACTCTAATAACTACAAAATTTACATGTTATTTCAACGCCTCAGAAAAAAAAAAAGAAAACAAAAAACAGAAATCATATTACCCTAATAATCTTATCTTAATAGAATTGAGTAATCCTATTGAGCTTTTTTATTGTCGAATTTGGATTAGTTATCTTAATTATTCTTAGCTGTTGTTAAGATAAGAAAAGTTGTATGATAATATAATAAGAATAATAAATATAATATAAATCTGAGCTTTTTTATAACATAAATCTTAGCTTTCCATTGGGGAACTGAGTCAACTTGATTTAAATGCAAACGCAAATCGATTTCTCTTATAAATCACTTCAAATATCTATGGCAGCTATAAGATATAGTAGTTCGATCAGGCTTATATAGATATATAAGTAAAAGAAAGCTTATAGTATTAGCTATACAAAATTTTCAGCACCTAGCCCAAGTAGTTGCCTAGTTATGATAGTTAATCTGACTAACAAAACTGGGCTAATTATATCCCTTCTTTAATGTTCCTATATTAATTCTTTAAATATTTTTCAGTCAATATCTAAATCCATAATCATTACTAAATTCATTTTCAAATGTATCTTAATCTTAGCCAAAAATATATATAGCTAAAAACTTGGAAACCTCTTAAAGCTTTAACTTAGCCAAGTTAGCCCGGCACTGCACGCTGAAGGCCATTAAGCCATGTTTGCTGGCGCTGGGGTGGGGATTGCGGCTGGCGTTCGAGTGGCCAATGCAGTTGTTGTTTGTGTAACGCATAAATCTTAAGGCAAAGCACAATGGTTTGTTTGCACGGCTCAAACAGTGGTGTGGCCGGCAACAGCAACAGCAACAGCAACAACAACAACAACAACGATTACAATTTAGCTATAGCTATAGCTATATAGCTGTAGATGTTAGCTAGCAAATCAATAAAAAACTTCCGTTGTGGCTGCCGAAGTTAACTTTGAGGGCGGTTTTAATTAACACGCGCCGGGCCACGAAAGCGAAAGTCCGCACGGACAGACAGGACTCTGGCCAGAGGTAACTGCATTACTGACCAGCTACCAGGCACTGAGCAGAGAAACAGTTAGCCCAAAAAAGTAATACAGTGAAAAAAATAAAATAAAACACCCTTTGTTGCAGTCATAAATTAAATTTTGTGCTTAACCCTACCTTGGGTATTTATTGCAGGGTCAGAGCAGATAAAGCAAATTGATTGTGTCGCCCGTGGGCATTGTGTATGCGGCTTATGGTACAGTGGGCGTGGCTGTTTATTTAGTTAGCTAGCTAGCGAAAAAAAAGTGAGTAGAAAACTGCATGCGCTGACAATGCGGACATCGATTGACAGCTGCCAGTTGGCTCTGACTGTTGTTGTTGTTGTTGTTGGCAAATTTTATGGAGCCGGGTTCGCTCTCTCTAGGACGCTGGGTGCTTTGCCCTCTTGTAAATCAGCGTTTATGGGGTGACTAAGTAAACGGCTTTTGGCCTGCCACAAATTTATTACACAGCCGCCGTGTGGCACGCCCCGCCTCAGAGGCAAGACGACGACGACGACGACGACGAGTCTCAACTGTGCGCCGTGTCTGTTTCGGTTTCTGTGGCATGGCAGCAACGCAGCCGTGTATTCAAATAACTATCTTGATAAACAACTTGCGGCCAAGCAACACCCACGCAACACACACTAACACACACAAGCACACACAACAGTCAGAGCAGGGTCTTCAACTTGTTTTACAAGTTTCATTTGAGCTGCCTTGCAATGTGCCTCAGCTGTGCCCCTTCTGTCTGTCTGTGTGTGTGTGTGTGTGTGTGTGTGTGCGTGAACTTTTGTGGCACACTAATTCAATTAGGAAGCCCACGCCCACTATCAATAAATTTCTCAAAAACGAGACTCATTCACATCAACTTTTGTTTTTCCTCTACTTGACTTTTTTACTTGACTCTTTTTTTTTTTGCAACTATTTTATTTGCTTTTGCTTTCCATGTGGAAAACTATTGTAGCGAAAACAAAACAACAACAACAAAACGTACAATGAGACAGAGGTTCGGGCACTACGAGTCTGGAACTTGAACTGAAAAAACTGGGTGGGTGTCGCCAAAGCAGCCACAATGGCAGGCAGGCCTCGTTTTACTATATATATGTATATACTATATATATGTATATATGTATATCTTTTTTTTTTCATAACAATTATAATTTTTTTTATGTTTGTATCTTTCTCTCTTGGTCGTGGGCAGCAGCGCGTGCATTCGCAAGATACTCATTGTTGTTGTTGTTTTTTTTAGCTGAGTCGTCATACAAAAGTTGACATTGACACACGTGCAAAATGCAACAACAACAACAACAACAGTAGAGAGAGGCAGAGCTGGAAGAGCTCGCATACATTATGATATTAAACACAGTCGTTAGAGCTTGTCTGCCGGCTGTATACATGTATTCTATATATCTATATACTATATATATATGTCACAGTCGTGGGCGTTAGCATATGTCTAGCTAGTTGTTGTTGTTGTTGTTGTTTACTAGTTGGTTGCTTGGCTTGGCTTGGCTCGTTTGTCAGTCAACATTAGCGGCATGTCAACAATTCAATTTGAAATGCATTTAGCTGCTGCTGCGGCTGTGGCTGTGGCTGCAGTTTTGTTTTCTGGCTTTTTCGCCCAGGGACAGGACTTTATATACCTGGGGAATTGAGTTGGTGTTGGTAGGAGTAAGAGTATATGCGCCTTCTATACCTTTGCATATTGAATGAAAGTTGGTTTTTTAGCACACTGCTACTCTATAGAGAAGTAGAGCTTTTAAGTTATTAAATAGTCTAGTTCGGAAATGAAAGCTTGTGGAGACAATAGGGTATAGAATGAAGGGTAAAGATGGTAGGGTATAGAACGAAGTATGTGGGGTATGAGGTATTGAGTAGGTAGAGTATAGTGTAGAGAGGAGAGAGAGCGAGGAGAGAGTATATAGAGTATAGAGGCTATATAGACAATGTAGAGTATGGAGAGTATATAGAGTATATAGAGTATATAGAGTATATAGAGTATATAAAGTATATAGAGTATGTAGAATATATAGAGTATATAGAGTATGTAGAGTATATAGAGTGTATAGAGTATATGGAGTACATAAAGTATATATAATATATAGAGTCAACACAGTATATAGAGTAAACAGAGTATATAGATTATTAAGCGTATGGAGGTAAAATAAAGTCTATAGGATACTCTATATAGTATTTAGAGTATAAAGAGCATATGTGGTACATAGATTATATTAAGCAAAAAAGGAATACAAAGCATCTACACTTTCTGTTAATGTACAAAGTATTATAGGAACATATAGTATATAACATTTAAAGAATAGAGAGTAGAGAGCATATATAATATATTGTAAGAAGAAAATATTGCGAGCGTCTTCTCTTTATATTTTTCACTGCTAAACTCTGTTGCGTCCACTTGTCTTTATTTCTAACTGACTTTGCCTACAAACTATCGGAGACTATCGATGGTTCGTAACTATTGCCGACCACCGGCCTACGAAAAATATAAATATAATATAAAGATTTCAGCAGTCTGCAGTAAACCGCCTCTATTATTATAGATACAGAGTATACAAGACAATCAAATGTTCTTCAATCTCTCAGTCCATTATCATTTCAGCTCAAATGTCAAGTAAAGCCTCAAGCTCACTCTATATTTATATACGCCACAAATGAATCTATATTTATACAATGTATTTTATATATAGTATATATGTATGGGACTCACCTGCGTTTGCGTGAGGCCCAAACTCGCGGCCAGCTCGGCACGTTCGGGCAGAGCCAGATATTGGGTGCGTTGGAAACGTCGATTCAGTTGCTGGAGCTGCAGTGAACTGTAAATGGTGCGTGGCTTGCGCATTTTCTTGCCCTTGCCATTGACGCGTAGGCCGGAGTCCTCGCATTTGTCTGAGATTGAAAAGTCTGCAAGAAGAATGTATATATATATATATATATATATATATATATATATATATATATATATATAAATATATGAATATATGTATATATATTTGAGAGCGCCAGAAAAAGAGGGAGCTGCAGACATAAATGGGCCGCAATGATGAATTTATAATAAGGCATAAGAATTATGGCAAAGCGCTGCGATTGTGAACTGCGGACATAACTCTGACTATATAAATATTCATGAGCTGCACTTCGGAATGCATGACAGAGCAACTCCAAATAGAGAGAAAGAGCGACAGTGAGCAGAGCAGTGCAGAGCAGAGCGAGTCGCTATTTGGGCTGCCAAATCGAACGCTAAGTAACTTGTAAACGGCTTTGCAATTAACTTTAATTAACAATTACGGCATAAACAAAAAGCAAAAGTTCAAAGCACTCAACTTGCAGCTCATGACGTAGCTAATTGTGAAAAATACATGCGAGTCTATACATATATATGTGAGTGTGTGTGTGTGCGAATCCAGCCAACTATTATTAAGCGCCCATATATGGTAACCGTTACCCTTACCTGACAGTAGGTGTGTGCGTGTATGTATTGGTGTGTGTGTCGAAAATATTGGCGCCGCAGCACGTGCTGTCGCTTTAATGACAAAATGGCTGCGTGCGAGCGAGATGGCAATTGCCTTAACTTATATTTGACCACCCAGCACATAAGCCATTAGTCAGACTGACACCAGGTCCCAAGTGTGTGTGTGTGTGTGTGTTGTGTGTATGAGTGTGCGTGTGTGTGTGTGTGTGAGCTGCTGCTGCTGCTGCACATGTCGCTGGCCGGGGCAGCGCTACACCAAAGAATGGTGTAATTAATTACGCCAAACGAAAGCTTAATTACCGCAATTATAATTACATACATGTGTACATGTATATGTGTGCGTGCGTGTGTGTGTGCATATGTATGAGCGTGTGTGCCAGTGGGCCATTTAATTTTAGGCATTTGTATTTAAAGACTTTTTGGCGCGCAAAATAATTTTGGCTAACAGCTGTTTTTGTTAACACAATAAACCGAAATTTTGTAGCCAACAGACAGAGAGACAAAATGAAGAGTCAAGGTTAATTGCGAAGCCACCCACGCCCAGTCGTTCCAGCCAGCCCAGCCAATGTGGCGTATGTGTGATAAATGTGTGACAAAATGTCAAACTGCGTTATTTAACATATACATATACTATATATGCATATATATCTATATCTATCTATATATACACGCTTCTATAGCTTTGGCTCTGTGTTGGCGGCAACAATAGCTGGCAAAATGAATTGCTTTTCACTTACGTACAAAACTGCTCAACCAAAACGCATAAAAAAGTAACAAAAAAAATAGCTACAACAGCAACAAAATTGTTTAACAAAATGCGATAGTTAACAAAATGTCACAGTCAAGCGCGCAATTATGCCAGCCACAATGAATATCGAAATTAAAATTTATATACGAAATAAAAGCCAAAAAAAAAAAACTTGAGTACAGCTCATGTGACAGGCTTTAAAGTTTGCATTGAAATAAATAAATTTACAGAATTTTAATATTAGTTGTGTTGAAAAAACTTTATGCAAATGCAGAATAAAATAAAAAATAAATAAATACAAGAAAGAGAAAAACAAAACAAAGATTTAACGAAAATTCTTTAAAAGAAGAATAAATAATACTAAAATTAGTTATTAGTTCGATTTGCGCTTCAATTTACCTATCTAGCCTCAATTTTGGTTTGTACTGCATATAAATTTAATATATATTTTCATATGTGTCAAACATATATTTGAAATGTATTTCTGTAATACTTTTAAATACATTTCTTTCAAATATGTCAAAAATATATTTTATATATTTCTCATATCATATTAATATTGCTTACATAGCTTTTCAAACATCTAAAAAAAATATATATATATATCACATATTTTCCTAAATTACCTAATATTTTTACAAATTTTTTTTTTTTTAATAACTTTTCAAAGCATATATTTTAATACCAAAAACAATGTCATCCTCATTTATATATCTACGTATTTTAATTTTTGGCTTAGAATATCCCAACTCAAAAAAGTTTTGTAACCTTCACTCAAATTATTGGTTAGCAAATCTATTCAATCTAAGCTCTTATATTTTATAATTAAATAAATTTAAGAGCCATTTATGTATTTAAGTCTTTGATAAAAAGTTTTTGCATTTTTGAGCTAAGTGAATATTGTTTTAATCAAGTTGTGACTACCGTAAACTAATATAAATTGAAATTCCGTCTCTGAACCGGTTCATTGCAGAATTAATGACCTATATAAAAACCATATTATGGCTCTATAAAAAAAGCCAAGCAAGTGAGAATTTTAAGAGTAGTTTAAGCTAATGGGCTATGAAATTAAGTGTCGCCAGCTTTGTCATAATAAAGTTTTTGATATGGAAATTTATGAAACAAAAAAAAAATAAATAAAAAAAAATACACGATTTAAGAAATGGTGTGAAAAAAGTAAGAAAGTGATAAAATTGTGAATGCTTACGATTATTTCTATATTTTTATTTATTGAAAAATATCTTAATAAACTTCTTGGTGTTTGTTTTTTTATCAGTGTGGAAATGTCAAAGTCAAGTCTGTTTAGATGACGCTTGAGAGAGCGTTGTCCACTTGTATTCAAGTGTCGCGAAAAAGTGCGAATTTAAAGAGCTTGAATTGAGTTGGATCTTGAGCAGAGGCCAAAGGCAATGCCTGACCAGCTGAACAACTCTTCAGACAACAATAGCAGACGAAACTTTAAGTGATGTGCGCTGTGCGAATAACAGCTGTATAAGATATAGATGAACTGAATGAGATGAAATGAGATGAGATGAGATGAGATGAGATATGTACATATGTTATAGTTGAGTAGTTGTTGTTGTACTTACCATCCTTGGGAGGACTGGCGCAGGGCGGTGCATAGCTGCCTAAATGATAGCCAGAGTAGGAATTCTGATGCATGGGCGGGAATGGATAGCCTAAAGCGCTGCGTGGACTCGGAAAGCCCGAATCCTGGCCGCCCTGTGGACCAAAATGCTGATACGTGCTGCGTATGCCGCCGTAACTGTAAAGAGAATGATAAGTATATAAATATAATAAATCAAAATATATATACATATATATGAAATGAAATCAAATCGGAACTAAGGCTAAAACTACTGCCTCATATCCTATTCATTGTTGGCCTTTTGGCACGCCAGTTCAGGTCAAAGAACAACAAATGAATGTGAAAAGAATGACAACAACAACAACAACAACGACAACTAAAGTTTGCGTGTTTTGTGTACACTTTTCAGTGCTGCACAACGACTATTAAATTCCAGCGCCCCACAAATATAGTAGAAACCTCAGCTGCACAACTATCATGTTTAATGCACAAAGCGTCGAAACGAAACTTTATTTCTCACAACAAAAAATTTGATTTTATATGACAAACTTTTGCGCTGACTTCATTAAAGAGACAGAGACTAAAAATCAATAGTAGTAGTAAATATTTTGTTAACACTTTTGGAACGGAGGCAAGCTTAAAGTTTGCTGTCGAACAGTTGAACAGTTGAACAGTTTCCCATGGAGTTTGGCTGTCGACTTTGTCTTCTTCTTCTTCTTTGGGCACAATTTCTAAGCGATTGCCCAATAATAAGCCATGAAATATTCAATACAAAGCGGGTTAAAAGGCAACACGGAAACGGAAACAACAACACGAACTGCAACTGACTGACAACTGGCAACTGGCAACTGACAGAGTGAAACCGCAGCTCGAACTCCGGCAATATGGCAGCCAGCGAACCACTTTGGAGTTGCACACGCACCACAAGAAATGAAAAACAAAAAAGTAACTGAAAAAAAAATATATATATGACAAACCACAAAACGCAAAACCGCAAAAACGCAAAAATGCAATGAAATATGTATAATGAAAAATCGAATCGTGCGTTGCAAAAACAATTTGAGCAGCACGAGAGAGTAAGAGAGAGAGTGTGAGAGTGTGAGAGAGAGAGGGTCATAGAAGCCCTCCTCGCAACTAGCATAAATAATATTTACCCTCGATCAAGTTTTTACCCATATGGAGTACAGTGTGCATACAACTTAAAGTCCGACGTTTGCTAAACTGCACTTAATTGAATTTATTTTTGGCTTCCGCTCATTGCCGCAGGGCTTTTGTAAAAAGGGAGTCCAAAAGCGACACCAGCATAAAAAATATGGAAAACATAGCACCGATATAACAGAGAACTAAGGGTATATATACATATATACCCTATATGCACAATAACTACAACAAGCGACTTGTTCAATCAAGAAACAAAAAAGAGGAAAAACAAAACTTGACTTGATAGAAAGGGCGATATGCATATACATATATATACATATATCATATATATAGATATATAGATAAATGTTTTCATAAACTGATAAAAATACACATCTGACATGTTTAAGTATATAGCAGCCATATCTCTTTTTTCCAGCAATCTGATACTGAGCTACAACTTTGGCACTTGGCATAGCCCGCGGCAAAGCAAAAAACATTTACAAAAGATTGTAATTCAGATAAAAGGCAAATAAATGCATTGACAGCTGTCCATGTTTAAGTTTAGATCTGGCCGTATCATTAGGCATATATTAATATAGATAGCTAAAGTAGAATCCATAAATTGTATAAAATAAATAAATATGATAATTCAAATTGTGTTTACAGATTGAAAGCTGTCGGAGAGCGGTTCGAACATATATATTATGAGCAACGGCATTCTTATAGCGGGTAAGTGAAATATTTTTATATTTTATTTAATTCTTATTTATATTAATTGAAAATTATATTGCGAACAAACTTGTTTTTGCTTCTAACCAGTCTAGACTTGAGCTAAAAATATTCCAGTTTGACTTGGACAAAATTTTATTTTATATAATTTATATTGTGCTTATATACAACGAAGTTTATATGCATTTTAATTGTTTTCTAAGTTTAGTTGCAACGGAATTTTCTTAAAGTTTATATATTTATATTTTATGTATATATATTTTATATATGTTTGTTGTCATATATGTAAAACATTTACATATGCAAGTATATTAATTCATATTATTAAATACATTAATAAAAATCGAATTTAAAACACAAAATTTTTTATATTTTTTAGATTTTTTTAACTTATTTTCAATTTAGTTGATACTAAATGATAAATAATTATTTTTCATTTTATGTTAATTTAACAAACTGAAAATACAAAAAAAAAATCAAATAATTTTGAGCTTTCAATTTTTAAATTAATTTGAATCATAAAATCTTTTAATTTGATATGAAGAAAATAACATAACAGCTGTAAATTAAATATAAAATATTTTAATTTATGATAATGCAAACAATAAAGAACATTGAAATAGCTTAGAGCCTTACATCTCAAAAATAACTAAAAATATACCATTTTTTTATTTTGGATAATATAAAAATTGGAATTTAAAAAAAAAAGCAAAACTAATTATAAATTCTAATAAAAATATTTAAAATAATTCATTTTTATATTTGCATTATAGTTCAAAATGAAAATTTAATACAAACTCGTTATATAATTTGTATTGTACTTGAAAATACTTTTTAATATATACGATTAACTATAATACAAATAAAAAACAATTTTTTCTGATATATTTTTAATTATACAGCAAATTCTAATGAGCTTTTGTATATTTTGAAAAACCGTTTGTATATTTCTAGATAGTTGTATTTTGAGTTTATACATATTTTATACTTATCAAATGAAAATAATTATTTATAATTATTAAACAAATTTTGCTTTTTTGAAAAGAATCCTAAAAGAATTTATAAATATATAAATTTAAGTTTCTATATCAGGGTATAATATTTTCATTCTTCAATATTTTATATTATTTCCTAGCTACAATGCTTTAGTTAACTTTATCTAAGATCTTGTCTAGCTAAGCTCTATTATTTTGCATATTATGAAGGAACTAGAGCTATGCACAGCAATCAATACAATTGAACCAAATTAAAGTCTTATAAAGATCTGGGGTAACGCCCTAGTTAATGTCTTATAGCCTGCTTTACTTTTTGGGTGTGTTATATAAAGAGCTGATGACGTGAGGCTGATAACAAGAAGGCAAATCAAAATGCTGAACAGAGCTGAAGTTAGTGCAATGCAAGGGGACAAACAGTTGTCAGTCAGTCAGCTCAGGTGGGCAGTCAGTCAGTCAGTCAATCTGCCAGATAGTTGTCAGTCAGTCAATCAGTTAGACAGTTGCATTTGTCCTTCAGTTTCCATTTGATAGGGGAAACAATGAAAACGCAATGTTTAGACAAGTGGAGATGTTGTGGCATGTTGTATGTATAGTTTGTACTTACCCGGCGGCGGCATGCTGCTGCAGCTCCACAAATGCTGATTTGCCAGGTATGTTGACGCCAGGTGTTATGCTGGCGCTAACGGCCGTGCTACCGCCGTCCATATATTTGGGCGTATGCGGTGCATCTGGTGCATCCATGCCCGATTGTGGGGTGCTGGGAGGCCCCTCGTAGGGGCTCCCTAAATCCGTAAAATTGAGCGTGTTGGCGCCTATTGAGGCCACTTTATCAAGAATTTTGGCGGCTTTACTTTTTGACACGTGCGCCCGCGAAAAAAATAATCAAAATGCTAAAGACAACAAATTGCAGCTGTCTCTATGTGGGTGTGTGTGTGGGAGACCGTGTGTGTGTTTGACAGCTGTGTGTGTGTGTGTGTGTGTGTATGTACTTTAGTTTTAATTGCACATGAAACAAGTTTATATTAGTTAGTTAGTTGGTTGAGTTAAGCGCGTAAATCCTTAACAGCATTTGTAGCGTAAGCACTTTTGTATTTATCTCTCTCTCCTTCTCTAATTTTCTATATTTATTTTTGCACTCAAGAATTTGTTGCACTCGCAAATTTGGGTCACCCTTTTAATAATAATGATGTAGTTGTTGTTGTTATTGATGATGTTGCTGTTGCTGTAGTTGCTGCTGTTGCTGTTGCTGTTGTTGACACCACTTGTAACAATTTGTATTTGAATGCCTTTTATTTATTTTATTTATTTATCTTTTCTTTTTCTTTTTGTTGTTGTTGTTGTTGTTGTTGCTGCGCGCATTTAATTGGCATTCAGGAATAAAATGCACACACTCCAAGCCAAAAGAGCGACACACTGAACAACAATCTATGTAATTTTTATTTTCTCAATTTGCAATTTGCAATTTGCGCGACGGCAACGCGAACGATAACGCGATATATTATATATATATATATATATATATATAAATATGTGTATATGTATGTATATGTATATATATTTTTATTATTTAGAATCCCAGTGGAGAGAATCTCTAGCCGTAGCAGCAGCGCTTGGAATCTAGCGTAAAACGTAAAATCGTGTGAATCGAGAGCTCGAAACGAACCGGGCGAACGGCGCTGCGACGAGCGACAGCAACAACGAACCAACCACGAACAAAGTGCGTATACGACTAGGTACGAGCTCAGCGCTGCGATTGCGCGCTGCCCGACTGCGCTGTTGTTGGTGGCGCAAAAACCGGCAGATGTCGCTTTGCGGCGTTGTCGCTGTAGCGTGCGAGCGCAACGGTTGCGCATGCTAGAGCGTAAGTGCAAGCGAGATGGCAATTGTTGTTTGCCAGCGCTCGCAAACCAAAACCAATGGCAGGGCAGACAACCGGTTTGACGTCGCGTCGCTGCCGCCGCTTGGTGTGTGTGTGTGCATCGGTGTGAGCTGTCGCGGCAGCGGTTGGCGTTGAAACCGCACCAATACCATAAATTTTATCAATGGAGACGGCGCAGACGAGGGGCGCCCCCAGCGGATTGTGCGGTTGTGTTTCTGTGTTCTCTTTTCTTTTCTGTTTGCTGTTGTTGTTGTTGTTGTATTGTATATCAACTTTGTAGTTGGCAGTCGTCTAGTTTTATGGCGCCCCCCTTCCAGCCACCCACTTGAGGCGTGGCTAGCAACAGCAACAGCAACAGCAACAGCAGCAGCAGCGGCCCTCTTTGGGGGATTTACAACATTATCAACATTTATATTTGTATGCAAATTTTGTATATTTTTTTTTCTTTCGAGCTGGCATTCTTTGGGTTTTACGGTTTTTGGACGACGACGACGACGACGCTCGCTGCCATTGAAAGTGCAAATATTTTGACATTTTAAATAATGTTGATTAAATGCAAAGGCTTCAATTATTAAATTGATTGTTGAACCTGTAATTTTTGTTTTATTTTGCTATTTGTCAGCGGCACGCAATCAACAGTTGCATTTGGGTGAATAAAATGAGCCAAATGTATTTATTTATATAATTAAAACAAGTGAATGTGATAATTATTTTTTATCAAGGGTTGGTGTTTTAGATTAGTACTAAAATATGTTTTTATATTTGTTATTATTTTATGTCTCTGTGAAGTCAGCCAAATAGTTCGGATAACTCAAGTTTTTAGGGCTTGACTTTAATATTAAAGCCACTTGAAGACAACTAGCGCCATCTACTTGCCCAAACTGAGCAACTTGACAGGCGACAGCAACAACAACAAAAGGCAACAAACCAGTCAAACTGGCCCACAACTTGACGTCGCTCAAACGGCACAGGTACTAAAATACAATACACAAACACAGAGACACACACACACACACACACACATGTACACATGCACACTTGCTTACTCACCAATACACATGTGCTGCGCTATACACGCCCCCAGCACGCCACACACACACACATACCTGCTTAGATGTGTGCAGAGAGCGCCAGCGCCTGCGCTCTCTCGCTCTCTTGCTAGCGCACTGACGCCGCCCACTGCTGAGCAACAAATTCAAAATGGCGCCAACGTCGCTGTCGCTTTGCAGCGCTCACTCAGCAGCACTCGGCGCGACAAGCCAAAGCGTTTTCATTCACAAGACGGCGCCCGATGCCGGGTCACTTTTTGAAGACAAGCAGAACCTTTAACAGAGCCGCGCAAGCTGTGAGCTGTACGGCTTACGCCCCTTCCATTCCGCCCGCACAGAAGTTGTCACCTGTGCGCCTCGAGGAGGATTTCCGCTTCGACTGGGTTTTTTGTCGTTGTCGTTGCCGTTGCCGTTGCTGTCGCTGTTGCATATTCATAAGCCTTGGCAATTAGCCGAGCCGGGCCAAGTAAAGCGCAGTCTTATTGTTAGAGACAAGAAACGTGCATCGGTTCAATACGATTGGCTGATCCGATTAAAACCGTAATCCCTAACACAAAACGGCTTCGGACTGCACTAATTTGAGGGCAGTAAAGTAAAATGCACGTAATTGTTGCAATTAGTTAATGAAATATTTATTAAATGCAAATTATGATTGACTCTGGCTACTGCTCACTTTCCCACTACAAAGCCGCCGATGTGTGTGTGTGCATGTAAGAATGTGTTGTGTGACTGTGTGTGTGTGTGTGTCTGTGTGTGTTGCTGTCTCTTCCAAATAATTGCACATAAATCGTATTGCAAAACACGTGCAGTGCAAATATGTCAAATCAACGCGTTAGCAAGTCAATTTTGCAACAAATGACCATTAAATTAACTTGTCTAAAAGTTTATATCAAATATTTCATGTTTTATTAGTAGCTGCCATAAGCTAATTAATAACTTGAACGAACGGCTTAATGATTGACAGAAGTCGAACCAAACAAGACAAATTATGAAGTGCAGACATATTAATAGAGTTGATTTGAGTATATATAGATGAGTAATATATAGTAAGCTAATCTGAATCTAAGAAGAGTGAAATTTTGTTTGATTATAAATTTTGCTGTTAATAGCACAAATTAGCTTAGAATATGATTTAAAGTCTAAATAAACTATTGGAATATACAATAATTATTATACTCTTTCGTAAAGTGTACAGAGTATATTGGCTTTGCGCAATATCCGTCTGGGCTTATGAACAGACCCGTTCGTTGCTATTATAACTATAGAGCAGAAATTTAGAACATATGCTTCTTTCTTGTCTTATCTATGTATTATCCCATTTATAGATATTAACAATATTTGTGTTAGATATAAAAAATATGAAAGTCACAAAGTAATATATTCTCTTAAAACTACAAAAAATGAATATTCGATTCGAAATATTATACTTTTTAAATGGTTTGCTAAATAGTTAACAACAGTTACCCGATATAGAGTACAGGATATCTATATGAGACATGTACTTTATTGTTCATTAGTTTACTAAAAAATCATATTGATATTGGACTTTTTTGAAATATTTTAGGTATTTAAAAATATATTATATTAATATTTATATTTATTATATTATATTTTAAATACTTAAAATAATTTTTAAGTACATCATATTAGTTTTAACTATGATTTTATGAAATTATTGACAATCGCATATATTATATATATACTATAATATACAAAATCTATTTTAATATTGTAAAATATTAAAAAATTTATTAAAGCCTGCATGTTTTGCAAGCACAAAATTTATTTTAAATAAATATATTAAAGCAAGAAACTCTTTAATGCTTACGAAATCAAATCCATTCCCAATTACAAGCTTCAACCTTGTGCTCTACTTAATCAATTAAATGAGTAAATAGCTGAACAAGCTCTGCGCTTTTCACATTGATGTCTCACTTTATGTAGACGCCCCAGTAACTAAATCAGGAAAGAAAAAAAACATACACACAAAATGAACAAATCACCCACTAAATAAACGTAGCATTCGAATACGGAAGCCTAATCGATTTTATTACCAAATAACATTAGTGGCCAGAAATGAAAGCCGAGTGCCGTCAATGCAATGCAATGTTGGACAAATGAGACGATTAATTTTGTTGGGCCTAGGCCAAAAATGAAGGTAAGCTAAAGACCTAAATGAAGAAGAAGAAGAAGACGAAACACAAACGACCCCAAAATCAACGGAAAATTTGAAATGCACAGCAAAACGCCCACAGGACGGGGAAAAAAGGGGGCAGCTAGAAAGCGCAAAACGTCAAGGGTTCTTCACAATATTGAGAAGAGGTCACAACGAAGGCGTACCAAAAGAACAGAAAAAAAAACGAAGAAGTAAAAGAAAACGCAGGCAACACGGAAACACCTACGAAAGGCGGGCAATGAAAGCAAATGAAAAGCAATGAGCGACCCCACTTGCCCTCTCGCTGGCCGTCCTTCAGTGCCGGCCGCTGCCTTTGGCTCGCTCTCTTTAAGCCAAAGTTGACGGGCAATACAATTTATCATTTAAATAATAATGTGCCACAAATGACGAGAGGGACACACACACAAACACACACGCACACATACAGAAAGGAGCTAAAGGCACGCAGGCAGGAGAGCTCGTGAGCTGAGAGAGCGAGTGAGATGGCAAGCGTCTGTAAATCAATCAAATCCGCAGCAGCTAGAGCGAGCAGGAGCATGTCTCACTTTATTATTTTGGGGGTTGATGCAAGCTCAATGAAGTGAAATGGAAACTGACGACGACGACGACGTTGTAGTTGTTGTTGTAGTTGTTGTTGTAGTTGTTGTTGTTGTTGTTGTTGTTGTTGTTGCTGCCTGCTCACTTGACCAAATGAAATGCGAAACAACGCGCTCAAATTACATTTTAATGAGTGCGCTCTAGTAGCAAAAAGAAAAAACAAAACAAGCTACAGGCTGACCTCACAGCAACAACAACAACAACAACAACAACTAGAAGCTAACAACCCGCTGAACACACAGAATAACTAACAGAAGAAAACTAAAAATCCATTCGATGCGCCTTTCAACGCCATAAATTTTATGCATGCATCTTCTCGATGGCTTGGGAAGCTGTAGGGCGAACTTTTTTATGAATTTGTTTATGATGTACGAGGAGTCGCTGATGAAAGCGCCGCAGCAGGCGCCAAATCGGGTCAGGCAACAGCGGGCTATGGGGACCGCCTGTGGTGCAGCATTAGCCGAGGCTGCCCAAAGGAAGCGAAGCAGTGGAGCTGCTGCCAGTTGTTTGTGGCTCTCCATCTCACTCTCTCACTCCCCACTCTCTCTCTCTCTCTCTCTCTCTTTCATTCACTCTCTGTATTGACATACAATTCGAAATAAATCAGAGTTTACGACTTCATTGCACTCGGAGCACAGCTTGAAGCTGGCTCTGGGGCGGCATCTTTCAAGCGAGCAAGAAACGTCGCTGGTGGCTGCTTGGCTGCCTGGCTGCCTGGCGGGTTGGCGCTTCGAGCATCCTGTGTTAATTGGACGCCATTGGACGTCGTCAATGCCAATAAATTGTGCAGCGCCACTTGCTCATTTGTTGATGTGTTCATTGAAAAGTATCGATGCTGTTGCTCTTGATGTTGATGTTGCTGTTGTTGCAACTGTTGCAAGTGCCACTGCCACGTACGCGTGTGTCTTTTGCCGCACAATTTTGTGCATTCCTGCGGCGACAATTAATCAATGTCCGTTGGCCTTATGCTCGCAGGCTTGCAAAACGAAAGACTTAGGCAACAAACTTGCCTGCTACCCTTTTTGGTTTCTAGCTCAAAATCAAACAAGCTCAACCTCCGGTGTTAAACAATTTCACACCTGGGAAACCTTTAAAGCAGCGTCACCCCAAAAATGAAAAAAAAAATGAAAAAAAAAAAATACCCAAAATGAAATGTTTTCAAATTTGAAAATAATTGTTGACACTTTTTGTTGTGTTGGCACTTGTAGTCGAGTTGTTGTTGTTGTTGCTGTTGTTGCTGTTTGCTGTTGCCGTTGTCATTGTTGTTACCTGCCCATCCACGTAACAAGTGCTCGTGTATGTGCGCCTCTTGACTGCACATGCGCATAGGAAAATAGGAAAAACTTCCGGCAGAGCGAACGAAAATTTAGTTGTGTCACATTAAAAAGCAATTATCACCTTAAATTAACCAACGTCCCATCAAATATTCAAATTGCGCGGCTCACATTTTATCTAATGACATTTCAAAAAACTACACACACTCACACACACTCGCACAAAGAACTTTACAGAAAAAAACTTAAAATGACGCGTAATCATAAAATAGAAAAGTTTTTTCTTTTTTTTTTTTTTTTTTTTGTTTTTTGTTTTTAGTCCGGGCGGGGGCGTTTGGCTCAAATTAACTTGTTGCTATTTTTGATTGGGAGCGTTTCCCCCGACATTTAAAACTGTGACTCCGACTGCGACGATGACTGCGAGGGTTAGGTTGGGGTTACATTTGACTGCGCTTTTAATTCGTTTTAAATTATATTGTACTTGATGTTATGCATGCTCATTGTGAATGACGAAAGAGGGTATAATGTTTGTGCTAAAATGTAAGTTACAGGCAGAAGGAAATAAAAGCGAAATCTCAGGATCTAGAGCTGAACCGATCAAGGCCTGTTTTTCCGACCAGCTGCTCGTCTATCTGTATATCAATCCAAATACTTTCATCTGGAACATCCTGGTAATTTATTTAGATTTTCCTACAGCATACGCTTATTAAGCTTTATTCAAAATATCAATCACTTTTGACCTTCCCTTGAAATTGATAGCAAATAATATCAACCCTTACTTACTTGATAATACCTCTTAAGTTTTAGCAGCTCCATTCATGAAATTTTCTATGAACTCTCCTCACAAGTACGTCAGAATTCTTATTGTTTTATTACTTGGAGTCCAATACTCGAATTGGGTCACTTTTCAAGATGAAAACTAGTCCCATATCCATATCACTTTCTTGACTCTTAAAAATCTCTTTCTGTGCGCTAGTTCAGCAAAGAAGCCGGTCTTCATTACTAGGCGCAGGGTATCTTCAAGTCGATCACTTGCAACTAGAGCACTCTTTGGATTTTCGTCATTTCTTTACATTTTTTCTATGGCTGACTTTTCCTTTAGTTTACTATAGCATTGAATCAGATTTTGACAGGCCGAATTTAACGTTGAATAATAACAAATAAGCAGAGCTCCCACATATCCGTTGAGTATTTCAAAACGTCCGAAAATAAGTACTATTTTCGGACGTTTTGCGTAAAACGTCCGAAAATAAGTACTATTTTCGGACGTTTGTTCGTAAACGACAACGTTGGACGTTATCGTTTATCTTTTTTTTTTTTCTAATAACGTTGGACGTTGTCGTTTACTTTTTTTTTTGTTTCTCATAACGTTGCATGCACAATGCAGCAGTGTTGCCGCTGCTGCGCTCAAAAACAAGCTAGATTATGGATAAAAGTTGCAAAAATTTGATAAAAATTAAGGGAAAATGCTGGAAAGCAATCTATATTAAAAAGGAAAAAAGAATATGTTACGAAAATATTTTTTTTTTTTTTTTTTTTGGTTTTTTCCTATAAATTTTATAGGCTATTCCATATTCAAATAAGCTAGATCTAGCCTGAAACAGGCTAGGCTGGCACAGACTCTTCACTGATATATGTACATGCGATTTGCATATACGGGGGTGGTTTTCGCTAAGCAGATCAATTGCGTCGTTGAATTGCGTTGAGGAATTTGACATTTTTTAGTGCATTTGGTGCGTAATGTGACCTACTTTTCGTGCATTTTTGCGCGGGTTTTGTCCATTTTGAGTAAAGTGAATTTTTTAAGTGCATTGTGTGCGGTTGACAACTTCATAGTTTGTGAAAATGGGCAGAAAATTAAATAAAAAAGTGCATCGTTTTTTTGAATATAGCCCGGACATAAAGAAATCAGTGTGCAGTGTGTGCGGCTCAATGTTTTCGGGCACAAATATCACAAATTTAAAAAGACATTTATCATCGAAGCATGCAGAACTTTACAACAGTTTGAACACTTCAGACGAATATGGGCCGCCACAAAGGGAAAAGTTAAAAAAAATTGCATATTACACCAATGAAAGTTCAATCACTTCGTCAATGGTTAAAATTGTCACCACGGATGGAAAACCGTTTTTGTTTCTGGATAGCGAAGGGTTCAAAGAAATCATGTGTCCCATTTTTGAACAGCTTGGAATGAGCCCAATAACAGCACGGAACATTATGAAATTTGTATCTGTTGAAGAGCGGTCCATCAAAGAAAGCATAAGAGCTCTAGTAAAGCGAAAGCTGGTGTCCCTCAAAATTGATGTTGCCACAAGAATGGACAAAGCTATTTTAGGTGTAAATTTGCAAATGATCACTTCCAACCTTCACAAATCCGAGATTGTTGTGAAAACATTAGGCATGATTCAGCTTGAGGGACCACACACTGCGACGTATATGAAGGACAAAATTTTAGAAATTCTAAATGATTACGAAATAAGTCTTGATCAAGTCTTCAGGTATAAATTGAAAATGAAAATATTGGAGATTTCAGTACATTCATGATAAAATTTAAAATTTATAAACACAGCATTACATCCGATAATGGGAGAAACATTATCAAAACAGTTCAAGTTTTAAATGATGCAACGGATGAATCTCTTTTCGACGATGACATTAATGGTGAAAACTTAATGGAACAACTGGAATCCATTGAATTGCCAAACATTCACCTTGTGCGGTGTGCAGCGCACACTCTGCAATTGTGCGTCTTTGACGTGAATAAGCTGAGCGAGATTAGTGATCAACTTACTTTAAGCCGCTCATTGTGCAAGTCGTTGCGGTCAGGAAGCCTTAGGTAAGTAACCTTTTTTTAATTATTTATAAATTTCCTTATATTTTATATATATATAAATATCAAAACATTTTGCGCAGGCGTTTTTTAATTGAGCAGAAGAGAAACATACCACCGCTCGATATAGTCACAAGATGGAACTCGACATATTTAATGTTGAAAAAATTATTGGAACTGCAAGACTTGCTGGAAGCACACCCTGGTTTTTCCGATACCCCTGATTGGGGTTGGATGAAAACATATACTGACGCCTTCAAAGATACATATGAAGCGACCTTAAAGCTTCAAGATAAAAATTTAATTTATAGCGAGTTCTACATCATATGGATGGAACTAAAAATGAAGTGCGAAGTTAGTCAGAATTTCATCCAAAAGATGTTATTGGCAAGGATGACAGTTAGAGAGAAACAAGTGTTGGAAAATGAAGCATTATTAGCGGCAGTATACATGGATCCACGAGTGAATAGGCTATTGACGTGTCAACAAAAATGTGTGGCAAAACAAAATTTAAAAAAAGTGGCATATCGCTTGTTGCAATTGACAAAGGTAAGCTGAAGTATGGTTGATATTGGTGTCTTGTCTTTCTGTTAGTTGCTTTCAGATTATAACTTTTTTTAAATTGTAAAATTTACAAATACTAAAACTATGTTCGTCTAAAACTAATACTTGTACCAAACTAATATTCAAAAAGAATGCCCCATTTATTATTTTTTTTTTTTTAGGTAAATCCAATGCATAATGTTTCGGTACTTGAGGAAACGCCCTCATGTTCCTCTACAGTGTCCAATGCGTCATCTAATGGGGAAGTATCGATGTTATCCGAATTTATGGACAAGGCGGAGTCATCGCAGGAAGCTATCGAAGATACAATTCCTGCAACGCTTGCCAACATCTGTGCTGATCTCGAAAGCTTTGACACTGTGTATAAACGGTTGCCTATCAATGCAGATGTGTTAGATTTTCACAATAACACACAGGTAAAGTTTCCTTACTTAAATGAGATTGCAAAGATTGTGATGGCAACACCGGCAACCCAAGTGTCCGTCGAACGGGCATTTTCGGCACTGCATTATCTATTAAGTGAGAGGAGAAGTTGCTTAAGCGGCGAAAGTATAAATTCACTCCTCCTAGTTAAGCTAAATAAATAATAATAAAAAAATAATAAAAATTTACCTATACTTGTTTTATTTATTTTTTTTTTAAGAGACCCTTCAATAACGTTTTGCCGGCGGCAATTTCAAGCAAGGGGGCGTAAATTAAACCCTTTTCTCAGCTCGTTTGCTGCATTTTTTTTCAGCATAAAAGTGACATTTTTTAGTGCATTTTGTGCTTTTTTATGCGAATTTTTACGGTACAACCGTTTATTTTCAGTACTTTTTGCGCGGTTTTTTGTCCATTTTGTCCAAGTGTGACCTACTTCAGTATTTTTTCCGCGGTTTCTTGTCCACTTTGAGTAAAAGTGCATTTTTTCAGTACTTTTTAGGCATTCCTTTATGCTATCTGCTAAATTTATAAAATGAATAACATATTTTCTTTTATGTTTTTGCATATATAATATTATATATACATATATAAAATAATATACAATAAAATAAATAAAAATTAAAAAAATATATATTAATTTTTTTTTTTTTTTTAATAAAAAGTAAATTTGTGTAAATTTTTATTTATTTTATTTTATTATTAATTATTATTTGTTACTTTTCGTAAAATCGTCGGTCCCTAGAGAGTCGTCAAGCCCGGACTCAACCGTATTTATTTGGCTTGAAACAGGAAATAAATTAGCGGACGTTTAAAAATATCGTTTATATTTTCTACTCACATTTTAGTACTTATTTTCGGACGTCTACGCCACACACTCAAGGCCAAAGGCGCGGACGTTAACGAAAAAAAAAAAACCAAAACGACAAAATCGGAGTATGTCGTTTTGGTTTTTTTTTTTTTTACTTAAAGTCCGACGAATTGCGTGCATGTGCAAGCCGATAAGTGTTATTGTGCGTGCTCTGCAAATAAGCGAATAGCACACTGTGCAAGTGTGCACAGTGTCACGCAAGCTATGGCAAAGGCACAGCCGCAATAATTACGCCGCACGAATTTAATTTTATGCTAATTGTCGAAGCTGTCAAAACAACTTTTTAACTGAACTTAACAAGCGCTTGTCAAATATGTATTAAATAACTTTTAGAGAAATAAAAATGTAATTAAATTTAAGTTAGTTTATTGTAAAAATATTTATAGATTTGCAGTGTGCTTAAGAATATTTTTGAATATTTCTTTACCTAATTATTATTATTAATAAATTACATCATCACTACAAGTATTTTTAAATATATTTTTTTTTTTTACAGAAAAAAAACTACATGAAAATGTATTAAATTTATTAAATCTATTTATTATTTTTAAATATTTCTTTTATTACGTTTTTTTACACTTTTTAATTAATTACTTTACATCGATTTCATGATACCTTTTTGGTAAAGTGCGAAATATTCACTATGCTTATAAATTTAGCAATAACAATTTCGTTAAATTAAATAAATTAATTTAATAAATAATAATGCGAAAATATAAAACGTAAATGAATAACAGGCTATTCGTTGTTTAGCCCTTACACAAGCTATTGTGAAATACTCAAAGTCCAACATTAGCCGATTGATCCTTTTCTGTCTGGTATATATATATATATATATATATATATATATATTTTTAGACATACAAAGAAAACACGTTGCTAACAATTCTCATTGGATAATCCTTTTTCGATCTCAGCAACTTTGTAATATTATCTGCAATAAAAATATTTAAATAAAAATTAGTATACTATCTAAAAGTATTATTTAAACTTAATAAGATAAAATAGCGTTTGTGGGGTTAAAATATATTAAATTTAAATATAAAAAAATCTTTACATATTTTTAGATGTATGTAAATATTTATTTTTACATATATTTATAAAACGAAGCTTAGTACTTTAATATTTTTATTTTTAATATTTTACATATACAAAAAATATATATTGAAATATAATATTATTTTACGAATATTATATTAAATATTTGTTTGTTTGTTTTTATTTAAAAAACGAAGCTTAGTACTTAATTATTTTTATTTTTAATATTTTACATATACAAAAAATATATATTGAAATATGATATTATTTTACATATATTATTTTATATATTTGATTGCATATATATTTTATATATATACTCCTCTAATATATTATTATTCCGATTCCTTTCTCCCAGTCATTTAATTTCCATCATTTTTCACATACTTTGGTAACACTGTGCAGTGTGCCCTATGCTCGATTATCAAACAGCTTGGGCAACTACGGCAACAGTAACAGCAACAACAATGACAACCAACTAAGCTGAAATTTGTGTTTTGACGGAAACACTTGTCAGCGTTTTTTCCTTTTTGTTTTTATTTTTGTTTTTTGCCACCATTTGTGGCGCCCAAAATGCTTGACACGGGGCGACGACATGGGCGCTGCACAAATGAAACAAAAACAAATATATGGAAAATGGAGAAAAATGGTAAACAAAATGGAGAAAACAAGATTGAAGCACATTTGAACAATTTAATTAGATTTGGAAAAATAATTTAAATTAAATTAACGGAACGAAAGCGAAACAAAAAGTGAATAACAATTTTTATTTGCACTATGTGTAAGCGTGTGTATGTGTGTGTGTGTGTGTGTGTGTGTGTGTATGAGTGTGTGAGTGTGAGTGTATACATATATCGTAGTAGAAATATTCTACAGACTCCAGTATTCCCCAATCCTGCATCCACTTGAAGTAATTCTTATTGAGTTGTAAATTATATAATATAATGTAAATTATAGCTTAAAACAGTTTTCTCGACTAACTCTACTTACCCATTTAAGGAGCACAATCAGCACAAGGTTCTGTTGAATTGTTGTTAGGCTATCAACAGGCGAGCGCCCAACCAAACGAAGACACTCTCCAGCAGAATGAAGCCACGGCTCAACTGCAAACGTTCCGCTGTAACACTCTGCATCGAATTGTGTTGTGAGTCGACTGAATTGTACTGGCAGGTGGCGATATCATATGCCGACTCGGACGGACATTGGACATCATTCGGACAGCGGGCATGACAGAAGACGCTTGTGTTCACATTGTGGCCATTTATATCAATGATAACCGTTAGTAGCAGCGGCAGCAGCAATAGCAGCAACAGCCACGTGTACATGGAATCAACTTCAAAATTTGGTCCTAGACGCAAGCAATTATTATAAAAAAAATAGGGAATTAGAAAAAAAAGCAAAGCTTGTTGTGATTGGTTTTAGAAATCAATTTGGATTTATAAATATACACATGTGTATATATAAAGCAAATATATATTTGTGTATGCGTGTGTGTGTATAAAATTAATTGCCAGGATGCGGCTCATGGAGTGGGGCGAGAGCAGCCTTTGAGTGATATGATTTATATTGTCTTGAGTCGGCGGCGCCACACTCAAACCTTCGGCGGCATCTTTAAAGTCTGCTTAAAAATATATGTATATGTGTGTGTGTGTGTGTGCGTGTGTGTTTGTGTGTGTGTGTGTGTGGGTTGATGATGATGAGAGGCGGCTGCGCTTTTAATTTCTGTTTTTGGCCCGTTTTTCAGAATTCCAAGCGCTGCAGACACCCTTTTAAATGAGGCAAGTAAAAGGTAAAAGGATTCAGCGCTGCGCCGCATGCAACCTGTACAGTCTTCACACTTTAGCGCTCCAGTTTCCGTTTTTGCACTAATCCGAGCAGCAGCGGCAGCGGCCAGCTCAATTGAATGTCAAACAATTTGCATTTGGTGTCGTTTGTCTATGGGCTCGCTGCTGTTAATTATAATCAGTTTTACCTGTACAGGTGCCACACGCTGTGCGGGCGTTTGTTGTTAATGAGTTGTCGCTAGTTGCTGCTTGTTGTCTGTTGCTTTCCTGCTGTCTGCTTCATGTTGCCTGCTCTAATTTGTTGAGCCGGATCAGTTCACTGATCCTCTCAACGCTGGCAAGGTCATTGCTAGCGCCAGGTCGCAATTTTTGCAATTGCCAACTGGGTTAATGTTAATGCGCAGCAGAGGCAGCAGCTGAGGCAAAGTTCTGGCCCAGTTTGTGGCATGCAAATGAGGTTTAAGCTCACAAGTCAGCTAACGGTTGCTGTTGCTTTGACTGCTGCTGCTGCTGCTGCTGCTACCACGCCCCTGCGCTGCTCAACGCCCGCAGCCGTTAGGCAGCATCTATCAAGGCTGACTTCAAAACAGAAGATACTCCACTCTCGACTCTTGACTCTCAACTCTCGACTCTCTATCGTCGACATGTTGGCCATGTTGTGCATTATAAAGTGCAGCACGGCTACCAGTTAGGTGCATGTTGCTGCTGGCATCGGTAGGTGTGGAAACTATGTTGCTGCCGCATGTTGCTGTGAAAATGTTGCTGCCACGTACGTTGTTCTGGCCAACAAAAAAAAACAAAAAAAAAAACAAAAAAAAAACGAAGCGAAATATCGTATAACGCCATGGGGCCCAAAACCTTTTTTCCATACCCAGTGCAACATGTTTTTGGCACAGATAAAACAGGGTATGTTGCCGTTGTGCAAGTGTTTGGTAATAGGTAGAGAAGGAGCAACTATATAGAAAGAATATTGTAGATAAATTGATTGTAGATGATATAAATCAAATTATAAATTTAATATATATTTTCAATCAAATTTTAGATTTAATGAAAGATTTAAAAAGTAAAAGGGAAGTATTTGTTATTTGTGTCAATAATAATTTATTTTTAATTTTTAAGTTTTATTAAATGAAATTCTTAAATAAAAAAAGAAATCATGAAATTTTAGTGTCCTGCAAGACCAATAAGTAAGGGGAGAGTACATGAAATTAGACAAAAATAAATTTAATAAATGAAAGGTTTTAGTTTCATTAAACTAAAATACAATTCTTAAGCTTATTTCTTCTACTGTTAAGTAGAAGCCATCAGTAAAATATATTGGCCATAACAGTCCGCCTATTAACCAAGTTATGCATCAATCAAACATTTAGAATCGTCTCAGTAATCTACAGGGCATCTCAAAGTCCATCATGCTTACCTAGAGCACCTTTTGCTTGTATTCATTTCGGGCGCTGTGCTAACCAAGTGGGCGCGTTTACCTGATGTTGCAGAGCCGCAACAGCAACCGCAGCAATCGCCGCCATGGCCAGCCGTAGAACAGCTTCTGTGCAACATGGCCAACTGGAAGGCTGCGGCAGAAGATCGGGCGGACTGCACCGGCCGGAGCAGACAGAGCTGCAGAGTGCTGCAATTGCAACTGGAAACTGGAAATTGGCTTTGGCTGTGGCTCCAACTGTGGCCAGGGCTGTGGCGCATTGGCTTTCTTTTCATTCATGCACTTTTGGCGTGTTCGGGTTTGGCAACAAGTTGCCAAGCCATATAATTACCGCATCCATGTCGCTGCAAGTTGCTACTTCATAAATTAGCATGCCGCCCCAGACCCGGCAGACTCAACCGGCTGCCATATGCCATATGCTCCATTTGCAGCGCTTTGTCATTGCCATGGCCCAGCGCTTGGCATAGAATGCGCTGCTTGCAGTTTTCTCGCCAAAATGTTTTCCATGGAAACGGCCCGAGAACTGCTAAAAAATGCAGAGAGCACAAATCACAAATCGCATTGGCAGCGGCCATTAGGCTTCCGTGCTGCCTAGTTGTGCCCCACCATGTGGCATGTGGCCCAGACGCAACCGAATACCAACTGCCTGGGGCAAGAGCTGCTCCTGATGCAGAGCTGCTCCTGCTGCTGCTCGTTTTCCTTGAATTTCGCAGCAACATTGCAACGCCCTCTCGTCCGCGTCCTGCTGCGTGCTCTGCCGCGCCTTGTTAGGGCTGCCCGAAAAGCTCGTTTTGATTTCTGCTTTGGTTTTTTTTTTTTAATTTTATTTTTGTTTTGTTTTTGCTCTTTTAGTCAGCCCCTCCCGACTGGCTGGCAGTTTGTTGGCTGACCCACAAACAATTTGTTTTTGCATTTCGCTGGCGGGTCTTACACAGCGACCGGCGACTGCCGCGACTGGCTATGATAGCCGCCACCCAAAGAAAAATGATACAAAAATATGCACAAAGCTGGACTCCTGCTGGAAGCTGTTCATACTCTAAATACCCTTGCTAATTATAAGTATTTGCATAAAGAGTTTGAGTGGCATTGACTTAAATGTATGTCGAAAGAGAATAAGTAGAAGTCAGTATTAAGAGTAGTAGAGTATTTTGAGAGTATAAGATGAGTGTGCGGCAGGAGCAGGAGTAGTATAAGCGAATGCATGGGTATTGTGAAAGTATAAGATGAGCATGAGTAATATAAGTGTGTGCAGTATAAGTATGTGAGAGAGTGTCAAGCGAAGAGCTAATACAAGAGTTAGTATAAGTAAAATTAGGCATTTAAGTAGTATAAGAAAAATTATGTATGCAAGTAGTATAAGTAAAATTATGCATACAATTAATATAAGAATGAGTATACTATGAGTATACGAGAGAAGAAGTATAAGTAAAAGCAGAAGTAGTTGCAGTGTATAAAATCAGTTTGAATACAGACAGAAATATAAGTGCATGAGAGTTGTGAAAGTATAAGATCAACACATGAGTAATATAAGCATGAGAAGTATAAGTATATGTATTAGTATTAAGTGAAGAACCCAAAACTGCATAAGTGAAATGATATGTTCTATGGTGTATAACAAAGAGTAGTATAAGAAAGAATTGTATACTATGCGTATAAGAGAGAAATCATATAAACAGAAACATACACATATACTTAGAGTAAAAGTAACATTATCATATGAGAGTAAGAAAGAGTATAAGTCAACGATGTCTTATATGAGCACAAGAGAGTATAAGTATGTGTATAATATAAGTACAAATATGTGTAGGGAGAATAAGTTTTAGTATTAGTATAAGTATGAGTAGCATGTGTATAAACATGTATACTATGAAAATGGGAGAGGATGAGTATAATAGATATTTGTTTAATTTGAGCATAGGAAAAAAAATAAATTATTGAAATTAAGTTACAGTCTCAGCAGTATGAGTAAAATAATTAATACTATGAGTAAGAGCAGAAGTAGATGCATAAGTAGGATGAGTATAGCTATGAGTCGCAAAGGGAATAGTCAATAACAGTCTCATACTTTTCGTAGTCTTACACACTCTATATGATGAGTAGTATAAGTAAAAGCATGCAAATTGTGACTATAATGAGTGTTTAATAGCGGAAGCAATGGAATCAGTTTTGGAATGCATGAGTCCAAAAATGAGTTACATAAGTAAAACTATTAGTAGCAAGAGAGTAAGACCAATATGAGTAGGAGGATGAGTATGATGAGATATATAAATATAAGTGTATGTATATATATATTATAAAATATTATTATAAGAAATACTATTACACCAAATATTCAAAACTAAAAAAAATTAGTTTGGACCCGATCTAATATCAAAACCAAGCCAAATTCATGAACTACTTCCGCCTATGCTCTCTCCCTGTAAAACCTAGATATATGCATAAGAAATCATTTTTCTAGACACATTACAAAGTTGTTAACAAAGCAGTTAGGCCCACAGTCGAGTGTGTATGAATGGAGCAGGCCTTAGAGAAGAAGACTTGAGAAAAAAGATGGGGCAAAAAAAAAAAAAACGTGGGGCAGAATACCACGCACTCGACATCATTATCACGATCGGGCCACGATCTGGCGTCAGGTTCAGTGCGACGAACTGGTTCCTTGGAACGTTCACGTTCATTGCGTGACTGCGATTCAAGGTTTTTCGCTTTCGGAAATATAGACGTAGTAGTGGTATTAGTAACATATATATATATAGTGTAGTGTGCGAAATAGTGGATTTCAGGAAATCAATCTTGTTGCCATTAAATCGCATGGCAATCGGTATTTGGCATTTCGTGTTTATTGTTTTACAACTTTTGAGCAGCGACAGAAGCGTGTTGCAGCCCTTAGCTGAGCAACCGAGTCGCGCTCATCATTAGCCGGGCCAACAGACAGGCCGAGAGAGGGGCCGAGGGGCAACAGGTGGTAGCTGGGTAGCTGGGGCAGCCAGCGCATTGGCGTATTTGTTCGTTCAACATGACCGCAGGCTACGCTTCAGCATGAGCTCTGGAGTCTGGTCCGGTCTCTGGTCGTCTCTGGTCTTCCGTGGCCGGTTAACACCCAGTGCCACAGCCCCCCAAAAAAAATGAATGAGAGCTGGCCACGATGCGGCAGACAGGCGGCTGCCACTGCCACTGATGATGTGGATGTGGACGCTCAACCTGGCCGCTGGGCATCAACTCGTAAGCGTTTTTGAAGACCTCCAGTGCAGCACGCGATTTATATACGACACCACATCGAAAGGAAATGGCGCAGAGACAACAGCAGCAGCAGCAAAAGCAGCAGCAGCACGAGTCGCTCGGGGTGTTTCCTTACGGTTCTATAAATCTCCAACTCCAACTCGAAGAAAAAAATCTTTATTTTTATTAATGATTTCACTTGAATTTGTCTGAAGTCTTAAAAATATCTCTTTTTTTTCTCCGCTTCGTATAAATGGCGACTGAGTTTTGGCCAAGGTTCTATGAATCAAAAGTCGAAAGAAAAATGTACTTTTAATTGGATTAATTGGATTAGTCAAAGTCAACCGAAGAGCCACAAACTGTAAACAAGTTCAAAACAACTCATTTAGCGCAACACGTGCAACACACACAACATCATTTTTTTTTTTTTCGAAATGCTAATAAAAGATAGATTTATCATCTACAATGCAACTGGCAGCAGTCAGCAGGCGCTACCATAATGATTTAAGCAAATACTTTCAACCTGAAGATGAACCTAGAACAACACAACTCTAAAGTAGTAGGTAAAAAAATAAAATAATAAAATAAAGGGAAGACGGAATTAAATGCTGCATCATTGCGCTCAGAGCTCAGCATCTGATGAGGGTACGCAGGGTATAGACGAGTGCTGCGGCGGGAGTAGTTGGCAGTCAGAGTTGGAGCTAACATATCCAAAGACAAGCCAAACACTTGCGTGTGTCACTGCGCTGACGCTCAAGTGCTCAGCCAGGCACCAGGCACCAGCTCCAACTCCAACGCCAACTCCAACTCCGACTCCAATCACCAACTCTAACTCCAATAGCAGCACCTGTAGCAGCAGCTGCTGCTGCTGCTGCTGCTGTTATGGAAGCTCTGGGTATATAGGGTCTGTGGAGCCTGCAGACTGAAATGAAAATTAAGTCATCAAGCCCAGTCAGGCAGCCAGCCAGCCAGCTAGTGTCTCTCCATGTTGAAGTAGGTGCTGTAAGTCCCAAAATCTATACAGATACAAAACAAATGTAAGCATAATCATAAAACAAAAATGCACTGAGAGAAATATATAGCTAAGAATATATATTTATTTGTTTTATGTTCTGTTTTATTTAACATTAATTAATATGGAAATATTATGTTATATAGTAAATAATCACTAAATATTAATATTTAGATATACACATTAATATTTACATATTTATTTGACAGAGTGTTTCAACTTGTATATAAATTAATATATTATTATGTTAACATCAAAAATTAAAAATTAAAAAAACATATATTTGATGCAATTTTAAAAAAAATTAATTTCTTAAAATATTAAAAACAACACAATTTTTAAATAAATAAATCTTCAATTACTAAATTTTTTTTAAATAAAAAAATATGAATTAATACTTAGTTTTCTATAAAAAATTGTCTTAAAAGTGAACTACAATATCTCTTATATATCTTTTAAATATTTTTTTAAAGCTCTATTCTATATATTTATTAATTTATAAATTTATTTATACAGTTTTGTTTAATTTATTTTTATTTTTATTTTTTTTTTTTTATAATTTATTGAAAAGGGTTGTTTGATATATTTTCTAAAAATATAAAATATTATTATTTAAATTAGATATATATTTGTTCTGCTAAAAGAAATTGTCCTATATTTGAATTATTCTTATTAACATAAGAAATTACTACTAGTACAAATTTTTGATCAGTGCATAGTTCAGCGTGTAGCTTGTAGCTTCTTGCTCAGACACTTCTTGATGAGATTTCAGCTCATCAGCATTTCGTGTCTGCCTAGGCAAACGCGCTACAAGTGCCTGGCGACTGTGTCTCCAATCGCAGACCCACTCCCAGACCCATTTCCAGGTCTCATTCTCAGTCGCAGTCTCAGTCTCGGTCTCAGTCTCAGTCTGCGTCTCAGTTCCAGTTCCAGTCGGAGTTGCTGCAGATGATGAATGGGCCTGGTTGACATATGAGGGTTTTAATCGTTATAGAAAGCCTACGCATGCGATTCGAGCATTAAACTGAAACAAAAACTGAAATTTTACGTTCTGGCTTTTTTGATATTTCATAATTTACTTTTTTTCAATTCTAAGCAAAAGATATATAAAATATGTATATATTTTATGCATATAAAAGAATTTTAGCTGTTCTATTCTTCTATCTCTACTTGATCTGTTTTGTTGCAACTCCCACGCCTTGTTATCCTTTTTGCGGTTTGCGCTTTCTCCTTGGCCAGTGCGGCATCCTTTTCAACTGCCCGCCACATACTTGACTTTGCAACGCGTCATGGAGCGCCTCATCAGACAGGATCAAACGGCTTTCAACAAGTTTTCGCCTTTTGTTAGAGGCCCCGAAATCGAACAAAGACCAGACACAAATCAAAGCGGCAAAAAAACACATGTAAAAAAACAAGAAAAAAGAAAAGGAAAAGCTGAACAGCGGCAAATGTCAGTCAGCCTATTGATTATGATCATCAAATTATTGAGCGCCTATGAGCGAGGCATCGACATCAGCATCGACTTCAGCCTGAGATTGGGCACAATACGCCCCCTTCCGCAACAAATGCGGCCAGTCTAAGGAGGAGGCTGTGGCAACAACTGTTGCTGCTGCTGCTGGTTGCTGTTGCTGTTGCTGTTGCTGCTGATGAAGACAAGTAACAACAAAACTGCTGACACAATCGCAGCAATTAAATCGTATGACGCGGCGGCAATGCCAATGCAATCGAAGTCAATCGACAACGAGGCCCAGGCCCAGGCCCAGAGGTAGAGTGTGAGGGAGTCGGTCGGCTGACTGACTCTCGAGGAGCGCATCTCGACAGCGATAAACGATTTTTGGTTGCGTCTTTACAACTTTAACAGGTGAGAAAATGGGTTCAACAACGTGAGTGTGCCTCACTCTCCCTCTCCCTCTCTCTCTCTCTCTCTCTCTGACTCTCTTTCTCTCTGTGCGCGCCCATTTCAGTTTCATTCATGAGTCCTGACATCGTCTCTAATTCAATTGTCCAGCTCTTTGGCGCTATGACTGGCCAAAAAAAAAACGAGCCGAAAAAGGGTAGACAGTAAAGGGGCACAGGTTCAGCAGCTAAGGTTGAACCAATGATTGTTTTTGGCCAGCAGATCGCATCAGCGGATTGCTCGCATTTCATTCGCTCCAATGGACCATTTACTTTGAACAACACAGCAGATCTGCGGCCGATGGCTGCTGTTGCTTTCAAGTCGCCCGTAGATAATTTCACCAATCAATTGAACTGAACTTCCGTTTCGATTGCGTGCCAGCGATAAAAGAAATATATATATATATAATATATACTTTTTTGATTTTCGTTTTTTTTTCGGTAGATTTTTTAACAACAATTTTGTTTTTGTTTTTTTTTTTTTATAATTTTTGCCGAGGTCTCGTGGTTTTCTATAAATAAAAATGATTGCTTTATCTTTGAGTGTTTGCTTTTGAGTGCTTCATCCAGATAGCTTTGTGGTTCTTGGGCGAGGGGCTTTGATGTAGTTGAAATACACTATTTCCATATTTCGTTCGATTTACTATAGATACTTTATACAAAACTGATAAGCTTTATATAGTGCTACACGCTGTAAATATTGAATATTTTCTATACTACAAGGGGTAGAGTCCTAAGCCTTTCATACCCTGAACCCATTGAATATGGGAAATCAGGGTATAATGGTTTTGTTTTTTTTAATAAAACTCTGATTTATTCTTCTTAAAATAATATAAGACTTGGCTATGCATCATTTTTTTTTTTTTTTTTTTTTTTTTTTTTGTAAATATAGTTTGTGACTTTGTCTAATTTTCTTGTTTTTTTTTTTTTTTTTTTTTTTTTGTATTTACAAAGTGAATCTTAAAGTGAATTACAAAGGTTAAAAAAATAAATAAATGATAACTATAATATATATACATATTTATATTCATTAAGTTCAATTGACTCAATTTGCTTATTGTTTAGATTAAGACAGATTGCAAATAAAACATGAACTTGCATTCAATTGTTTATAGTAAAAAAATAGATCTCAATTATTATATTATATATTTATATTTGCCTTCATTTGTTTATAGTAAATAAATAGATCTCAATTATTATATTATATACATTGCAAGTTGAATTGTAAATTATTGCTAATGTTCTTTTAAGCTTAGCTCTAAATATCTATGTCATTTAATATTATATTTTTAATATATATATTAAATATATTTAGCTTAACTTGGCTAACGGCTCTAAATACACAGGTTAATTAAGATATTTTTAAAAGCCTTGTATTTAATTAAAAACTATAATATCCAAGTTATCATATATATACAATGCTTCTTGTATTTTACAATTTAATTAAAAACTATAATATCCAAGTTATCATATGTATGTATACAATGCTTCTTGTATTTTACAATAAATACCCATTAAAAATGTTTAAAATTATATAATGTCATTATAAAGGCAACAGAAAAAGTTATTTTCTCTAGTATCAATATTCAATAAAAATAAATTTTGTTCTAGTCTTTAGTCTAGATTGAGCCATGGAATTCATTTGTCTTATGCTTTGAATGTACTGGAGATTCAATATTTTGTTAGTTTTTGTTTTTTTTTTTCTGTTGCCTGCCAGGTTTCCACGCTTGGCAAGGCTGGCGGCAAATTGCGGCCAATTTATTAATTCACAAAACAAAAATGGCCAGCAGCAATAAAAAAAAAATAAAAAAAATAGCAACAAAAAAATGTATAGAAAGAAAAAACTTTGTCAAATGGAAAACGCAAATCCTATTTGTCAATTTATTTGCGCAAGTAAGCGTGCAACCAGCTACAACAACAACAACAACAACAACAGCAACAATAGCAACAACAAAATGTCAATTGCTTAAGCAAATTGCGCATAATTGACTTTTTTCCAATTGCTCAACGGGCATTGTTCGACGGCGCCCACACGGAGGCCACAGTCAGAGTCACAGCTGCCCGCTTAGATCCAGCAGCCCCTACCAATGCCCCCCTCTCCCTGCCCCTTGCCCGTTGCATCAGCCTCTGCGCCCGCCGCCGTCACGCCCCGTCTATAAAACTGTCCGCGCCAATGATTTAATTTCCCAAATATATATTTTTTTCTGGTTTGCTGTTGGTGGAGTGGGGCATAAATCTTGACCAAGTGTCAACAACGGTGCGTTGTAGGTGGGCCACAAAGGAAAGTTGCCGCAGCGGCGGCATTCAACAATGTGGCAACATTTTAGATAATTTTTATGGTTTGTTTTTGCTGCAGCTCATTAAAAAATAGAATAGAAATGGTATTGGAATTGGGAATGGAAAGAAAGAAAGAAAGAAAGAAAGAAAGGCAAAGGACATAAGAGGCACATTGTTGGCTTGTTGGCGGGCAGCCACACCTACACTGCTGCTTGGCTGGATTTGTGGTGCGCCCCCTGTTGCCTTTGGCCTGTTGCACGAATGTGTCGCTTTGTCTCTCGCTCTAACAATTATTGCCCTTTTGTTGCTCAATCTGCCGCAACACTTGTGTCCTCCTGCATTGTGTCCTGCTGTCGGTCGTTTCATAATTTCCGCTTAAAAGGATTTCACAGTTTCTGGCATTATTGAATGTCTAGTCGAACATGGGTGCGAGTGAGTGTGTCTGTGTGTGTGTCAGTATGTGCTTGTGTGTGTGTGCTGTCCATAGTTAATCCCATTGACATTATAATGAGCCGCTTTTGTGTGGCTCTAAGCACTTATGTCATAGCCAAAGCCACCAACTGTGGCCCAAGTTCTCTGACTAAAAACACGCAAAAGCGAAGGTACACTTCAAGAAAATTGAACGTATATGTTTGTAATCAAAATAAAGATTTTAATGTACTAGAATTTTGCAGTTTATTTAAGTCAAATTTTGGCTTTTCTATAAGCAAATATTATATAAATATTGTTCTGATAATAATTGATGTTATTATTTTACTGACAAGAATAAATGCACTTTAATAACAAGTAAAATTTAAATTAAAATATTGAAGTAAATGCAATAAAGTAAAAATTTTGAACATACAAAGTACTAATATTTTTGAATTCACAAAATATTAAAATACTATTCTAATAATATTAATTAATAATAATCAAGTTAAAATTTTGAGCAACAATATATATATTTTTTTAATTCACAAAATATTAAAAAACTTTTTAAATAATATTAAAATATCTTAATTTTTTATTAAAATTAAGAAGCTCTTTAACTCAAATTTTTATTTATTTTTTAATTTATTGGAAATCAAAATAAGCTCTGAAACTCTAAAAATTCTTATATATCATTAAAATATTAACTCCGAAAGAAATTCAAAATTTTTCATAAAAATTAATATCATAAATTAATTAAATATTAAATATAAAAATTAATGTCATAAACATTTTCAATTCAACGAAAAATTGTTTTATTAGCTACAGAATTTATTCAAAAATTTCTAAAAATGGGGAAAAAATACTCAGAAGCTAAAATTCTTAAATTTATTTACTACTTGCTATATTTTTAGTTTTTTACACTAGTTATCAATTATTTGCTGACCTTAGTTTATTATATGACTAAAAGTCAAATTAGGCTTAAAAAGATTCAGATCTAAAAAAAAATACATTTCTAAGTTTTCTTTAGCTTAAAGAATAAATATCAAATTCCCACAAACATTTTCTATGTCCAGCTAGTTCCACATCATTTCGCTAAGTGTAGTCAAGCGAGGGGAAATGTCGCCATGTTGGCGTCTTTTGAAACGGAAGCGTTATCCAAAAATACGAATAGAAACATACGAATACGAATAGTCGCGTAGTCAGTCGTGTAGTCTAAACATACAAATAGCATGTTGCGTGGCGGCAAAAGTGGCCCCTATCATTATAGCTGTCGTCTTGGCTTGAAGATTTTTTGACTGGCTTTTTTTTTTTCTTCTCATTTTCTACTCATTTTTTGAATTGGTCAGCAGCGGTAGCTGAGGCAGCGGTAGCAGCGGCAGCAGCGACGGCGGATGCGCTTCCAGGGGCTAGGCAACAGCTCGATAGCTCAGCAGCCAGCAGCCATGCTCTTAGTGATTTCTAGGCCCAAAAAATAAGAAAAAAAAATGTTGCATGTAGCATTTTTCTTCTTTGTTTCTTTGTTATTTTGAAGGGGAGAGGGTTACCCCACCAGCACCACAACAAAAAAATAAAATTGATTTACGACTTCCGTTGGTAATGAAAATTCACTTCAAGCACAAAAAAATATAATTTTTTTTTGGGTTTTTTTTTGAGCTATTCATTTTGTTGGCAGCGCCGATTGGCAGCCCATTTGGCCAGCCGGCGTTTGGTTTTATAGACTCATTTAAGGCGATTATTTAGCAATTTTTTAACATTTGCCATACATACAAATTGTTTGAGAGGCGCGAGGGCGTGGAACTTGCAGTTTTCTGAACAGCTTCCAGCTCCAGCTCCAGCTTCCAATTTCCAGCGCCAGCTTCAACAACAGCTTCAGCTTCAGCAGCAACATCCAGCTCCAGTTAGTGGCGAAATTTATGAGGCAGCAAGTGAATCATTTAAGTTAATGACTTTCAAACGTGTTGCACAGCGTATATGTTTAAATATATATATATATATATATATATATATATATTGTTGATGCCTGATTGACTTGGCCAGAATCTGTAGAGTCGATGTCTGCAGCTGCGGCTGGCTGACGCATTGGCCAAGACTAGTAGCGCGCCTTGATTGATAATCCGTTGATTGAATTATGAGCGCAACTCTAATTTGGCTAGACTATGTATGCTGTGCATGTGTGTGTGAGTTTCTGTCGAGATCTAGGCGCTTACTAGTTGCCTAGTTGCCGCCTAAATGCAGGCCCAGGCCTCAACTTTTATACGCCTTTGGCGCTTTTGGCGGCAAATCAAACTGAGACTTGGGTCTAACCAACTCCAAGAAATTGGCAAATTGGCTTTTGGCAGGCGGCACAACTTAAAAAAAAAAAACAGAAGAATCAAAACGTTAAAACGTTGCCGGCCAAGAGAGTTGAGACTGTAGCAGTGGGGTATAATGATTTTGTTATTGAATATGTTTGGGGTTTAAGGTTATATATAAATATATGTTTATATATGTATATATGTATTTTAATAAATATTTATATTTTTTTTATTCAAATTTATATAGATTTTAATGAATATCCTTTGTAGCTGGTAAAGTTACTATTCCTTATAGGTATGCATTCATATCTTAACCTAACTATTATAACTATTATTATATATTATATCTTTATATGTATACATTGATATCTTTATCTATTATAATACGTTTTACGTATTATTATTCTATTAACAATATATTGAGAGCTTAAGAATTATTTATTATTATTTTTATTTTAGTTTTTTTTTTTTATTTATTTATCAAGATGTATTTTTTAAGATATCTAAAAAAAAGTTACCACTTCATTAGATATTTTAAATAATTGATTATTAAATAATAAAATTAATGAATAATTAACTAGGTTTAATGTACTCACACACATATATCTAAACTTATATATATAAGTAAAACCTTTTTCATTACAATAATAATATTTTATTAAGCAATCGTTTTCCATCCAAATAATGCACAGCTTGGATTAAAGTCATATAAATATATGTTAGGAAAGAGCTGCTAACTATTTATCGAAGAGAAACTGTAACAGGAGATGAACGAGGAAGACAAAGAGAGAATATAAAGAAAGAGGCAGATATATACTGACGTCTATAAAACTATTATTATGTATATATTTATCATTTTATTTATATAGTATAATGTTATATCTTAAGTGCAAGAGTATTCAATGATCTTAAAGCTAAAATTTAGTCGGTTCTTCTGGTTGTCGCTGCTGCTGTTGTTGCTTTTGACTGATGAGCGGCTTCACGTCTGCGCGGCATCTGCGTCTGCCTCTCTATATAACCCTACGTCTGCCTCTGCCTCTTCACCTCCTTACTCTGGCGCTCTCCTTTTCTCTGCCTGCGTCTGTCTATGCGTGCCAAAATGCCAATGGCGTTTTAATTTGAAGTCACATTTGGCAACGGCATCGAGCGCCTGCTCCAAGTCCAATTTTAGTAGTTTTTTCTTTCAGTTTTTTTGTTTTTTATACATCATTTATGAGCTGCCGCATTTTATTTATTTATATTTATAATGTTCAAGTTGAGCCTTGCAGTTTTATTTTTATACGTTTATTTGGCTTTTCCGGCACAGAACACTCGAAGACGAAGTCGTAGCTCGTAGTCCACTTGCTGCAGGGTTTGAGCCGAGCATTTTCGACACTTGTTGCCAATATGTTGTGTACCTGCTGCGAATTAAGCAAAACTGGATTAGGTTCTATTTTCTTTTGCTTTGCTTTTCTTTTAGCTAAGTCCTAATCCGCCCTCATGTAATTGCGCACAGACATGGCGCCAGTCAGTGCGAGGTTTGAGCCATGGCCATTGTCATTGGCATTGTCATTGTCATTGTGATTCTGTGCTGGGCTAATAGGATCAGCTATGGCTGTCTGTCTGAGCCTGGCGTGAAATCCGCAAATGTTGTTTACCTTTTGGCGAAAAAGGGGTTTGCGCTGTCAGCCCATCCATCCATCCATCGAAAAGTCGTCAAGTGCATTTTAGACCTCAGCGCTCAACGCTCTACTTGAACTGTTTTGTTTTGGCCAACTGCTGATTGTGGCCTTTTGTTTTTAGAGCGACACCCACGACAGCAACGGCAACGGCAACGGCTCGAGCTCGAACTTCTTTTTGGGCTCAACATTTTGTTGGTATTGCTGATGCGGCTGCTTCTTCCTCTTCTTGTTGTTCTTGGCCGTGAGTCAACAAAAAAAGTTCGCATCGATGGGAAAATTGTGCAAACAATAAACCGCAGAAACAGGCACATCGAAAGCTCTCAAGCCAAATCAAGATATAGCCGACAAAGCACACACGCACACACACACACACACACATAGTCATATCTACATCTTTTAAATATATATATATATATTTATTTATTTTTTCTATATATACCCTATAGACATTATTATATTTCATTCGATAGCAATTATTGCTACCGTTTAATTGTGCGCATTGCGATTTTGTGGAGCTTCAACTTTGATTTTTCACACGGCTCTCGACTGCTCCCCCTCGCACTCTCTCGTTATGCCCCACTGCCTGCTCCCTCCCCTCCCACTTCTGCCAGCTGCAGGCAGTCAACAGCACCACATTGCCTCATCAGAAGCGCGTCCAGCTACTCTTGGCTGTGAATGCAGCCACGTGGCTAATGATTCGCATGCGCCTTCCTTTTTCACGCAATCGGCCCAAGAGGCTTCCAGCACTCGGGCCATTCAGGCTCTTGGCCCGGCTAAAAATCTATATATTAAAATTTTATGATTCGCAGCGAAACTTGGTCTTTGGCACTGACGGCATTCAAACTATTTCGTGTAATTTCCACACTTGTGCTCGCATTTTTCGACTTGGCTAAAGTTTTTCGCAATAATTTGCATAGATAACTTTATTTTTTCGCTCTCATAAACCTTTCATTGACCCAAAGCACTTAACTTCACCTCTGGCAATACTCAGGTAATACTCGCACTTGCCCAGCTCTATAATCATTTAGCTAACAGCTGCTGAGGTCTACACATGCATAAAGGAAAGGCATATGCGTGATAGTTATTGAATTCATATATATATATTTGCAAATATGTATGATCTATAGGTATATATGTTAGCATGGTCCAGTCAAACAATTTAAAATCACTGTTTAAGATAATGATAAGCTAGGGAAGATTCTCAGCATCAATCAGATTTTTAAGCAAGGTAATACCGGATTATCTTCTATGTATGAGGGTATAGACTTCAGAATATGAAGAAAATCCTTTAAATTATTAGATTAGATATACGTTTTGTATGGGTATTTGCATCTACATCTTATCTCGTATGAAATAAACTCTACCACTTATTGATATATATGAATATATAAATCTTGCGTAAATAGTAATTTATGTTTAGAGTTAAGAACATATGGTTACAGCAATTGTGATCTGAGCACGGGTTATCTTCTAGCTCTATATAAAAAACTGTTTTCATTAACAAACGTCGAGTCATCTTGACTGATGCACGGTGGAGGTATACAAGAAAAAAGTGCAACCGAGTTGCGGTCGCAGTTAATTACCTGTGCGAACTTTTCAACTAGAGGTGCACCGCGGCCCGCAGCGTTACAGTGAGCACTCGTTGTAAGTTGACTTTTAACCGGTTACTAACTGACATTTTCACCTTGTTAATTATGCGCACGGTCATGCAAAATCGCGCGCCATTTCAAGTGGCCAAATGAAGTGTCCACTCAAACTTGCATTGTCAGCGATGTCGAGCACGATGGACGACGGACGATGGACGATGGACGATGGACGATGAACGAGACATGGTCATGATGATCTCTTAATTGCATAGCTCAAGTGAAAACAACTGGCAACTGGTGACTGGCAACTGGAGCTGCAGCCTCCCAAAAACAGCAATGGGAACAGCAGCAGCTGCTTAGCTAATGTGTCTGCTAGAGAACAGTTGTATCAAGTCTAGAAATCTATAATACCTTTAGAAAGATATAAGAAGAGGAAAGAGCATTTTAATACAAATTACCATGCATATTAGCATAGGGTTTTAACTATATAGCAGATATGTCACCTGATATATATATCAGCTCATATACAACTCAATTTTCCATTAATAACATAAATATCAAATATAGTTTTCAAACCCAATAGATCTTTTCAACAACAGATAAATTCTCTACTAAAAAAAACTGTGATCACTTTGCTCTACATTCCGATACTAATTATATAATATATATATATTGGTATAGGATATAATAATATATATATACATATATACATATATTTATATGCATGCATGACAACATCTTAATAGCCACAGCTCGGCCATAATGATCGAACAGCTGAATTTAGTCAGGCGTTGCCAATAGATAAACCACTTGAATGAACGCCATTGCAAAAAAAAAAAAAAAAAGAACCATTGCTGACCTGTCTGACCCGAGCACAGGTGACAGGTGTAGGCCGCAAGAAGTGTGGATACAGCTGTTGCAGGTGTCGTAGGTGAATTTGTAGGCGTTAACACAGCAAAGGGACTTGAACCAAAATTAACGTACAAAACGGTTAAGCAGACAACTGGCGCCATCTATTGCATTTTGCATGAAACAGCTTACAGTTTTAGCCGCTAGAGGCAACAAAGGCCGAAGAAATCAGAATGAAGTAGTAAAAAAGCAAACTGCAGCAGCAGTAAATGAAATTTGTGATAAAAATATATACTATGCAGTTACTGGTCTCTAAAGACTATACTTTTAATTTGAAATGCTCATAAAATCCAATAGTAAAAGATTCCATTTAGCCCTTAGCAATAGTGCATTCTCGATGGCTTAAAGCGTCCATATTCGCCATTTGTTGTCGGCGGCACTTTGGCATTGTTGTTCACATTGTGACTTTGTTCATCCTGCTTTTCCAGTTCTTTCAATGAATCGATATGGTTGTAGGCATGCAGCTTATTCAGTCGTCTTTCACGTGCATACTGTAGGAATATATCCGGCCCGTATCTATGCTGGCTTTCACAATAGATCTGAGCGATGCGACTGAACTCGATATTCTGCCTGCCTGGATACCAGCTGAACAGCTTTTGCCAACGATCCAATGTCTTCGTATCCTTGCTGGCAACCAGACGATGGTACTTCAAATTATCTGTCGTAATCACATCGGTGGGCATTTTGGAATTAAGTTTTCTTTTCTATAAATCTGTTTTACTTCTAATTTTTTTTTTTTGTTTTAGTTTGTTTATTGTTTTTTTTTTAATGTATTAAATTTTCTGAAAGTCAAATTAGTTCATCATACTGTGAATTTTATGTAGCTTCTGACCCGATTTACATTATATGTTTTGGAATATACTTGAATAACTGAACCGAACTAAACTTGATTTGAAATATATATATAATATATATAATATATATATATATATATATATATATATATATATATATATATATATATATATATATATATATATATATATATATATATATATAGAGAGAGAGAGAGAGAGAGAGAGAGAGAGAGAGATAGAGAGTGAGATTATGCCTTTGTAAAGTAGACAATGATATCAGTTCTTGCAATATCGTCATTATAAAATGTTAGATTCAACAAATATCGTCCATCGGGAAGAAAATTCTTTACTACACTGTTCACATGGTGTATTGGCAACTTTTCCAGTATTATATCGTGCTATCAAATAAAAGCAATATTTAGTTTTGAATATGCATATGTAGTAATATAAACAACATAAGTGGTTATACATACATTATAGGGACATGTGTGATTCAGATTTGAATATGGTACGAATGTACTAAATATAACCCTGGCAAATGGGTTTTTCCGATCTCTCAAAAATTGACAGCCATTTATAGAGCCTTTAAATTGCTCAAATATATTTCGGGTGTCACGTTTTACAAGCTTAAATACCACCTGTATATATATTATTTTAATTAGTGAAATTATCATTCAAATGTATTTTCTTTACCTTAGCATTTTGCACTGGCAATTGATAGAGAACAGCTTTTAACGAAAAGAATTTGTAGGTGCGATTTATGGCCTTCAAATAGCAATATTCGTATTCCACATAATCTTTGTCATAAGTGAAACACTTGACATTATTAAACTCAAAATCGGCAGTGGTCTAAAAATATAAATAAAACAATTTTTTTCTTTTTTTTTTTTTTTGTGAATAGATGTTTTAACTTACAGCTATTATGCCTAAAAAGACAAAAAGCAGAATTAAACGCCAAAATAACATTCGTGTGCTCTTAGTGACCAATTGTTTAATAATAATTATAGCTTCATACTGTACATTAGGCATAATGTATTTTACATGCTGCAGTAGCTAATTAGATATGTCATTAGTTTTTAAGATATTTATCTATATAAAAAGAATTAAAACCATTAAGAGACTGTCGAAACTGATCGACTACGAGATTCTGTGAACCCTTCGAGGAACTGATTTTTCAATAATTCTTCGGTTTTTTTTTTTCTGCATACACAAGAAGCAAAACATGCACCCACTCACACTCACACACACACACACACACACATACGCATGGACTGCAGTGTGGGCTTACTATGGAGACTTAATTGTCTAATAACTTTTCTTCTAGATGGACTATCTTCATAAGACTTTCAGACCATAATACTTTATAGATCAGCGAATTCAAATATTTTAAATAATCGATCATAAATTGTAAAATATTCATGACTGTTGCTCATTTTGTTGAGCTTAAAATATCGTTCGAGCTCGCCAAAACGTTACAGGGTGTAAAGCATCTCATAATATTAAACAACTGTAAGCCTTTGCTCATTCTGAACCTAATTAGGCCCACATTTAATAGAAGATTGAGTAAATTGATATATTTTATTTTTTATATGTCAAATCAAATCAATACAGCTAGTATTGGGAATCTACTAACTTGATTTACATTGTGGTTTTAGATTATACTGAATAACTGAATTCAAAATATGTACATTAAACTTTTGTAAAGTAGACGATGACATCAGTGCGTGGAGCATTGTCATTATAAAATGTTAAATTCAATAAATATCGTCCACTAGGAACAACATTCTTTACTACACTGTTCACATATTGTATTGGGAGTTTTTCCAGTATTATATCGTGCTACCAATTAAAAAGATGATTAGTAGAGTTTTGATAAAAAAAATATTTATTAATAGTTATTACTTACGTTATAGGGACATGTGTGATTAATATTTGAAAATGGTTTAAATGTTTGGAATATAAGACTGGCCAATGGATTAAGACCATCTCTCAAAAATTTACAGGCATTTATAGACCCATTAAAATGCTCAAATATGTTTCGGGTGTCGCGCTTTACAACCTTAAACACCATCTGTATATTCGTAAATAGAATTTTAGATTATGAAAATAATAAAATTTATCAAATAAATTTGTACCTTTGCATTTCGAATTGGCAATTGATGGAGTAAAGCTTTAAGTGAAAAATATTTGTACGTGCGATTTACGGCCTTCAAATAGCAATATTCGTATTCCATAAACTCTTTACCGTAAGTGAAGCAGTTGACATTATTAAACTCAAGATGGGCAGTAATCTAAAAATACAAATAAAATTTTACTTGCATGGAGTTATTGAAGCATGTGAATAAATATATAAACTTACACCTATTATGCCTATAAAGGCAAAAAGTAAAACTAGGCGCGAAAATAACATTCGTCTGCTGTTTGGAAACACTTTTACAATAATAACTAATAGCCTTAATGAACAATATATTTTATATGCTTCATCGCAGTTCATAATTACAAATGACAGCATTTATTAAGCTATTAATCCAAAGCAATTAAAGTTGAAAACTAAAAGCAATTTATATTTCAAATGAAGAATTAATGGTAATCATTACACATTATCCCAAAGCTATTGCGAAATATCAAAAACTTGTGCGCTATTATAAACATTTTGAATTACTATGCCAGCACCGTTACTCATCAGTTGAGCTAACCGAACGCAGAGCCTACGATATCGATATAGTATTACTATCGTAAGCATGTCACCACTAACTATGTATATGTAACAAGGGCCTTTAAGTATGTGTGCATGCCCGTCGTGAAAGCATATTCTTTATGCGCACAACGCTTTCATACCCTTCCCACGAATAATCAGTCTTCAAATTTTAAATGTAGATTTATATGTATTTTACAAAGAAATGAAGACATTTAATATTATTTTACAAAGTGAAAGGCTCATAGGAAATTGATATTATATATTTAAAGTATCCCTATTGCTGTTCAAGGGAAACACAATTTTTAATATATATACATATATAAGTTTAAAATAACAAAGACTTTTCTCTTGAACCTTAAGTGCTGAATGTGTATGTATTTTTTTATTAAAAACACATGGTGAGGTAAGCTGATTAGAAACATCTTAAATCGCATCGATTTTTTTTAAAGCTGTAAGGAATTTGAAAGTGCTCGCGATAATTATTTAGAAAATATAAGTTTTCAGGCAGTTAAAGTCTTCTAAGTTTTCTAAGTCTTCTAGTTTCCTAAGTCTTTTAAGTTTTAAGTTTTTTAAGTCTTTCAAGTTTTCTAAATCATCCAAGTTTTTGAAGTCTTGCTAATTCTGTAAGTCTTTCAATTTTTCTATGTTATTAAAGTCTTCAACATTTTCTAATTCTTTCCTCTAAGTCTTCCAAGTTTTCTAAGTCTTCATAGTTTTCTAAGTCTTTCAAGCTCACTAAGTCTTTCTAATATTCTAAGTGTTTCAAGTTTTCTAAGTCTTCCTAATTTTCTAAGTCTTTTAAGTTTTCTAAGTCTTTCAGTTTTTCTAAGTAATTAAAGTCTTCCACATTTTCTAAGTCTTTCCTCTAAGCCTAAGAAGTCTTTACTGCTTAGCTCAACAATCGTTAAAATTATCTTATGTCTACAATTTGTTTTATATCTAATATTTAAACAATTCTTAGCAATTATTTTTAACTATTACAATTGTCCTTAAAGTACTTAACATTATTAACAAATAAAATATTCAACTTACCTCACCACACCACACCACACCACACTTTACTTCACTTTCACTTTCACTTTACTGCACTGCACAATTGACCCCCACCAGGCCTGGACGACTGAAGAAATGCTGCAGCTGCTGCTCTTTATATAGGGCGACTTTCACTCAAACTCCAAGGCGCGCTCAAAAGTTGAGCCTGCGTCGAGTTGCGGTCGCTGCAGTCGATCGTGAAGTGACCAATGAGAACACTCTCTGCTGCATCAAGCATTCTAAATGAGTTTAACTTAAATGTAAATGTAAGCAAATATTGCTGAATACATAAAGACATCAGAAATGATCTTCTGCAGCTCATTTTCGTTACTTGCTTCGGTTAGGCAGACAGACAGACAGACTTAGAGATAAAGACAGAGAGACAGACTGATTTACAGATATTCAGACAGACATACAGTCAGATTAATAGGCAAACAAAAATAGAAGAAGGGATCAAAAATATTTAGTCTTCCTCACCAATAGCCAATGAGAATACATTCTGCTGTATCAAGCATTCTAAATAGGTTTTACTTAAATATAATCATTGCTACAGACATATAAAGTTCTTAAACTTGTCTTCTTTAATCCTACTTATAGGAATTGAGTTGTTCATGCACATAAACAAACAGACATACACATACATACACATATAGTTTCATCGTCTCTTGTCATAAATCCTAGACGAGCTTCTGTTTCTGATTTTGCTTGTTAAACAAATTTATATGTGCTAGGTATTAAAATGAATGTTTTTGTTTCATTTTTATGGGACACTTTATTTTTAATAAAAATTAGGTATACAAAAGTGTTGTGTTTTACATTTTTTAGTTAAGAGCATAGGACATCCTAGTTCTTATGTAAAACATAACATTTTTGTATACCTAATTTTTATTAAAAATAAAGTGTCCCAACTCATTTCCTATTAGTAGGATAGAAGAAGACAAGTTTTAGAACTTTATATGTCTGTAGCAATAATTATATTTAAGTAAAACCTATTTAGAATGCTTGATACAGCAGAATGTATTCTCTTGGCTATTGGTGAGGAAGACTAAATATTTTTGATCCCTTCTTCTATTTTTGTTTGCCTATTAATCTGACTGTATGTCTGTCTGTATATCTGTAAATCAGTCTGTCTCTCTGTCTTTATCTCTAAGTCTGTCTGTCTGTCTCTCTCTAAGTCTGTCTGTCTGTCTGCCTAACCGAAGCAAGTAACGAAAATGAGCTGCAGAAGATCATTTCTGATGTCTTTATGTATTCAGCAATATTTGCTTACATTTACATTTAAGTTAAACTCATTTAGAATGCTTGAAGCAGCAGAGAGTGTTCTCATTGGTCACTTCACGATCGACTGCAGCGACCGCAACTCGACGCAGGCTCAACTTTTGAGCGCGCCTTGGAGTTTGAGTGAAAGTCGCCCTATATAAAGAGCAGCAGCTGCAGCATTTCTTCAGTCGTCCAGGCCTGGTGGGGGTCAATTGTGCAGTGCAGTAAAGTGAAAGTGAAAGTGAAGTAAAGTGTGGTGTGGTGTGGTGTGGTGTGGTGTGGTGAGGTAAGTTGAATATTTTATTTGTTAATAATGTTAAGTACTTTAAGCAGAATTGTAATAGTTAAAAATAATTGCTAAGAATTGTTTAAATATTAGATATAAGACAAATTGTAGACATAAGATAATTTTAACGATTGTTGAGCTAAGCAGTAAAGACTTCTTAGGCTTAGAGGAAAGACTTAGAAAATGTTGAAGACTTTAATAACTTAGAATAATTGAAAGACTTGAAAAATTAGGAAAACTTAGAAAACTTAAAAGACTTAGAAAACTAGAAAGACTTAGTAAACTTGAAAGACTTAGAATATTAGGAAGACTTAGAAAATTAGGATGACTTAGAGACTTTAACTTAGAGACTTTAACAAACTTAAAAGACTTAGAAAACTTAAAAGACTTAGAAAACTAGAAAGACTTAGTAAACTTGAAAGACTTAGAATATTAGGAAGACTTAGAAAATTAGGATGACTTAAAAAAATATAAGTAAGACTCTTAGAGAACCAGACAGACTTTAACAAACTTGAAAGACTTAGAAAACTTAAAAGACTTCGAAAACTTGACAGACTTAGTAAACTTGAAGGACTTGGAAAGTTAAGAAGACCAATAAAATTAGGAAGACTCTTAGAGAACATGACAGACTTAAAAAACTTTAAAGACTTAGTAAACAGACTAGACTATACGTACGTTATAGGGCCATGTATGATTCATATTTGAATATGGTTTAAATGTAAGGAATATAAAACTGGCTAATGGATTATTGCCATCTTTTAAAAATTTGCGGCATTTATAGAGCCATTTAAGTGTTCATATATAGCTCGGGTGTCGCGCTTTACAACCTTAAACACGAGCTGGTAATTCACATATTGTATTTTTTATTAATAAAGTTTTGAAATTATAAAATTTAAAAATGTTATATTCTTACCTTACTACTTCGCACTGGCAATTGATAGATTACAGCTCTAAACGAAAAGTATTTGTACGATTAACGGACCTCAAAAAACAATATTCGTATTCCACAAACTCTTTGTCATAGCTCAAACAGTTGCCATTAATCAATCAATATCAGCAGAAATCTAAAAAAATATATATACTATTATTTTTATGCAGTTTTTGAATAAATATATAAGCTTGCACCTATTATGCTTATAAAGACAAAAAGTAGAACTGCCGTTTGGAAACATTTTTTTCGATATTAACCAATAGCCCTATTTAAAAATGTATTTTATATGTTTCATCGCAGCTGATAAATTTAAATGACATCATTTGTAAACCTATTAGCCGACAGTTATTAAAAGAAAAAAGAAAACGCTTTATATCAGCGTACTTAAAATATTTTAATTGTAGAATTACTGTTGTTGCTGTTTAAAGTTATTGTGAAATCTCGAGCGCTGATACAGAGCCCACAATATCTTTTTAGCATTACTATCTATCGCTGACAGGCCACCTCTAAAAAAGTTACGAACGAATTATTTTCAATTGATTGATCCACACTAATATACATATTATATATTATTAGATTCTATCTTTTGATACAATAGAAAGCTGGTTGTCATAGGACAATGGAGCACTTGGCACCCAATTATAGAGTGCGGTTTATTTGTACCCGATCTGTGCTTACTATTTGCCATTAAGCATCATTTCAGCATTTATGACAACGATCCTTTTAATTTTGGGATCATTCGTCAAGTTCAAATCTCTATTTCCATATCTAATATACCAGTGAGTAAAGTGCAATATATAATTTTTAATGTTAAATTCATCAGTACTGTGCATTTTAGGAATTTGCCCATAGGATTGACCTAAATTTAATTTGAATTACATATTAATATCTTGTAAAGTAGACAATGACATCTGCACGTGCTCTATTGTCAATAGACCAGGATAGATTCAATAAATATCGACCATCGGGAATAAAGTTCTTTAATACATTGTTCACATATTGCACTGGCAGCTTCTCCAATATTACATCGTGCTATCAAATGAAAACAAGATTAAATTAAAAATAAACTCAAAATAAATAAATAGATATACGTACATTATAGGGACATGTGTGATTCATATTTGAGTATGGTAAAAATGTACTGAATATAAGTCTGGCTATTGGATTTTGGCCTTCTCTCAAAAATTTGCAGGCATTTATAGAGCCATTTAAGTGTTCATATATAGTTCGGGTGTCGCGTCTTTGAACCTTAAATGCAACCTAAATTGATAGTAATTAATGTTTAGTAAAATGATCATGTAAAAGTAAATCTCGTTACCTTAGCGTTTCGAATTGGCAACTGGTAAAATATAGTCTTTGCCGAAAAGAATTTGTAGGTGCGATTTATGGACTTCAAATAACAATATTCGAATTTCATAAAATTTTTGTCATGAATCACACACTTGACGTTATCAAACTCAATATAGGCAGTAATCTAAAAATAAAAAAATATTGAAACTAATTTTGGGGTATTCGAATAATTATTTCAGCTTACACCAATTATGCCAAAAAAGGCTAAAAATAAAACGAAGCGCGAGAATAACATTCGTCTGCCGTTTGGAAACATTTTCCCAATAATAAATATAGCCGTTGTACTATTAAATACAAATAATATACTCTATATGCTTCATCGCATTTGATAATTATGGATGACAGCATTTATGAAGATATTCATCTGAAATAATTATAATTGTGCTCAAACAGGACGCTTCAAAACAATTAAGAGTGCTCCAGTCGGGAGTGCGCGACTAAATTATCATTTTTAATGGGTTAAGGGTATTATTATTGAGAAAGCCTTAGACATTATGAGTATGCTATGTGTAAAGACTGCCAAAGAATTAAAAGCCCACATCTAAAGTCGAATAAATAAAGTGTTATATTTTATTTTTTCAAATTGTATTTATGAAATATAGATATGAATTCACTCGAATAACAGAGGAGATAACTAATTTGTAATATATTAAGATTTTGTAAAGTAGACAACGACATTACCAAATGAAACATTTTCATTATACCAGGTTAGATTCAGGGAATATCGACCATCGGGAACAAATGTCTTTATCATTTTGTTCACATATTGTACTGGCAACTTCTCCACCGTCATATTGTGCTATCAGAAACAGAAGATTAGTTAAATATCGATCAAAATCAAAAAAATGTATGCGTACATTGAAGGGACATGTGTGATTAATATTTGAATATGCTGTAAATGCACTGAATACAATTCTGGCTAATCGATTTTGGCCATCTTTAAAGAATTTGCAGACATTTACAGTGCCATTATATTCGTCAAATATGTTTCTGGAGTCGCGCTTTGTTAGCTTGAATGAAACCTGTATAAAAATTGAATTTTGAATGAAAAACAATTATCACTGACCAAATACTTGTATACCTTAAGGCTATGAATCGGCAACTGATGAACTATACCCTTCACCGATAAATATTTGTAGGTACGATTTATGGACTTCAAATAACAATACTCGAACACCACTAATTCCTTGTCGTGACTCAAACACTTCACATTATTAAACTCAATATGCGCCGTAATCTAAAAATACAAATCAAACATGATTTTTCAGCAGCTATTAATGTTTGTGAATAACTATTTCAACTTACACCTATTATACCTATTAAGGCAAACAGTAAAATAAAGCGCGAGAATAACATTAGTTGGCCGTTTGGTAACAGACTACTGTTCAATAAGTGATATATTATATATGCTTCATCGCAGTTCATATATATTAATGTGTGTATTTATGGAGATACCCATCTATAATAATTAAAATTGAAAAATAGCAATTTTTGGTCATATAATTAAAGTAGCTTAAATTTTTAAATATGGTCAAAAAGTAGATTTTAAAAATATTGGGATATATATGAAATCTGAAGCTTTTAACGATCTTCAATTATATTTTCTATGGAGCACTTAGCTAACAATTTTAAATTATTTTGCTACCATCGTTGCAGAACAGTTGAGCTAAGTGAGCTCATAGCACAAAATATCGGTGATGACTATCGGTGGCATGCCACCACTATCAACTGTTCACAATCCGTCTTGAGGCACACTTTAAAGCTGTGGTCAGCTTGGTATCGATATCAATGTCTGCAATATTTATTTCTTCGAATGTCATACTAATTCATCAATTGAATGATTTTAAAAAAAATTACTAACTAGATTTTATTGAATAAGTAAATAAAATTAGATTTATTTGAAATATGATATGTAAATATTTTGTAAGCTATAAATAAATTACGATTTTGTAAAGTAGACAATAACATCAGCACGTATAATATTATCAGTATACCAGGACAGATTCAAGAAATATCGACCCTCCGGAATAAAATTCTGTACCACTTTGTTCACATGTTGTACTGGCAGCTTTTCCAATATTAGATCGTGCTATCAAATAAAAGCAAAATTAGTCGTTTTCATGCAAATGAAACAGAAATTGGTATACATACATTATAGGGACATGTATGATTTAAATTTGAATATTCTAGAAATGTTCTGTATATCATACTAGCAAGTGGATTTTGACCATCTTTCAAAAACTTGCAGGCATCTACAACTCCCTTAAATTGCTCAAATATGTTTCGGGTTTCACGCTTTACAATTTTGAATTCCACCTGAACATAGTTGGAAAACTTGATTAATAATACTAATTAACTATAAAATTCGTATTTACCTTAGCATTTCGAATTGGAAACTTATAGATCTTGGTCTTTAATGAAAAGTATTTGTAGGTGCGGTTTACTGACTTCAAATAACAATATTCATAATCCAAAAATTCTTTGTCACGACTCGTACACTTAACATTATTAAACTCCATAAGTGCAGCAATCTAAAAATGCAAATCAAAAAAATTATTTTTATGAATTTTTTAAAGTATGTGAATAGATATTTCAACTTACACCTACAATGCCAATAAAGGCAAACAGCAAATTTAAGCGCAAGAATATCATCCGTTTGCCGTTTGGAAACATTTGCTCGATAATAACTATAGCTTTATACTATTCAATAAAATATTATACTTTATCTGCTTCATTGCACTTTATAATGATAAACGCACTTTATAATTATAGATATTTATCTATAACAATTGTAATTTTAGATAATGTCCATAAAATAAAAAATAAAAAAATATGGTTAATTATAACTAGAGAATACAATCTTAACTACTATAAAATAAAATAAACTGAAATTTTAAAAATGCCACCACAGTTGCACAACAGTTGGCTTGACCGAACGCACAGCACAATATATCGTTTTAATATGACTATCGATGGTATACCACCACTAGCACAGCTGATATTTTGGCGGCAAATGCTATTCAAAACAAGCGCAAGCAAAGCCCAGTGATAAATTGTATTATAAATTATGCATGATTCGGTGCAGGAGATAATTAAAACGCGTCGTTTTCTCAAAGAGCGGTTGCAACGCGACTACACCACTGTGCGTGGCTATGAAACGGAGCGTAACAATGTGCGACAGTTGCTGCAGCGCACAGCTGAAATGGGTGAATCGAATTCTTTGTTGTTGATAGGACCGCGCGGTGCCGGCAAAACTACAGTATGTACTGACTATAAATATCATCCACTGCTTAACATTCTGGTTCACTCTTCAGCTCATCAATGCCGTTCTCACGGATTTGCTGGAGAACAAATCGTTTGTGGACAACACGCTCATTGTGCACCTGGATGGCAATTTGCATACAGACGATCGCATTGCTCTCAAATCCATCACCGTTCAAATGCGCTTGGAGAATGCAGCCGATGGCAAAGTATTTGGCTCATTTGCTGAGAACTTGGCCTTTCTGCTGCAGTGCCTCAAGGCTGGCGACAAGAAGTCAAAGAGCGTAGTCTTTGTCTTGGAGGAATTTGATCTCTTTTGCACACATCACAATCAAACATTGTTATACAATTTATTTGATGTCTCGCAGTCAGCTCAAGCGCCAATTTGTGTGTTGGGTGTCACCTGTCGACTGGATGTCATTGAGTTGCTTGAGAAGCGCGTAAAATCAAGATTCTCGCACAGGTATGCTATAGAATATTCTATCCGTATATATATATCCCTAATAATTGTCTCCTCACAGGCAGGTGTTCCTCTTTCCCAGTGCCAACAAATTCGAGGAGTATGTCTCGCTCTTTCAGCATCTTGTCAGCATACCCAGCAGCAAGGAACTTCAATCAGCTGCCGATCGCATTGACAGCCTGCAGCTGTTCAAATCGGAAGCTTTTACCTTTCAGCACAATCATTTCGATGGAGTTGAATATGCATTCGATAAGAAACACGTTGAGAACTGGAACAAACACATCGGAAAACTTATCAAGACGCCCGCAGCACTAAAGACCCTCCAAATGCTCTACGATTTTGATATAAGCGAAGCATTTCTAAAGACTTTCATATTCCGTCTGGTGGCACAATTGAAAGCTGATGCTCCACATATAACGGTGGAGCAACTCACAGCCCTTGGCGCTCAATACGAATGCGATGACAAAGTGGAACTGCTCTGCGGTCTATCTGTACTCGAGCTGTGCTTGCTAATAGCCATAAAGCATCATTCGAGCATCTATGATCGCGATCCCTTCAATTTTGAGATCATTTTCGGGCGCTTCTCCAAATTCGCCAAGGTCTCTACGACGATGCAAGGTGTGGAGCGTGCCATAGTATTAAAGGCCTTTGAGCATTTGCGCATTGTGGAGCTAATTATGCCCTTATCTAGTAGTGGCATGGGCAAAGTGCAAAAGGAATTTGAGATGCACAAAATGGCTTTGACCTATGGACAGATACAGCAGGCTGTACAGCGCTATCAGGCGCTGCCCACAGAAGTTGCACAATGGGCACAGAGCTCCTTGATCTAAGAATAATAAATACTATACCTTAATTTTACAATTTATTTATTAATCTATTTAAATATACTTAACTACACACGCTTGTTAACTGAATGTTTATTAATGTTTAAGAATTTTTTGGATATATTCTGTAAACCTTGCTATTGTATCTGATCTATACAGATAGATGTGTATATATATTCCTTATCAACTCCACCTCCTTCTTTGTATTCCATTAACTTTTCCCATTCCCATTCCCTACTGTCATTGCTAATTATGTAATTAGGTCAATTTGGTAGTTGATCGATAATGTAAATTCTAAGAGCAGCTGTTGCCCGCATATGGACGATTATATAAATATTCTCTTTAAGCCTTAAGCCGGAACAGTCGTGGGCCAACTGCAATGAATAGACTTACAATTGTGTTTGCCGTGCTGCTGCTGACTGAGCTGTGGATCGCAGGACATGCAGATGAGAGTCCTGGCTTCTTCCTGAAGATAACCAAGAACGTGCCACGACTGGGCAAACGCGGCGAAGCATTTCTCATGAAGAACATGAAGACCATACCACGCATTGGACGCAGCGATCCAGAGGTAAGTGAGGCACCATAAAGAAGACTAAAATTAACAGAAGGTACGTTTCTTCTAGGCCTCCATTACTCCTTTGCTAGCCTGGCTATGGAATATGGATGTGGATCCACAGTTCAGCAAACGTCGATTGCCGAGCAATGGAGCCGCTGGCAGTGGTGAGCATGAGCTGAGCGTCGTTCAGCCCGTCAATTCGAATACCCTGTTTGAGCTACTGGATCGTAATGCTATACCCAGCGAACATGTCAAGTTCGTGCACTGGAAGGACTTTGATCGTGCTCTGCAAGCAGATATGGAACTGTATACAAAGGTCATACATCTGGGTCGCGATCCGGATCAAAGTCTCAAGCAGGACCTTAGCTTCAACAGCTATATACCCATCTTTGGTTCGGATGATGCAAAGGGCAACGATTTTATGTTGTACAACAAGGACGATAGGGACTTGTATGGCGGCTATGATCGCAATTTCATGCAATACAATCGTTTGTAGATGGGCGGTAAGTGTGCATGAAAAACTGGAAGTGCTTATGTATGACCTATGTATACCCTGTATTCTGAATAATATCGGCTCTTATAAATTTGTATACGCAATGGTTATAATAAAACCAGAATTGAAAGAACAAAAAGTTTTTAAATAACTAAGCGATCATTGCACCCAAGCACTCTGCTTCTATCTCTCTCTTTCTCTCATTCTCTCACTCTCTTTCGCCCTGATTCTTGTCAACAGAAATGCAGAAAAAGACAGCTGCATGACAGTTTGAAATGCATTATCGATTAACGGTTTTGCGGTAGCTTTCCACGAAATCCTCTTTTGTGATGACTGTACCAAAAACAAGCCTCCTCCATTAGGCCTCTGTCAACTTAATTTGTTTGACTTAAATATATGTAGGGTATTAATAAAATATATGTATACATATATAAAAGACAAATTATTTACATTGATTGTTTTTAAATGCCTTAATTATAGCATTCAATGTAGAATTTATAATTAGGAAATTCCATCCTTCAACAATTAGCGAAAACGCGTGTTTTAATAATGCTTTTGAAACTGGTTTGTCTTATCGGCTTTTGGCGACACAAATTCCAAGTGATTTGTTTTTATTATTATTACGTTTTGTCTTTTTTTTTTTTTTTCTTTGGATTCTTTATTTTTCAAACAAATAAATTTCATGAAAATTAACGTTCGAACAAAATCGTCGCCGCCGTCATAATACAAATACATATATAAATACATAAATATATATTTATATCTATGGCAGTCTATGTTTTCATTTGGTTTAATTAACAGTTGATTGTTAAATATTTCGCATTTTATTTTGACAACAAAAAACAAGCGCGGCTCACAATGCAATTGACTTCATTTAAAGAGGAAAATTGCATATTCATAAATTTAGCTTTGAAGCTCAACAGCTTTAAGAACTGTAAACTTGACTTTGAAAATTTGCAATATTTTGCTGCTGTTGTTTTTGTTTTTGCTTTTTTTCTCAATTTCTATTTTTGCTGCAAGCGCGCGGAGAACAAGTTTGCCATATGTACGTATGTATGTGTGAGTGTGTGTATTTCTGCCGCTTCAAATGCGAGAGCGCTAGATTACTCTTGTATTCGCTCTCACTTCAACTACTCTCTCAGCAACTTTGTTAGAGCTGCGCTCGTGCCGTTTCTGCATGGCGCGAGCAAACACAATTGCTGAGAGCTGTTTGTGGGCAATAAACCCCAGCTCTTCGTGTACGTGACACGCTCCCATCACCCGCTGAGTCGCGCTCAGAGCATAAATACGTATGCACCGCTGCCTGTTGCTTCATTTGAAGACGAGTCGCTGTTACGAACGCATCGTTCAAGCGTTTCATTTAAATTGTGTTTGTGTGTGTTGGTGAGGAATTTCAACTGTGGGTGTGAAATGTGAGACGAGCTTTTTGCCTTATGAACTGGAAGACAAACACACGATTTGAATGCAAACAAAACCGACACAAAAACAAATCAAACGAAATTAGTAAAGCTTGTTGTACAATTTAGTTTAATTAAGTGCGAAAACAAAGATATTGGGAGCAAAGAAAGTTTTCTTTTAAAACGAAGTCAAAATAGAAAGTCTGGCAACGCGGATTACACAAACAGCGCGAGCAGCAGAGTTAACGGTGTGCAATTGACACAGCTGACCGCTTGGGATCAAAGGCAATCAGGCAACCTTTGCCATAGCAAAAAAAACAACAACAACAACAGCAACAACAATGATGATGGCGATGAGTGGTGCCAGACTAATTTTGGCCAGCTGCCTGCTTAGCGCAATAGCCGTCCAAATGAGCGCTGCCTCGGCTATTCCCATTTGGGAGTTTTTGTTGCGTAACGAAAAGGTAAATTCAACATACATATATATCATATATATTAGAGATATAAACAGATTCCAAATTGAGCTAAAGCCGCAAGTCATTTGCATACAATCGTACACACGCACACAAACATATACAGATCTGTATATATTGTAATCTTAAGCATTACGCATACGCCACGTTCGCTCCAGTTATAATGACAATGCTAAGGTGTTCGGGCGTCCTTGGCATTGGACTGATCTGCCAAAAAAGAAAAAAAAAACTAGCACAATTTTTGCGCACATTATCCATATTTTTATGAGATCTCAATTTTTTGATGACTTTTGTTAACATTTATTTATTTTTTTTTTTTTTTGTCAATGATCATCATAAATAGCGTTGCCTTAATTACTATGCATATTTCTGCACATAATTAGCTGTAGTGTGTGTAAGTTTTTAACGGCTCTTTTTGTTATGTCTTTCGTTTCCACACCGATATTTGACTTCTTTTATTTTTTCTTTTATTGAATATTGAATAAGCTATGTATGAATGCTGAATATGCATACGGATAGCAGACATAAATACTACGCTATTTGCCTCTCATTTGCATAACTGTACCGCAACAGCACCAACAACAACAACAACAACAAATAGTTAGCTGAATCACATTTCAAACAATAAATACTCAAGATAATAATAGAAATATAATAAAAATATGATACAACAACAACAGAAGCCGCTGCTGCTGCTGCTATATATATGAATTTATGTATATCAGAATATCGGCTTTAGCCATCCTTGACATAAATAATGAGACTTCATTGCCTGATCTTGACATTGTCAACCTTATCAATTGTAGCGCATCTGTAAAAGCGTTTGCTTTACTTTTGACTTAAAATTCTCTCAAACATATTTTTGAACAAATATTGAGCTCTGGCTGGGGCTAGTCTGCCTTGTTGCCTCGTATATTGATTGGTTTGCTGTTTACTCAAGTGTTTGCAAATATTTATACATACATACATTCGTATATACAAACAAATAGACATATAGACATATACTTAATATAATGCCGGTTTCATCAGAAAAAGCTCTAGACTTTTATGGAAGTGACCAAACGGAAATTTAGAAAGGCAGGTTTTTTTCGTTTTGTTTTTATTTTTGTTGGCTTAAAACATAAAGCGAGTTAGTGGGATTCACTTAACGATTGAATATCTATGCATACGCATACTGGCACATATATAAATATTTGCTTGCCTGACCACAAATGTATTTAGCCGACTTAGAAACAAGTAGAAGCATAAAATCTGCTTTATATATAAGTCAGGGGTAAGGCAAGTTTTTGATATCGCAAAGTCGTTGGGAAGTACAGTATAGCCTTTCTAAAGAGGATTCTAGCTAATGGAATGAGCTTCTGAAGTAATGTAAGCTTTAAAATATTAAAATATATTTTTTGGCTATTTCCAATTTCAGTTAAAAAAAAAAGTGTTCTTTAAATCAAATTTTATTATTTTTAATTAGTTTAATTCATTTTAATTATTTTTTTAGGGAAATATAAAAATATAATGTAATATACATAAATAAAAGTAATTCAATATTACTTAAAGTTTAAAAACTGTAAATAACAAAAAAATATATATAGTAGGAAGTCAGTATAAGAGTAGAGCTTAGAGATTGTATGAAAATATAGTTTCTATATAAGGTATCCCTAATATCCTAACTAATATAGTAATTTCATTAATTGAGAAATTGTAATGGGAGCTACTATTTAGCTAGCCACATACTACTATGTATTTAACTATCTCTTAACAATTTAAGTGAAATATTCAACAATAAAGCATGAACATTTGGCATAAATGACAGCAAGCATTTGTTAACATAATGAAAAGTAATTACCAAAATGAACAATAAAACCAAATGAGCTGCATTCAAGCCGAGCTGAGCCGCGCCGAGCCAAGCCAAGCGCAACGATGAAAACAAGACAAACATTAAATTTCGTTTATGATAAACAAAAAAGAAAGAGAAAAAAAAACAAAACTATTTTCATTTACATGTACATTTCGAGTGGGGGCGGGGTGTATGAAAAATAAAACAAATAATCAAAAAAAAAAAGTAACAAAATAATAAAAAAATAAAAAAGCTTTTCACTTTTTTGCGCAACAAAGCGTGACAACGAAGGCGTCTGTCTCCCCTCGCTAAGCTGTGGCAGGCTGTGGGGATGGGGGGGGGGGGGAGCTCGGACTCTCGTGGCATCTAATGGAAGTGTTGGCAGTTCGGTGCTCGTTACACGCTCGTAAACAGTTAATGAACTCCAAAATGTTAAAGAAAACAAAATGAATTAGTCTATACTCGCATAATATATGCATATTATTCATATAGAGCTCTATCCAAGAGCCGGGCCTTTCTTAATTCGCTTCGTCATGTCGCAGATCCTATTAAAAGTTGGTGATTTCGGGCAGCGCATCGCACGCGAACTGCGCCTTAAAAAAATCACCTCAGCTTTATAATGTTATTGTTATTTTGTATTCTAAGCCACTTTATATAATAGTTGGAATAGAACAATGGAGCCAGCGCTGGCTTTTGTAAGGCGATACCAGGCGATAGCAGCTTGTATAGGTATTAGATGTCGGTCCGTACATCCGGCACCCGCATGTCCACTGACAAATGAGAAAATAATTTCCAAAAGCTAATTAATTGCAAAAAAAAAAGCACCAAAAAAATCTAAATTCTAAAACGCAATTTGCGCAAGTCAGAAAACAAAACAGAATAACAAAATATTCACATTAGAAATTGCTAATTGGAATTTCAACTTTTACACGCATGTATGTATATATGTGTGTATATATGTATGTATATGTCTATATATATTTCTATATATACTCTTTAGTACATTTATCCATTAAATGTTTTTTGTTGCCAAGTGAATTCATATAAGTAGTTTAAGAGCCCTTCTTTGCGATTCTGTTAAGTGCAGCTGGGGCCAGCTCAGCTCAGCTTAGATGCTTAGCGTCTTTGTCTTACTTTACAAATTATTCTATAACAACTAACATTTTCTTAACTACACACAGGGTATCTTGAAGCATTGTTTCACCTGCTTAGACCGTCTACCTTTTAATTAAATGTTGTTTACCGTTGCGCGCATGCTTCATCGCATCTCTAGCGCTTTCGATTTTCGATTGCAAAAAAAAGAAACAACAAACAAAACGAAAACACAGCCCGTAATTAAACAATGTTGTTTTTGTTGTTGTTGAACGTATATTTATATATTTTCTTCGCGTTTCTTTTCTGTTGTTGTTGTGCCCTTAATGTTAAGGTGCCAACGCGTTTAGCCGGTTTGACCCGAACTTAAATAAATAAATTATGTTCGCATTACTTTTTTACGTAAAATGTATTTATATACATTTACATTTACATATACGTATGTATGTATGTGTGCGTGCTTTATATATGCAAAAAAAATGTAGCATCGTCATGATTATATACATATTTAGACATACATACACTTACATATTATTATGAACGGTATCAACTTATCCAATGGTAATGGCAATCATGTTGTGCGGGTCTTTTATCTTTTCCATATTTTTCTTTTCGGGCTCGAGCGTTTCTCTTTTAGGTTTTGTAAACCCTTTTTACTTGTTTTGCTATCTTTTGTTGTTTGTTTCATTTCAGTTTTTTTCGGTTATTCGTTTCATAATAGCCTAAACTGCGCAGATCAGCAGGTTATTGAACCAGACATCAGACATTCAACTAAAATATCATAATCATAAAAGTTAAGAAAAACAAAAAACAATATAAATTAGTAAATATTTCTTTAGCCATTCCGTACAGGGTACAGCCTGACAAATATTTATGGTTTTCTATATTAGAAAAGTTGTTTAATTAAAGTTTATTTATATTTATTTACAACAGGTGCGAAGTTCCTTGTGTTTATGCTAAGTTAGCATATTTCTCAACTATATTTAGAATATGTTTTTACTGATAATTATTCATAGGCGGGCCGTAAGGTCAAGTGCGATTCTAACTAAATTAAAAACTTGTTCAATTAATTTTTGATGCCCGTTCTCAGTGTGAAGAGGGTGTATGGGATTTGTTGAAAGGAGAGATATTTTTTAATTTGGAACTTTTCACAGATTTATACTCGAATATAATATAACTACAATAGATATTAATATTATGGATAGTGTAGAAAATCATATTGAGAGCGTAGCGAATTGAAAACTATGATATTACCTGAAGCTGGAGACACAAAGTCTAGCAAGTGTATTACTTAATTTTTTAATTTTATTCAAGGCTTGCTAAGACTGTAGCAAACGCTTAGTTTTAAAGCATATTTTCGGGGTCAGATCACTGTTTACTTTGTATACGAAGCGACCTAACAATTATATTTTACGCAATTAGGACTTTCCCTTTCAGATCATCTCTACAGCTTGATCTTCAATTATGTTTCCAGCTAAACGGGAGGCGCAGCTAATCCGAATAAAACTTTACTTTGATCATTTTTCTAGATAGCATCATACAGCAAAGTTCTTAGATAACCTCTATAGATAGTCATACATTTAAATATGTATATATAAATATATATGCTGTAATTTGGGGCGCGGCAATGGGGATGTCATTAATTTATTATTTTGATTCACATTTCAATTTCTAGACGAGTATTGTGCGGTTATTAACACCCGTTCTGTAACGATCTGTTGTGTTTCCATGGCATATTTCAGAGCTGAGCTTTCCCACACATGCATCCTCCTCGAAATATGAATAAATATGCATTTTCTTAACAAATTTCAATTAGATATATTTACTTGTTTGTTATTCAATTAATTGCAATTGCTGTCGAGCTGTAAATCATTGAGCTGAGCTGCTCATAAATAAACAAAATCTGACAGCGTTATCTTTGCTTTATAAGCCGACTTTTAATAAAGTTAAGATCAGGCATATATACTATATATATATATATATGAATATATATTATATATGTGACTTTGACTACACCCGCCTTCAATTTAGCTTTTTTTTATATTTTTGAAATTCTGACTAATTATTTGTGTCAGGGACTGGACCATTAAAAAAGAGGCACATAAATCAGATAATTTTTAATGTGGAATTTTTTTTGTATATATGTAAATGTTTGTGTATATATAAACAGAGCCTACAGGTATATATATATATATATATTTTTTGTATATTTATAAATTTGGTTTGGATAAATTAAGTAATTTGTGTTGCACACGAATTGGCCTGGCAAAACAAACAACATTTGGCATAAAAAATTATTTTTCGATGTATTTACATACACCTATAAATATATACAAATATGTATATACATATATACACACACATCTATATATATATATATCTCAGCTCAAATTGCATTTTACAGTTTGCACACGTTTTGTGGTCAATAAACATATGCGCTACAGGTTGTTGCCTTTGTTGTTGTTGCTATTATTTGTGGGCTTAACGGTAATTTGTTATTTGAGACAGCGTTTTGTGCATATCGAGCATATCATTATGCAAACAGCGTTAAATTGTACAACTCGAAATATATATAGCCAAGAGAGTGAAGCTAAGCCATGTCAAGCCAAGCCAAGCCCAGACTTAAGAAGTAGAGTCGCAGCACAATTGAAAGCCAATGCAAATGCATAATTCGTTTGGATGTGTAACCAGATCAAGGTGCAATATACAAGAATTATAAACAAACATATATAAATATATATATATATATATATATATATTAATATACACACAAACACACACAGACCTACATTACGTATAGACAAAGCATATTCTATCACAAATTAGGTTTTCAGTTTCAGCTGGCAAACAACTTCTAATTGCTGGAAGAAAACCTTTATGCATTGAATGAATAATTAATGAAAAAAAGAAAAATACTATATATGAATGAAAAATATGTCTTGTAAGCAAATAGAAAATTTGAAATATATATTTTATAAAAATACTATATCTTGTAATATATACTTATATGCATTATGAAGATTAAATGGAAGCATATTGAATATAAAATATATGAGTGAATAGCATATTTGCTTGGTTTTTTAAGGTTTTTTATACTCGTAGAACTTTTATATTATGAATAGAAAATTAATTTATAATAGAAAAAAAACCTATAACTCACATATGTAAAAATAAAATATTTAAATTTATTACTAATTTATTCATATTATTTTTATTATAATATTATTAATATTATTATTATTATTATTATTATTATTATTATTATTATTATTATTATTATTATTATTATTATTATTATTATTATTATTATTATTATTAATATTATTCTTATTATATATGTATTTATTTTATTTTATTTTATTTATGTAATTTTTTTTTTTTTTTTCTGGTATTTTATTACTAAGTACTATATAAATTTGATTCAAACAATTTTAAGGGGCTTCACAAAAACGATTAACATTAAGCTAATCAATTTAAGGGTATACCATGATATTAAAAAAAATTAGTTCTTTAGAACATTTTCAAAGAACTTGAAAAGTAGAACGTTAATATTAAAAGACTGTATCTTATCCTGATAAAATTTCTATAATCGAATTTCTAGAAATTACATATAAAATTCTCTTCTGCCAAACCATAAAAAAAAACATAAAATGAACAAAAAAACATATTTAAATTATTTCTAGTTAATTCTGATAGCTCATATATATTCCTTGTAAACACTTTATATGTGTGTAAACAAATTGTTGTTTATATATAAGCCACAAATATACACATATACACATATACATATATACATACATATAGGTTAATAAATTTGAACACACACCTCTTGGGACTTTCTTTGTTTGTGCTTAAATTCGCAATAAACTAAGCGTAGCTGCTAATAAATTAGAAATGCCGGATTTGGGAGTTTCTACATTTAATTATCGCCGAGAGTTCCATTTGATTAGCATGGCTGTCGCGTACGCCGTACCTCGCTTTACGTCATTTTAATCTCAACGTAGTATGTGTCATCCGGCGTAGAACATTCGGCTCAGACAACGCTTCGCTGAGCGCACAGAATAGCCAAAGCCACAAATAAACATAATGAAAACACACATGCATACATATGTACATATATAATAGCTATACATATGTGTATGTAGCTAGACTGCTTTGGCTGCTGAACCGTAAAGAGCAAAACAACAACAAAGAAGTGGAGCAGCGCAACCCTTGCTCCCTCTCCAGCCTCTCCCGCTCACTCCTCCACAACATTGCATAACACGCGACCCACATTTTGAAATGCATTTCATTTGTGCGCATCACTCACACGCACTGTTGCCTAAGGCACTAGTTGCTTAATGCTGTCTCTAATCTAACCCGCTCTCTCTCCCTCTCTCTTCTCTCTCTCTCTCTCTCTCGGGTAGATGTCTTACTTGTACTCGACGTTTGCGCAGCTGGTTAGCGTGCACTGCAAGAGGACGGTGGGCGGCGGCTTACCTGTAAATCAGTGCAAGCACAATTTGCTCGGCTATGGCTATGAGAAATTGCAGACATTCTCTGATGGGCAACTGGAGGCGCTCGATCCATACCAGCGCGATGCGAATGAGCTGAGTGAGTATTGCATATTTATGAGTGCATCCAGATCGAAGCATGGGAATCCGTTTGGTATGCACTTCCGCATGCGATAACAGCTGCTGGTGCTGCTGCTGCTGCTGCTGCTGCGCCGGCTGCAGTTATTATTTCTGATTTCGGTCTGCGAAACGTGTTTTCCCCATTAATATACACAATATGCGATAGCGATAAATGTACGTGGTTATTTGATTGTTGACTCTCTTTTTATCTTTTTCCGTAGTCTGGGCATCGATTATGCGGGATCATCCCAGTGCTCAGCTGATAACGACACGCAAGCCACAGCCAATTCCGACGCCGCCCGCCTCCTCGCTCATCATACTCACACACCGGCAGCCGGCACAGAATCCGCTCTTCGAGAGCAGCGCCGGCAGCAGCGAGCATAAGCACAAGTATGCCATGGACATGGATATGGCCTATGGCTATGGCGGGGAGCAGCCGTCTGGAGCAGCAAGTGAGCTGCCCGTTGCCGCCGCCTTGACAGCTGAGCCGCCACAAACGTATCTGAGTGGGCCACTGGTGATGCGTCTGCGACCCGATGGCACGCCCGTCGAGGAGGATAAGCATCGACCGCTGCCACGTGACGACGATCTGGAAACGTATCGCATGGCCGGCAACAGCAATCTGCCCAGGCCAAACAGGCATCGCAAGATCGCCACCATCAGCGCACTCAAGCAGCAACACTTTGCGGCCATTGCACTGCAGCGCGAGCTGCAGCCACCGCATCCCCAACAGGTGCGACGACAATTCCGCCAGACACAGGTGAGCCCCGGCTACTACTACAGCAAGGGGCAGGCGTAAATGTGGCGAAGCGTTTTCTCTTTAACTTGTGCTAGATCGTAGCTAATCCTAAGACATAATATGTTTGAGTGCGTCCGGGTGTCTGAAAGAGTTATGAATGTGATATATATATATATTATATACGAGGGTGGTCCCAAAAGTCTTTCACCTAAACACGAAGATAGAAATATAGAGAAATACAAAATTAATTTATTTAAATTAATACACATATATATATATTTTTTTTTTGGTAAATATCATCCTCGTATTTTTGATGGCCTGCATGTGTTATGTATGTATGTGTATATATACATATCTATATATAAATGTTTAGGTGTATAGATGATTTGTATGCACTTAAGCCTTATTGAATTTCGTATTTGTACAATTTATATGCCAGCGTTTAAGTTTTTCTATAATTTTATTTATTTTTGTGCATTAGTCTTAAGCTGAAATAGAGATTCTTATAAAATAAAATACAATTGAATAAAAATTCGTATTTCATATTTTGATTTGTGTAGTTGAATTCAAAACTAGTTTGATGCGATTATATATGCATTATTTGCATATATGCGAATATACTTAAGTTTATGCAATAAAAGTTGCGATAACAAAGCATCTCCAGCTTTATACATACATATATATATTTGTATACGGAATCCAGTTCCCTCTATATACTTATATATGTACATCTACCCAACAACACGCGAGCGCCTCATTAACCCATATACAAATATATGTATTTGCACTTTAAGCCGAACAATGAAAACAATGAAAATGTGCTATAAAAAATGCGAATCCGGTTCTGAATCTCATTTATCACTTGAAATGATGTCAATTCTGAAAAACCAACAATTAGAAACGAATTTGCCAATTACAAAGTCTCATGTAATGCCAAAAAATCTGGTTTATCCACTTGACCTCCGAAACGCTGATTATTAAATTCATTGTTTAAAAACAGGAGCTTGTTACTAACCGTGTTTAAATAATTATATCTTGTCATTTTAATATGTTGATAAGACAGCAAATTATGGAGATTATAAATATGCTAAGCAGAAGGCACATTCAAAGCCCAACGGTCGGCGATTGTGTGCAGTGTTGGACAACTTTGCAAGTTCGCTTCAAATGCCATTCACATTAATACTTGACAAACAGTTGTTTTTCCAATTTGACTCTGGCCACACTGTGGTAATAATGCCATAATTCCCACGAATATAAAAACAACTTATTCGGCTGTAATTTGGAAAAATAACTCATCGAAGGATAGAAAGTAACAGTTTAATCTAGCACGGTGCCGACAAAGCTACCGATAAGGTTTGTACACAATTGGCATGAGCAATATCAATAATATTTGTCATGACGCAGCAAGCGGGGAAGCCAGAAATGAACATTTGACAATGAATCACAATTGAATAGATAACTAAGAAAGCATGACAACTACATATATATATACATATCTAAATGCATTTATACCAATAACAAATACTAAAACACAATTCATCTGGTCCCTCAGGTGTGTGAGGTACAAAGTTGAGAATTTATCGATTAACCTGTGTACTGCTGCTTGATTTCATCAACTGAACCAATTTCATTTTAATACTGGGGACTCCCCCTGCAAGTGGGCCACATTTAGACGCGCAGTTCTAATCTTAAAGTGTTTTGTGATTTCAGTGACAGACCGAACGTGAAGGCGAAATGGCTGAAGAGGACTCATTCGTTATTTTAGGCAGTTCGCCTTTATCTTCGATCTGCTCTCAAGGCGGTTCTTTGTTAACCGATGCATTGGACAAAGAACCAGCAGAACAAGCAGTAACACCTATAGAAGCTCAACAAATCACAGACCTTAAAGTAGAAGCACCAGCCAGCGTAAGTCAGCCGAGCCCAATGCCAACGCAAACGAATTCTACAGAAAGCAGCCTACCCACAACTTTGCCTTCTGGTCAAAGTTCTTTGGCAGCCAGTTTTCTGATGGGCGAGGTGACTGCCGATGTGCTCAAGGTACTTATAACATATTGTTGTAATATATGCAAATTAAGATATACTAATTTACTTTCTCCAAACAGAACAGCGTTTACTCCCAGTTTCCCAGCTTTTGTTCCTTGCAAGCCCGCGCCGAGGATGTAGTTAAGCTACAGACAATGATGACCGAATACATGGCATTGAAACGTATGTCCAGTGGTTGTTCATTTTATAATATATAAAAATGTAAATATGTTTTAGTTTAGTACCAGCATCTAATTGAAATTGTGTAATCCTAGTCATTAACTAAATTACTGCATATTTATGTTTTTATATATTATGAGCTGAGTAATCCTTTTCATACATTACAAAAGAGGCTAATTCGTAAGGCCTGCCCTCATTGAGATCTGAAATAATTTACCAAATCTAAAACATCTGCCTATACAGAGACCTTGGATAAAGTGAACCATACCATGCAGGAGTATTATAAAATCACTCAGCAATGGCGAAACGAAGCGGCTGCTCGAGAACAACAGTATCAAGAGCAATTGCAGCAATGCCAAGCGCAGATCGAGAAGTTAACTGTAGAAAACCAAGCGTTAAAAAAGGATTTGGAGACTAATTTGGAGCAAATGCGGTTGTCAGAAGAGTTGCATCAGAGAGAGCACGATGATCTAAGGCAAACTGTTTCTGAGAAATCATCGCTGATCAGCAATATGGCTGTTGAAATTGAAAAATTACAGCAGCAGCAACTGGTGAGTCGCAAAGTGAATTTAATATAACAAACAAATATTAACATACTTAAATAATTGTAACTCTTATCGCTTATAACGCTACTCAAGCTGAGATAAGATATACGTACGCATTTAGAAATTTTTAGACACACCTACATATAAATTTTATTTGCGCTTTGTTTTGTTATGGTTCAAAATTTCCAGCATTCTTACGAATACGTCCCTGATGATGGAAGTGTGTCACCAACAAAAAGTATAAAAAACGGTGAGCGGGATGACCAAGTCAAGGATATGCAAATCAAGGACCTGCAGCGGCAAATGTCTGCACTATTGGCAGAGAACTTAGAATTTAAGGACATGGTGAGTACTCCACATAAAAACAAATTGTCTCCAAATTTAATAACACATATACCTTATAGAAAAAAACTTATATCGAGGAGATTGATTGCCTCAAGGTGAGCTTGACCAGCGCCGAGGAACTAATGAAGGCTATGAATGCAGACGTGAAGGCATTGAAAGCAAATGACGCACAAAAAGATGAACAGATTACACACTTGAATACACAGATCGAAATCTATCGACGAGACTTTGAAATGGAGCGCGCTGATCGTGAAAAGAATGCTGGCGAAAAGGAGCAATATCTGATGGATTTACGTGCATTGCAACGCCGCAACCAAGAACTAATCGAGGCATTAGCTGAAGCACAAAAGCCAAACAAATTCAGCTGCGGACCATCGAAGCTTGGAGCCAGCAGCAATAGCTTGCGACCAGAACAGAGACCAGTAAGAGTATGCAATAATAATCAACATATGTGTATGAACAAAATTATACTGATTCTCTAATTTTTGTTCAGGTCTTAGATCCAACAGGCGCAGCCGCCAGAACAGCGGAACCTGCATTGCGATGTCCAATTTGCTCAAAGCCCTTTTCCGCTTTATCTGTTTTGCAAAGTCATGTAAATGATTGCTTAGATAAGAATTAAACATTTCTTAGTAACACACATATATTAAATATGATTTATTTTAAGAACAATAATTGTAAAATTGATATATGAACAGATATATACATATATTACAAGTTGAGCTAGTTTTAGAGTTTACTTTGTATGGGCGGCATATCCAGCGACCAGACACGACAGACTTCTTGGCTCGCAACGAGATTGTTTAGTACATTGACATCTGATAGATCGAAAAAACAAACACATAGGGAATATATTTTCATATATGTATGTATAATAGCTTATATACGCACCATTTGTGGTTGCAAATTCGTGTAGAGTTCGTCGTATATCATACGTCGGTATAGCAGTGTTTATATTTGGATAGACAACATCATCATGTTTCATGTTCGACACGCAGACGCCGAGAATGCTGCCGTTCTGATCGAACATCGGACCGCCACTCTGGCCAGACTGCACGCTGCCATCAGACATTATGGCGCCCTGATCACACTTGATAATACGGCCTTCGAATATTGAGGGATTGAAGTCGTACTTGAAGTTGAAGTTAACATAGTATGGAAAGCCAGCATTATAAACCGTCTGTCCCAATGTGGCGCGATTACGTGCTAGTCGTACACATTGATGTTTAGGAGTATCTGCAGGTGCGCTGAGCAATGCCAAGTCGAAGGGGCGACCGTCAACCGGATTGCGCCATATGACATCAGAGTTGAATTCGCGATCATAAGCACGGCAGAGCACTAGCGAATTTATCTGAAAATAATTTGATAACACATTTGATCAATATTATTATAATATAGTATGCACAAATTATATATATGTATACTTACCTTGCCAACAACATGCGCGCAGGTAAGAATAAAACATTTGTCGTGGACTCTGATGTAGGTACCGGTTCCTTGGTGACTAACCGACTCAATCACCACAATTGCGCGCTCCCCTTTAATTGGAAACAAAAACAGCTGTTCTAAATGCATGTACATATATACAGTATTTTATGGCTACATACATGCAAAATTTGATGTCTCCCGTGGCAAACTATACATGGTAATGTGCGTGCCCAGCTGCGCCATCAAATCCCTTACAAGATAACCAAAATTGGCAGCCAAAATCAGATTAACATTCTCCTGCTCCCGCTGGAATGATGTGCATACTATGATGCCTATAAGACGGCTGAAATGGAAAGACGTCAATGGTGAATCTCTAAAAGTGAGATGATATCTGGAACACCTACAGCTTGTTGTTGAATACAGCGGCTCCCTCACAACCTAGAGGCAATGCATTTGATAGGCCAAACAGAGAATCGCCCAACACATTGGACACCTTGCCAATGCTAATGGTTTTGTAGAAGCTCTCCAAGCCGAAGGGTGAACACATGACCAGAACATCGTCCAGTGTGTGAATGGGCTCTATGTAACGCAAATAGTTGGCAATGTGATGAATGAAGCGCTTGAAGGACTTCCGTTCCTTCAACTTCCTCATAGTTAGTACTAGGAAACTAGAGCGCAGCACATTTTGCTCATCGGAGTCTGCATTCCTCAATATCGTGTACAGACTACGCGACACTGCTACAGCACAAAATACATATAAAGGTTGCGCCGTGTGACGGGTGAGAATGTTTGCCGGATGAGCAGATCTTTGGTGTATAGTGCGTTCGGGCACTGGACGTCGATGTCGATCAAAGGTCACCAGATAATTTAAACCGCGCAGTAGTTCTCCCTCTATACACTGCTCGTCCTGTGCATCGACCAGATTGCACTGCTGTAAGCTATGGATGAGTGCCTCCCCCTTACTCGACTGGCGCGCAAAGGACTGCAGAATGTTTGCGCAGCTAAATATAATCTCATTGTTGATTATAACTGCAGATTGCTTGACTGACTCTTGGGCTGACTGATTGCTGACCTCCAGCAGTGCATGTCGTATTTTTAACAACATTTCTAGCAATTATATACATGAAACACGTATAACCAGCAGTTTATTAACACATTTCTTTGTTTTTCAAAACAAACAAAAGCAATACACAGACACTTAAGGTCTCTGAAAACAAAAAGGTTACACTCGAAAGGTCGTAAAAGAGAGCACAGCAATATTTGAGCAGAAAACTGTGCAGTTGTGACGTCTCACTGCTAAAAAATACCAACTTATAACTGGAAGCAACAATGGAACAGCTGTTGCCAGTCAGCTGTAGCTGCGAGTAGCCAAACATTTGACATAACCTTACATCAAGTTCCTTTTACTAGTGTAACATAATTTTTTATCAATGATAAGTTTTTCATAATGTTTACATTAAAGCTCCGTATGCTACAGCCGCTGCACAGCAGCTGCTGCAATTTCAAGCGTAATTTCACACACAAAAACCTGCTGGAGCTATCAGATCGAGGCTTCTTTCAGAGCATTTTTCCGGACACAGCTGCGTAAGTTAATAGATTATCAAATCTTGAAGTATTGTATGAGAACTCGATTTTTTTGCAGACCAAAAATAAAGGAGCTCTTCACGAGATCATCACAAAGCATTTATGCTGGGTTTGATCCCACTGCGGACAGCCTGCACGTTGGTAATTTGCTTGTAATAATGGGCCTCTTGCACTGCCAGCGTGCCGGCCATAAGCCAATTGCGCTTGTTGGAGGAGCCACTGGCCTTATTGGTGATCCGAGTGGACGTAAAACGGAGCGCAATCAGCTGGGGCAGTCTGTGATAGAAACGAATTTGCAAGCCATTGAGGGACAGTTGCGTAAAGTGTTCAAAAACCACGAGGACTGCCTTTGGGATACACGAAAACACAAAACTCAACTGGCGCCACTTACGTGTGTATAATGTTTTTATTTAATATTTTAATTTTTTAATAATATAATATATATAAAATTTCAATAGAATCGTCAACAATGCTGAGTGGTATGCAAATCTAAATCTAATCGATTTCGTTGGCAACATGGGTCGACATTTTCGCATGGGATCAATGCTGTCCCGATCCTCTGTTCAATCCCGTTTGGAATCAGAGGATGGCATGAGCTTCACGGAATTTACGTATCAAATCTTCCAGGCCTACGATTGGCTGCATTTGCTGCGCAAGCACAACTGCTGCTTCCAGATGGGTGGCTCCGATCAAATGGGCAATCTAATGACGGGGCACGAATTGATAAGCCGTGTGGAGCGCAATCGTGAAGTGTTTGGCTTGACCCTGCCCATAGTTACGAATGAGGAAGGCGATAAGTTCGGCAAATCTGCTGGCAATGCAGTATGGCTAGACGAAAATAAGACATCGCCTTTTGCACTGTATCAGTTCTTTTTGCGTATGCCCGATTCCGAGGTGGAAAAACTGTTGAAACTATTCACCTTTATTCCACTGCCCGAGGTGGATCAACTGATGCGAGAACATGCCAAAGAGCCAGAGAAACGCAAGGCCCAGACTCTACTGGCTGAAGATGTCACCTTGCTGGTTCATGGCGGTAAATATATATTTGCCTTTTTAATGCGTCTCTAACGTAATTTTTCACACAGAGCATGGCTTAAAGCAGGCTGAGCGGGTTACCAATGCGCTCTACAAGGGCAACGTTGACGGCCTGGCCGAGTTGAACTATGCTGAAATCAAACAGACATTTCAAGGAGCCGCTGTCGTTGATTTACTGACCGAACCGGGCATGTCCATACTACAACTGGCCATGAAAGCCAAGTGCTTTCCCACAGAATGTAAGCTTTTGCCAATATGAAGTGCAAGTTCATGTCTAAATTATTGTCTTCTAGCTGATGCCGTGCGTATCATCAGTGCTGGGGGCTTCTACATTAACCAAAAGCGGGTGCAGAACATTGCAGAGGTTATAACAACTGGCATTCATATACTCCGTAATGGAGTGTCCTTATTGCGCGTTGGAAAGCGCAACTTTTACATTGTGCGTTGGCAGTAGTTAAGAATGTACACAACTTTTCTATTATTATTTAATGCTTAAGATATATTATTTTAATTAAGAGTCTTCGACGAAGTATTTACATTTTGGGTTTGGGTTTACGCCAACGCTTGCGCGCCAGCAAGTCCTTAGCCTTTTCTTTCTTCAGATCCTTGTCGTAGAACTTTCCACTCTTTGTGAATGTCTTCTGTTCGTTGCGCATCTCGGCCAACTTACGATTCTTCTGTTTGATAATGTTCTTCTTGTTGGCCGACTTCTTTTTGCCCGCCTCCGATATTTGCACCTTGATTTTTCTTCCCTGCAGCTCAGTATTGTGAAGTTGAAACCCCCGTTGGAATCCAACTAAGTCTTCCATTTCCACAAAGGCAAAGCCACCACGGCGCTTTTTAGGGATGCGTATAGATTTGACTGCACCAGCCACTGAAAAGTGTGCCTCCAGATCATCCTTTGTAGTCTCGAAGTTAAGATTTGTTACATAGAGTACGTGTCTGTTCAGCTTAGCTGCTCCACGAAGCAAGCTATTTAACTGCGTCGTGCTTATGTGTCCATCCTCATGGTGCTCTTCGTCAGAGGCGGAGCCCTCATTTTCAGCTCCTGCACCATCGACTACTTGATCCACACCTTCGTCGTTCTCGTCACTTAACTTAGCTTCGTCGTCATCGCTACTCTCAGAATCGCTTGGATTTTTTGAAGTTTCTTTGTCCACATAAGTGCCTTCGAAAATCTCCTTACGTTTCTCGTCATCGAAGTTTCCCAAAAGATCAGCAGAGTCATCATTGACTGTTCGTTTGACTCTTTTAGCCTTTACATGCACCTCCACCTCATAATCACTGCCGGAGTCGTCATCATTGCCGGCCATTGCGTTATGTTTTTATTAGTACAAGAACAATATTGAAGAGCAACTTCAGCACGTGTGAAATGTTTAACTTCCTTGTGAATGGCTAAGTGAATGCTTCCTCTTCTTTATTAAGCATTCAAAAAGAAAATAATCGCGCGAACTTTAAATTTTTCGATATTAATTAAATAAACTTGTTTCATCACGAGCTATCACAATTGACGCTGGTGTGGCGTTCATGTGTATTTTGGGATTTCTAGTGCCTTGTTCTTTATTTTATTTATTTCAAACCTGATACTGAGCCGTCTAATATATCTAGTGCATTTTAAAAATTAAAGAAATGCTAAACAAACCGGTTGAGTTATATAAATATTATGCAAATATTAACATGATTTTATCTGAGTTTTTGATAATTAAGAACTAACTCATTGTGCACATAGTAAAGATGCTATTACTATAATATTTTATTTTTGATATAAATAAAAAGTTTATTGTAGTACAAAAAAAAAGAAAAAACATTTAAATGTATCTGAATTATTATATATTAGATATATTAACAAGAGCTTGACAAAAAGATAAATGAAACAAATGCACAGGAAATATTATTTAAATGACTGCACCGAAAATTTTAGCTAATTAAAACAGATCAAGTTTGTTTAAATTTATGCAAGTTGTTGGGCGAGTTGTGAAATGTCATCTGACTTTCGGATATGTACTATAAAAGCGTAGCGGAATTGTAGCATTCATTAGTTCTGTTTTGCAGTCTGCTAACTGACATCTAAATATCCTTTCAACATGAAATTCGTGGTTAGTATTATTATTGCAAAATGATTAGAAATGTTATTATTATTTTTACAATTTATGTACATAGATCGTCTTCGCTTGCTTCTTGGCTCTTGCCTTCGCTGATATTCCCGTTACTGTCAAAGAGTACAACGAAGTGAACCCCGATAGCTTCAAATACGAATGGGTAACTTCTGATGGCAGCAGTGTTCAACAGGATGGTGTTTTGAAGGACCCTCACACCATTCTTGTTAAGGGATCATACGAATACGTGTCGAAGGAAGGCAAGGTCATCAAGGTCACCTACACCGCTGATGAGAACGGCTACAAGCCCGTCGTTATCCAACAGTAGATTAGCCGAAACGAATATGAAAACGAAATAAACGCTATGAACATCTTAAAATATTTTATTTATTTAAATTTTCGAGCGCAAGTCTTTCGAATTGTTGTGAATGGTATATTGTGCTTCTTTTTGCTTGAGTAGTGCTAGTAAACGCTTTAAAAAAGTAAGGGTAAAAATTGTGCAGCACTTTTGCATCTGCTGTTCTTGTTCTTTTTGCAAAATTGTTTAAACAACTTTAAAAAGTTTTGTTTTGAATAAACAAAAATTGTATAATTGCAAAATACAGCATGGAATCGGAGTCTGCAACAATGGAGTGTTCGGAAAACGACGATGCAGCATCAGTTGACCCTTCAATTGAGGCAACGGCTTTGCCGGCTGGAAAATCAAGCACAGGGGCAGAGACAGAGGCAGAGATGGAACAAGAGGAAAAGACAGAAGGCGAAGAGAAGATGTCTTTGGATGATGAAGATCACGATGAGCCATCGCAGGCGACCTCTGAATCTAAAGAATTGGAGAAATCAGATGCTACTGAACAGGACAAGAATGTCACAGAAATTACATCTGATGAAAAAACAGAAGAATCTTCAATTATAAAACTTGATTCGGCTAAACCAATCGAAACTGATTTGGATAGCAGCATTGAACTAATCAGTAGCCCAATTTCCGAAAAGCTGGAAACCGCAGATAAAGATAACAAGGGTTCAACTGAGGAAACTGATGCAGGAAAGGAATGTGTTGGCCCTTTAGTGGACTCTACTGATGCACTTAAGTCGACCGAAGATGATTTGGATAGCAGCATTGAACTCGTCGAAAGTCCCGCATTTAAAGAATTACATGAAAAGGATAATTTAAAAGACAGTAAGTCAGATAGTGACAGCAGTATTGAACTAATTAGCAGTCCGGGTAATGGGACGGAAGACAACAAAGAAGAGGAGACTGAATCCAAAGCAGACGATAAAGAGAGTGCTAATAGTATTCCTGACAAAGAAGATAAAGCGAGCGAGGAAATGCAAACTATCAACGAACACATCACGGAATCAAAAACAAATACAGAAGATGCCACAATAGTAGGTGCTGAGTCCGATTCAGCTATGCCAACCAACAGCAAAACTGTGGAAGAAAAACCGATTGCATCCCAATCAATAACAGTAGATGAGGAACCGAAGCAACCCGATGAATCAATCGACGAACAAAAGGAATCTGTCAAAGATGACCCCATGGAAACAGATGCCTGTCAAGAAGAAATTGAAAACAGCTGTTTAGTCAAGATACAAGAAGAAGATTATAAGGAAACGAAACCCGATGTTGACTCAAAAGAAACCGTTGACTATGAGGAGGATAACGAAATCTACTACAAGAAGGATTGCCTCAACTGCAATTGCGAAAAGCTGCACAAGCAATACGTGCGCGCTAGCTTAGCAGCTCTCAACTACTACAAGGTGCCTAGGAAGGCCCACAAGCGACAGTACATATGCATGGGTTGCTATGACACAGCCATGGACATGTATGAGGTGAGTAAATAGCCGTAAATGTGGAACTAAATATCTAATATACACCCAAATATTTAGGACTATGCGGGTCACTTAGTGGCCAAGCAGCCGCTGCTGTTGCGCAGCTTCAACCAGAATCATGCGGACTTTGTAGCACTTGACAGTAGCGAGGAGGAGGAAGACGATGATGAGCAGAGTAAGTGTGAGATAATATCTATATAAGCCATCTGACATTTTATATTCCACACACAGGCAAACCGGAGTTCTCATCAAATGATTTACAACTAATTGAGAATGAGCTAGAGGATGCCATAAAAACTGTTATAAACAAAGTTGATTTGGACGACCAAATGGCTTGGTCGAAAAGCATACTTCAGGCAAAATCGCAGCGCATAGGTCAAGAAATCGAGATGGTCAATGACGAGCTTTGCAAGTTGCAAAATATGGCAGACAAAATGCACTTTGCTTTGTACAGTTCATGTCAAGTGGTTCACAAGCATTTGCCACCACTTGATCTGTACCACAACATGAACGATTATGTGGTGAGTGCAACGCAGAAATGAATAAATAAATATTCTTTTGTATATATATATGCATTATATTTTGCAGCAAGTGCCACCCGCTGGTGAGATAGAACGTCCACCCATTCAGCTGAATGAGACCTACTATGCAGTGAAGAACAAAGCAATTGCCAGTTGGGTCTCAGTCAAAGTGATTGAGTTTACGGAGAGCTCTACGGTGGGCGGCAACTTAATTAAAAGTTATAAGATTAAATATCTGAATACACCATATCAAATGGTGAAAACTGTAACGGCCAAACACTTGGCCTACTTTGAACCGCCGCCAGTGCGTCTAACTATAGGTGAGCTACCTGTGTATATATGACTTACAACAGCTTATAATATTCACTTTTATTTATCAACAGGCACTCGTGTTATAGCCTACTTCAATGGCAGCACTTTATCGCGCGGCAAAGAAAAAGGAGTCGTACCCAGCGCATTCTATCCGGGCATCATAGCGGAACCCTTAAAGCAAGCCAATCGCTTTAGATATCTAATATTTTACGATGACGGCTACACACAGTATGTGCAGCATAGCGATGTGCGTTTGGTATGCCAGGCGTCGGAAAAAGTGTGGGAGGACGTACATCCCGGCTCACGTGACTTTATACAAAAGTATGTGGAGAAATATTCTGTGGATCGACCTATGGTGCAGTGCACCCGTGGCCAGAATATGAACACAGAATCCAATGGCACCTGGTTGTATGCGCGCGTGATTGACATTGACTGCAGTCTGGTGCAGATGCAGTTCGATGATGACAAGAATCATACTGAGTGGATCTATCGCGGTTCCCTGCGTCTAGGTCCCGTATTCAAGGAGACACAGAATGCACTCAACAGCGCCAATGCTATGCAACAGCATCGTGTTCCACGCGTGAGTTTAATTATATATTAATAATTGGTATTGATATTAACAATCAATATAATTCTCTATTCAGCGCACTGAGCCTTTTATACGATACACCAAGGAAATGGAGACGAGCAGCAGACAGGTTAACCAGCAAATGCGCGCCATTGCCCGGAAGAGCAGCTCCGCACCACAGAATGTAAATATGTCGTCATCGTCATCATCTGCGGCAGCGGCTGCTGCCAATGCTGCTGCTGCTGCAGCTGCAGCCCGGAACACTGTTCGACATTTGAACAACTCCACCATCTATGTGGACGACGAAAATCGACCCAAGGGGCACGTCGTGTACTTCACTGCCAAGCGTAATCTGCCACCTAAGATGTATACGCCACATGAATGTACGCCGGCCTGTCTGTTCAAGATCATTCATCGCCTGGATAGCTATAGTCCGTTAGCCAAGCCGTTGCTCTCTGGTTGGGAACGTTTGGTATTTAAGCAGAAGGCCAAGCGGAATGTTGTCTATCGTGGTCCTTGTGGCAAGAGTTTTCGTAATCTGGCCGAAGTACACACGTATCTGCGTGCCACAGAGAATGTGCTAAACGTGGAAAACTTTGATTTTACACCTGACCTACGTTGCCTGGCGGAGTACTCCATAGATCCCACTATTGTTAAAGAAGCGGACATATCTAAGGGTCAAGAAAAAATGGCCATACCGCTCGTTAACTATTATGACAACACATTGCCACCGCCGTGTACGTATGCCAAGCAGCGCATACCGACAGAGGGAGTGCATCTTAATCTCGACGAGGAATTCCTGGTGGGCTGCGACTGTGAGGATGATTGCTCGGTAAGTAGGATAGACCCTCCTTCTTACAACCCAACTGATTGATTTACTTTCAGGACAAATCAAAATGTGCCTGCTGGCAGCTGACAGTTGCAGGTGTCCGCTACTGTAATCCCAACAAGCCGATCGAAGAGATTGGCTATCAATACAAACGTCTGCACGAGCATGTCCCCACTGGAATCTATGAGTGTAACTCACGTTGTAAATGCAAAAAGAACTGTTTAAATCGTGTGGTCCAACATTCACTTGAAATGAAGCTGCAGGTGTTCAAGACCTCGAATCGGGGTTGGGGTTTGCGCTGCGTCAACGATATACCGAAAGGTGCATTCATATGCATTTATGCTGGTCACTTGCTAACCGAAACTATGGCCAACGAAGGTGGCTTGGATGCCGGTGATGAGTATTTTGCCGATTTGGACTACATCGAGGTGGCCGAGCAGTTAAAAGAGGGCTACGAATCGGATGTTGAGCACTCAGCAGCGGAAGAGGAGGAAGACACTTATGTCCCAGATCCTGAGGATGATGCGGATTTCATGCCCGCTAAGTATTATCAACCGCGCAAAAAGGATAAACTACGAGTCTCCCGCAGCCACTCCACCCAATCCACGGAGCAGGACTCACAGGAGAGAGCTGTGATTAACTTCAATCCGAATGCAGATCTCGATGAAACAGTGCGCGAGAACTCGGTGCGTCGACTCTTTGGCACAGATGAAGCACCCTACATAATGGATGCCAAAACAACTGGCAATTTGGGGCGCTACTTTAATGTGAGTGCATGCGTAACGCTCGCTGCCATAATCTTTAATTAAACTCATGTTTAATTCTTTTGCAGCATTCGTGTGCACCCAATTTGTTTGTGCAGAACGTGTTCGTGGACACGCACGATCTACGTTTTCCATGGGTTGCTTTCTTCTCGGCCAACCACATACGCTCCGGCACCGAACTTACCTGGAATTATAACTATGAGGTGGGCGTGGTACCTGGCAAAGTGCTTTATTGTCAATGCGGAGCAACCAACTGTCGAATACGTTTACTTTAAATTATATATATCTATATATGTATTTGTAGATGACTGCACCTAGTAGTTTACAAATTAAACACATGAACGATAAATACACTAATTATATCTAGAATACTTTTTAAAAATATTTTTACCAAAATATATTTGAAATATTTTGACCGTTAGTTATGCTTGTTTCTTTAATTTTATGCAGTTCATCTCAAACTATATGTTTTGCAGCCCTGGCATTAGTGTTAGTAAACGGGTTGCTTAACGCTATAGAGACGCTGCTCAACACTAGTTAAAGGCCGATGCTGAAAAAGGCAAAAGCAAAAAATTAAATTTCATGTGTGTAATAAATTTGTAGCCGTAATGTGCTCAACTGCAACACTATAACTATTCAAGTTGTACGTGCAACTCGCGGCGCTTAAAAATTGAGGAGCGTGGCCACCGTACAACCGCATACACGTTATAAAAGCGAGTTCCGCCCTCGCTTACCCTTACTCCAATAAGAGAAAAAAATCGATTTTGTGATAGTGATAACAGCGCTTACGCTTAAAAGAACGCAGAGCCAGAGAGGCAAATACCGTGGCTTTTCTGCTTACTATTTGATATTGAAGTGTGCACACAATATATACAAATCGGTGGCAATATGAATTTGGATTTTACTAAAGTGTGCGGCAAGCACAACCTCGTCTATGAGGCGTACTACAAACAGGTAACGGCGAATCGTCCGCTGGAATTTGTGTGCGGCGGGTGATTAACAACCCCCTTATTGATTTTTTTGCGCGCTTGTGCCCAATTTTTATTTTTATAGATTGACCCAAAGGGCACTGGTGCCATTGAGGCCATGACGGCCGCCAAGTTCTTGAAAAAGTCGGGTTTGAGCGATGTGGTGCTCAGTCGCATTTGGGATCTATCCGACCCGAATGGCAAGGGTTTTCTGGACAAGCCTGGATTTTTTGTTGCTCTCAAATTGGTCTCACTGTCGCAGGCGGGCCAGGTGGCCAATATGAACAACATTTACATGGATACGGTGAATCCACCGAAAGTGGTAAAACTGTTACACAACTGCAAAAAACAAAAGACGAATACTTAGCTAATCTGTGTCACATGCTTTCCAGGGTGAAATTCCAAAGGCCATACCTACTCGCATACAGACGGTGCCAGTTGCCGGCGCAGGTGCCGCAGGTGGGGATTGGACTATCAGTGTCATCGATCGACTTAAGTATGAGCAACTGTTTGAATCGCTTAATCCGGTCAACGGCATGCTGCCGGGCAACAAAGTAAAAGGCGTATTGATGGATTCCAAACTTCCCATGAACATACTGGGCACCATCTGGGATCTTGCTGACCAGGACAAGGATGGCAATCTGGATAAGCACGAGTTTATTGTGGCAATGCATCTCGTTTACCAAACACTCCAGAAACGCACAGTACCCAGTGTGCTGCCCCCGGAGCTGCGGAAGGCACCCAAACCCGCGATGCCACCGCCACCAGCTCTTGCTGCTGGAGTTAACGCTCCTATGCCACGCGCGCCTAGTGGCGAAGGCTTTGGCGATGGTGGTTTTGTGGCCAATTTTCCCAAAGATATTGCGCCGCCGGCAGCTATTCCACCATTGCCCGTTGCTGTGCCGCCCATGACACGCATTCCACCGGTGGGTGCGGTTAGCGCGCAGCCTCTAATACAAACTGATCCACTGATACCCATTGGAGCACCACCGTCGGTGACGGCCAACGCTGATTGGGTGGTCAGTCCAGTCGAATTACTACGATTTGAGGAAATATTCCGACAATCCGATTTGGACAAGGATGGCTTGGTTTCTGGTCTCGAAGTGAAAGACATATTCATTAAATCGGGTATACCACAACGCACCCTCGCAGATATTTGGTAAGAACTGCAATCTGTTGTCTCTAAAAGATCTCAAACTAATATATTAATCACTAATTTAACTAACAGGGCACTATGCGATACCAATCAATCGGGCAAGCTGACCGTGGAGCAATTCGCTTTGGCCATGTGGCTAGTGGAGCGCAAGCAGCGTGGCGTAGATCCGCCTCAAGTGCTAACAGCTAATATGGTGCCGCCGTCTATGCGTTCAATAGTGTCTGGTGTGGAAGTGCAGCCGCAGGAAACGAAACCGACATACTCAAACCCCGAGCTGGAGATGATATCCAAAGAGATCGAAGAGCTGGCACGCGAGCGTCGTGCCCTAGAAACGGAAATAGCACAAAAGGAGGCCGATGTGCGTATAAAGAATGGTGAAGTGCGAAGCCTACAGGTCGGTAGCTGATAATACACCATATATATTTAGAGAGTTTATTATAATGAAAATCGTTTTGTTGCAGAGCGAATTGGATACCTTGACTGCAACGCTCAAGCAGCTGGAGAATCAGCGTGGCGAGGCACAGAAACGTCTCGACGATCTGCAGGCTCAAGTAGTTATCGTTGCATGATCTGAAATAGATCTTAAATTGCTTGATTATTGGGTTATCTGCTAGCTTTTCTTAATATGTGACTTTGATTTTCAATGGGTTTAATTTAAATATGATTTCCATTTCCCTTTTCTTTATTATTTATGTTCCTCCACTGTTAACACAAATTGGTACGCAATTATTTTACCCAAATTATTCATACTAAACTGGTGAATGCACTTAAAACCCTTTATTACCATACGTTACGTTAAGGTTACCCAAAATCTGGCCGTGTTGGCCACTGTAAGTCTTGACATAACCCGCACCAGCAATCAGGTTTGTTTATTTCTTATCGTTTGTGCTTTATGTTTGTATGTTATGTTTACGTGTTTATGTTTAATTTACTTTTATCTTACCAAAAACTGAAGAGCAATAACATTATATTTAACCTGCGATTGTTCTGTTTTGTAGGTGACTAAGATACGGGATCAGTGTCACAAGCAAGAGGAGACTATCAACGAACAGGAGGGCGAACTGAATGCCAAGCGGTCGGAGCTGCAGAAACTGAAGGATGAGGAGTCATCGCTACAAAAGGAATATGACAACAACAATCGAGAGTTATCCAAGCTAACAAAACATCTGCAAAATACGCAGCTGCAGATTAGTTCTGTAAATATAGATATATATATATATATAGACTCTTACAGTCAGTTTACTTTGTCAGTTTCAACCAATATGTTGCTGATTACAGGTACGCTCGATGGTCACCCAGCTGATGGAAACACAGCGACAAATGACGGATGCATTGCTAATTTGTCGCGCTGCCATGGAGAATCAAAATGCTGAACTTGTCTCGGAATATCAGTTGAAAATCGAGCCAGACTTTGATGATGCGCGCAAAATACTGCAGAAAGAAGTTGAAATACCCAAAGACGATCCATTCCAGGAGAACAACAGCGGTGCTGCTAATAATGCTACCAATGGCTTTGACAACGATCCCTTCAGCGGGCAGGCTAGCAAACCCAAGCCTGCTATCGGCGGCTTTGATGACAGCTTCAATATGGGCCCCGGCTTCGACAGCGGCTTCGATGCATTTAGCCAGAGCGCCGTTAGCGGATTTGGACAGACGCAACGCGATCCATTTGGTGGAGATGCGTTCGGTGCAAACAAATCAAATGCCATAACGCCAGAGGTGGGTTCTCCATGGCAATCTATAACATGATAAAATATATTTAAAATATTTATTGTTTATGTAGCCTGGCAAGGATGATTTTGGCAGTGATCCGTTTGCGGCGCTGCACGCGCCGACGGGTCAGGGTCAGGTGCTTAGTCCCAATGCCCAACGTTCTGGCCCGCCACCCAGACCAGAATCACCTAGTCCAGCTTTGCCACCAAAGAAATCCAAGGTGCCGCCACCTCGACCAGCTCCACCACGCGCATCACAGGTAAATTTAAGAGTTATGGTAAATTATTTGATACATTATTTGAATACTCTCAAATTTGCAGCCTACAGGCGGCTTCGGCGCTGGCGGCGGCGGTGGAGGCGGAGGATTTGCTGACTTTGACGACTTTGACAATAAGGTTGGTAGCAAGTTTAGTGTACGTTGGGATCGGTGGTAATGCATGCACATCGCACCGCCGCAACAATTATTTTGTTAACTAGTTGAAATTGTTTTCACACAATATTAAGTTTTTGTTTGCATTAACATGGCATTATATATGCATTTATATATATTTATCTACGATTCAGTTATTTTCGTTATTAATTATTATCACTAACCCACCCTTGAAATTGTTTGTAGTTGTGTTAATTTTTTATTTAATTCACCTATACAAGAAATCCTTAACAAATAAAAAACATTTTGCACTCGAACATTTTTTTTTTGTTTAAGTAGACGATTTTGTTGTGTAATTTGGTAATTGTTCTATTGCTTATTGATTTGGGCAATAATGCAAATGCAAGAGGTATATATTTGATCCTTAAACACATTGCCTTAACTCTGCTGCCCGTACGAAACTAACTATTTGCTTTCATCTCTTGCAATTCTCTATTTTCAGTGAACATCTTAATAATAATAATCATATTTCAATAAATTCATATAAATATATATATATATATATAGTTTATATATATATATATATATATATATATATATATATATATATATATATATATATATAATATAATATTAACAAAGACACGACACCCACAGACAGACACACACTCAGTCAGCAGTTGAGCCTAGCAACAAATTTGAAGCGTACAAAACCTAATTGCGTATACTATATAATAACATTGCATATAGAACCCATATATCAGAGTTCGATCCGGCTGAATATTCGTATTTGTATTGCACTCATGGCCGTTCAGCATACTCGCAGATTTCATGCCTAATTAGATAAATGTACTAAATTCAATTCGAATCTAAAATCAATCAATTGATATATCAAAAACAAAAAACAAAACCAAAAAGAAAAAGTTATGTCGTGTTTAATGTAGTCAAAGTGTTTAAAGTTTAAATTTAACTAACGTCGCCACACTATGAAATGTTGTGCATTATTGTATTTAACTTATATTTACTTGAGATTTCCTTTCGTTTAAAGACCAAATAATCATAATCATTGCATACTATTATGGAGCATATGGAGCATAATTCTTGAATTCTTAAGTGCACGCCGAACCGTTTAGTTTGGATGAAATGCTAGTCTCGAAATGATTGATAGATTCATATATAACTCAATTAAGGAATTTAAATGCAAATTGTTGTTGTTTCTGCATATAATACTAAAGTTTATAGCAATTATACAAGACACATACATACATACATATACCTATATACAGCCTATGATCCACCATATATATATACATACATATATAGCTCGAATTTCATTAGCCTGTAACTTCCAAGATGATTGCTTTACTGTTTATTAAATAATTTCCCACAAATGGAAGTTACATTCAACTACTCGTGTACTCGAATTGCATTCCAACTGAAAGCTATATAGAATCAGCCGATTATAGAATCAAATTGTTAATACCTTTAAAAGACGCGTTGCCATCGACTAGGTGTAGTAGAAGCCATAGGATCGAATAACAATTGTTTTTTTTCGTTTGCACTCTGGAAAATTGGTCAACGATAAATTATAGATAATCTAGTCCCACATCAAACTCTTGTTTGTACAATATGTTACGATATTTGTTTTGAGAGACATGCATACAAAAATATATATATAGATGGAAATATATATATATATATATTTAATACTATATACAACCACGAAACTGTTCACATACCGAAACCTAAAGCTTCCCGTACATTGATTTTAATGTTCAATACATAAATACTTATACATATAATGGGTACCCAAACTAACGTATAACATCATCAAGTTTTGCATTAATTAAACAACAAAAATATCTAAATATGTTCGACATCATTAATAATAATAATAATTATAATAACAATTGAGTTATGATAAACAAAAAATATAACCATAACGAGAGAATAAAGAAACATTTTTGTCGCATCCGGTTATATCAGCTTTGTTTCATGCAGTTTTCCTTTCCCTATTTATCTTCTCCACAGCAGCTACATCCGAGTATATATATTATACTATATAAAAGCTTAAAGTTTTTCTTTTTATTATTTATGGTATTTGGTTTCAATTTGCCAATATTTGGTATAATTGTATAACTCATTGACTTAATAGTTTATTTTCTCTCGATTTTTTTTTTTTTAATTAATTTGATTTGTGTTTATTTTTTCCTTTCACTCACAAAAACACTCCAATTTTTTGCTCATTGCCCACACCCACTGACATAGCTACAAAACATTCCAATCGGTAACCCAAACACCACCACGCCCATACCGGCGCTCAATGCCACGCTGCTCGATAGCTTCTCGCTGTTTGACGATCCTCAAAGCCAGAGTAAGGCAGCCAGCACTAGTACACCAACACTGCCAACCCTGCACCCACTAGCCTCCACCCACACACTGCTATCGACATCATCGGCATCGCCATCGGCATCGGCATTGGCATCAGCATCGACATCAACATTGACATCAGTATCTGCATTAGCATCCGCATCAGCCTCCACAGCAGTCAGCACAAATAACCAACATTTGTCGCGTTCCAATACACCGCTGCAGACACAGGTCACAACGGGAGCGGGAGCGGGAACGGGAACCGGATCAGCATCTTTAGCAGGACTTTTTGATGCCTTTGGCGGCGGCAGCGTCAGTATCAGTAGACCGGTGGTCACGCCAGTGCCTGTAATACAGGGGCCGACAGACTTCAAGGATGATCCCTTCAAGGACTATCGCTATGAAGATCCATTCAATATCAAAGATCCCTTTGCAGATGATGATGAGAGCACGTCTGTAGGTGGAGCTAGCAAGAAGAACTTTGCCGAGGACTTCAGCTCGGAGGGTATGTATTGGAGCAGCTTATAAATCAACTTTGTAAACCCTAATCAATCAACTTGACTTTCAGATGAGCTCCCTCCGAAGGCTGTTAGCAACAATAACAAATCAAAGACGGCCACACCGCTCGGCAGCGAATTGATTCATCAGTTTGATGCATTCAATCTGAATGCCAGTCCTGCACCTTCACAAAAATCGGCCGCATCGAATCCGAAAGTACTGGATGCTTTTGCTGACTTTGATGACTTTGCGCTGGAGAAACCAGCAGAGGCTGGCGAAGCGACAAAAGGAGCCACCGAAGCAAATCTGAACAAACTCAACGATTCCTTTTTCAATGCATTTAATGACAATTTCAATGACAACAACTTTAACTCAATCACCTCGAAAAACAACGAACATACTAAAGTCAACTCGAATGTAGCCGCTTTTGATGCATTCGCCGTTCAGAGTACAACTACAAAGTCGGACGCCAAGCTTTTTGATGCATTCAATGATAACTTTGAGGACAGCTTTGGAACCGCTAAGCCTGCAAACTTGACCACATTGGATAACGATTTTGCTAAATTTGATGCATTCGATGCACACAACTTCTCCAACGACTTTGGAAAATCGCTCAACGATAGCAATGCAAACAAAAGCAAACTCAATGGCAGTGGCAGTGGTGCAAGCAAGAAAACCAAGGAGTCCCTGACCAAAAAAGATAATGAAAAGTTTGCAGCGGACTATTCGAAGCCCGAGAGCTATGACGCCGATCTGGAGGAGGCACTCAAGCGCAGCATGCTCGACAACTGAATCACTTGGCTACCCAATGCAGATATTAATGTGATGTTGCAAACGAACAATCTCTACATAAGCGACTTGCATGTTGGCATTAAACAGCTATATATATTAACTAGTAGTTTTAAAGCAACTTTCCAAATTGTAAAATACGAATGCTTCAATTCTTTGGCGACTACGATATTGCAATAGTCAGCGTGTATCTATACATATACATATACATATACATATATATATATATATACATATATATTCCATAGTGTTTACAATGCATATACCTTGATTGTCTAATGCGAAAGCAAAACAAACCGAAAATGCTGGTATTATATTCATTATATCATATTTTAATAGTTTAAATGTAATCGACATACTCGTTAACGTGCTTCTAATAACGCGTATGCGCATATGTATGTACACCAAAACTCTATGAATAAACCAAGAGCAATATATTAAACGCCTCTCGCTCACTAATACAATCATATCCGAGATCTGAGCTCCGAGCTCCAAGCTCAGAGCTCTGGCTCTGACGAAAAGTTCTGCTCCCGCTCTCTGGTTTCGTTCAGTGAGCGCTCTTCGTGCACAAATTTAACATTTCGGTTTTTCAGTCACGTTTCCGAGTTCAGCGCGAGCGGTCATAGAAAAAGAACTTGTTGCGTCTAATATATAAATAAATATACATTATGTAAGTATATTAGTCTATATGGATTTGGATGCGCAAAATCAAAAATACAACATGCTGAGAGGGAACTCCTATAGGAAATTATACACGACTTGTTTATTTGCTTTGTTCTCACGACAATCACACACGCACACATGAACGTAAACATTAAAGCGATATAAAAACAATTTGCCGGCACTGTTCATGTGTGTGACTTTAAAACAACAAACAAGGCGCGATCTGACTGTATTTTTCCTATTAGTTTGTGAATGTGTCATATCTCCGTATATACATATTTATATGTATAAGTGCAAGCGTGCGTGTGTGTGAGCCTGTCCCCCTACTAATTAAATTTATATTGTTTGTGCTGCGCTGCGAATTTACATATGCTTGTATATAATAGTGTTTGTATATGAAGCGAGTGCCGGTCAGAACCCACACCGATAAATTTTGCATATATACAGCTGTATATAAGCTCGCTTAAAAAACAACTACTATGCATGCATACAGAGGGTCTCACACAGAGGTCGACTGGAAGGTGCACCTGCCCAACAGAGCTATCACTGTCTGCACTCTTGATATTGGCTTATCACTTCCTCGTGTGTTATCAGTTTTTATAGGGGCCCTGCAGAGACAAGGCATATACATATGTATATATTAGTAAGCATAGGGCAGGTACTACTGTTTGTATAGATATGTAAGCAAAGTAAACATACGATGAGCTTATCGCACAACCATATATGATAGGTGTTTATTAATAGGCGTGCTTTAATCTGATATTATTTCAATCATTTTCAGCTTGAGCCATGTCGAAGCCAGCCCTCTATTACGCCACATTGAGTCCGCCCTCGCGCGCTGTCATGCTGACGGCCAAGGCAATTGGACTTGAACTTGAACTGCGGTAAGTGCAGCCCACAGCCAATGCATTTGGCCAATTAATAAATTGTCTTTGTTTTGCAGCCCAATTAACCTATTGAAAGGTGAACATCTGACGCCAGAGTTTCTCAAATTGAATCCTCAGCACACGATTCCCTTACTGATCGATGGCGATGCTAACATCATAGACTCGCATGCCATATGCGCCTATCTGGTTGAGAAATATGGCAAGGCACATGAGTCACTGTATCCCAAAGATTTGGTCAAACGTGCCAATGTAGATGCACGCCTCCACCTGGATTCCGGTCACCTGTTCGCCCGTTTGCGTTTTCTCTATGAGCCCGTGCTCTTCTCTGGCTCCACCGATTGCTCCGTTGATAAGATTGCCTATGTGCAGAAGTGCTATGAAATACTGGAGGGCTGCCTCAAGGATCAGACATACTTGTGCGGCAACGAGCTGACCATTGCGGACTTTTGCTGTGTGGCAACCGTGACATCCGGTAACGATGTGGCGCCCATTGATGAGTTCAAGTTCCCCAAGATTCACGCCTGGCTAAAGGCACTTTCTGAGCTGCCCTACTACAAGGCCATAAACGAGGAGGGTGCCGTCGAGCTGAAGGCACTCTTCAAGGCCAAGCTGGCTGAGAATCGCTCCAAGTAGTTGCAGTTATTCTTATCTTATATATTATATATGTATGTATACACATACATATAAATAGTAGCCGGCACTAGCTGGCCTTTCCTTGGTCAAGTTTGTAAGTTTTTAACAAATATTTTAATTAGAGTATCTTGGGTAAATAAATAAATATTTTAAATGATTTTTATTTACCCGAGATATAGCTATTCGATAGTTTTATATTCTATAAATGTAAATTGTACCTGTTTCATTGCGATTCGTTTGCAGCCAAAAGTAAATAATATATTACACAGCATACTTTTCGGCATATCAAATTAAAAGCATCGCGTGATTTTTGAGGAAAAATTGCATACTTTTGGGCTTAGGAATTATTGACTGCTCAGTAGAAAAGTTGAGAATAAGGCTCATACTTTTAGGCTTTAAACTATTATTATTTAAATTAACATTAACAAATTTAAATTCTAAGATTTTTGATCAAAAACTTTTTTCGTCAAAAATCGACTTGTTCTGGAATCAATATACTTTTATTGGGATCGATTAAATAGAGTTTCACGAATTTTCCATGATCGAACTCCAATTACGAGGCGTGGATTTTCTAATAAGAGCAAATGCTAAGCTGCTGGCATCCAGAACCCAGCAAGATTGACATTCTATCTGTTTAGATCAAATGCTATCTGCTCAGCACCTTCAATAAAGCAGTCGCATACAAAATTGAATTTTCATTGTTTATTTTTATTTTATCAATACACATACAATTAAATCCTATTATTTTATGTCTTTATTACATACAATGCACATACACTTTTTTCTCTTATCATATTACGTTGTGTTATTACATAGAATTTACTTACTACAATCTTGTAATTTTATCTTATATTACATTTAGCAACAATATTCTTAAAGGTACAGTAACGGAAACGGAAATCGCCCTGGGGTAGACCGAAACGGCATTAAAGGCAGGTCGGTGCATAGGTTATATTTTCTTTTTTTGTTGTTTTGGGAGTCGGTTTTTGTTAATTCAAATGGGGTTCGTCTTTTACTTCTAATTTTTGTGTCTTTTTACTTTTATAAGAAAAGCGCGCTTTGTACATATTTAAAGGTATGTACGTATTTAAAGGTGATGGGGAAGGGTCATGGGGCAGTTCCTTTAACAGTGAGTAAAATTCATGTGATGCTTTTAAACATAATCTACATATATAAAATATAAATATAAAGAACTGGTATCACGTAACCAAAGTATTATAAGCTATATCTACAGAATGAAAATACAAAATTGCTTGATACACCCACCATCGACACCGTCGACCAGATGCAGCTGGAGATGGAGATGATGATAGAGTATGACTGCAACTATATTGTCTCCCCGATCATGAGCCGCATTTTTAAAGGGGCGGGCAAGTAACGACGAGAGCGCCAGCGGCGCTGGTGAGGAATGAAATGTCAATGAACGACAGCTTCAGCTTCAACTGCCTACAATATGCGTATAAAATATATATAAATGGGTAAACAGGCTATCACGACGCACGCTGATGCACAACAGTACAGAGCAACAGCACACACTCTATTACATAAAGTGTGTGTGACTGCTTCTTTTTTTTATGTGTGTGTGTGCGCTTTGTCTCAGTTCCTAATCTCGACGCAATAAGAAACGCTTAATGCTCTCGGGCAGTGGCAGCCGCGCAATGGCGTTGGTTGCGATGTGCTCCAGTATAACATTGCGGCAAGCACTTTGCAAGGACAGTACTACAATGAAACAAAAGTAACAACTTTAATTGAACGAATCTAATTATAACTGAGATCTGATTACTCACTCCCTTCCAGTTGTATGATGCGTATTTGCTTTGTTGTGCCATAAACATCTATAACAACGTATAAAGGTGACCTATTTAATGGTATTTCCTTTGACACTGGACCCTTGTCCACGCCGTTTATAATGAAGTGCAATTCGCCTTTGGATGCATCGGTCTCTGTGGGCACATACATGATGCCAATGCGTGAGCCTCTGTCTGTGAGCAGTATATCCGAATTCCCATTGTCCATCGAGGGACGCAACAGTCTCTTGGGCAGTAAACCACGCGGCGTACGCACATGCGTTGCATCGCCAAGTAGATTACCTAAGGGTTAAAGTAATTAATGGTCTAAGTCTATTGGTGAGCTCACTTTTACTCACGTTGGGGCGGCTCATTGGCTATGAACTCGACATTTTCGCCGGCTTGCTCTTGTCGTTGATTCATCTCAAATTTTGAGATCGGATATATCCAGCTGTTGCCTAAATTGGCCAAGTCGGGCAGCGCAAAGTGCGGTAATCCTTCGCTCCGCATGCCAATTACGTTTGGTGTCAGCTCAGTCAGACCCAGTCGCATGTGTCCCGACCATCCCCGTTCGATTTTTTCAATCTCCACTAGAAATATCTCACCGGGCGCCTGCACGAAATTAATCAATTAACATTCACGGTTTGATACATTTGCACACACATACTACACACACAGACTCACTCACTCACACACACACACACACATACATCCCATATAGATACATAGAGATTAACGATGCTTACCAGCGGTCGCTCGGAGAAGGTGAGAGCATCGGCGAAGCTAGTGCGACGAAAGGCTACTGTTGCGCCGTCATCTAAGCGTATGTTGGAGCCGTGGTATGGATGAAACCGAAAGAGCTGACGTTCCCACACACCAGCACCAGTTGTTGCGATTTTTGCATCATTCACAATTGCTGCGGCATCGATCTGTTCTCGGTCCGCCTCGTTGTTGCCGGCAAAGTCGGCTAGATGCGGCGCCTGGTGGTTGTCATCAACGGCATCCATGTTTTGTAGTATTGTTTATTTCTACCATATGTATTTCTTTATTTGTGTAAATTTTAAGTTGATCAGAGTGACATGGGACTAGTGTTGAGTAATGTGTAACTAGCTGCTACTTATTTCCTGTGTTGGTAAGCGCACACATTTTCTTTTGACGTAACAGCGAACAGCTGATTGCAGCGGCAGGCAAACGGCGAAAAACAAGGTAAATTAAAATAAAATTGTAAATATTGAAAGAAAATGTGATTAAATATATTTATTTGCAGATGCGTATTCCAGGAGCACTCTATGCGGCACGTGGGCGTGCTCCGCAAAACGAAAAGGATGTGCCATTTCAAGAGATATTGCCTCTGCGCCTAAAGAACACAGTCAGTGGCAAGGCCGACTCAGGTTCCGATGTAGCATGCCTGCAGGAGATGGGTGTGCTGTTTGCCTGCCTCAAGGACAACGAGTTCGTGGAGAAGTATTGCCACAAAGAGATTAGTCAATTTCAAAACTGCTACAAATCTTATATGGATCGCAAATTTGAGGCGAAAAAGACTGTCAACCAAGGCATTGTGCAACCCGGCAACAATCTGAACTACAAACAGTTGAACAAATACATGAGACGCTTTCCCAATCCACAATAGCTCGTCATTAGTGCCCAATGAGTTGTTAAGCATTTTAATATATATGCAAATTATTTACAAAGTCTTTTCATTGTTTTTGCTATTCATAATTTTGTTTTAGTAGACAACATCCGCATCGCCCAGACCCGCCGAGGATTGACTCACAGGTGAAGGCTGGCTTAGCACAAAGTTCGACATATTCCGCAAGCTGTGAAATTGTGTGTGCTGCTGTTGCTGCTGGTGCTGTTCGTAGATCTCCGCATCATTGGAGGCGTACGACTTGCAATTGAAGTGCTGCAGGGACTTGCGCGGCAAGGCGAGATTAATGTGCAGCGGAAAGCCCCCATGCTCCCAGGTGTCTGTCAACAGGGCCAAGCTGCGATTGGCTTCCAGCACGCGAGCACGCTGATAGTTAAGTCTCTCCTGCTGCAGCTCAGACCATTGTTCCTGTGAAGCAAACAGATCTCATATATATATATATATGTTTGTATGCATATAAGTATACATTTATGCTACTTACAAATCGTGTGCCTAAACGCCCAAAGTACTTAATCTGCTCCTGCACATTGAGCACCTGCTGCATATAAAAATCTCGCGCCTTCTCCACGCCATCCAGGCCAAAGAGCAACAACTCTCGCTGCTCCTCCAGATGCTTCAGTCGCTTCAGCATATTGTAGTCAATGCCATGCTGCAAGGTGTGCCTGCGCGACTCTCGCCGTTTGTTATTCGACTTCTTGGGCGGCTGCGTCAGCGTCAATGCACCCATCGTGTAGTCCGTTGCCGAAGTGGAGGAAGAGCCGCCATCGGCAGAGCCGCGATGCTCGAATTGCTCGCGTGCAGTCTTCAAGCTCTTCTGCTCGCTGTGCATGAGACTCAGCTGCCAGTTCTGCAGCGCATTACGTATATCAGCCTTGGCTAACGGAGCAGCTGCTGCAGATTGACGCGGTGGTTTTGGTGGTGGTGCTGGCGTACCATAGTCAACCTCATGCTCAAGCTCGGGACTGATCTGTGAGCGCGGACGCACCTTGGCCGTGGGCGCACTGCTGTCCAGGCCCATTCCGAGCAGCTGTGGTGCCGACGGTGGACGCGGCGGCTTGGTCAGCTTATCATGGATTTGCAACTGTTGCAAATGCTGCGTCTGCTGCTGTTGATTGCGCAACAGGCACAGCTTCAGTCCCGCACAGAAGCGTTCAAAGGATAACAAACCGCTAGGCGGCGTTACCCGACGCAGTGAATCCAGCACACCTTGAGGCAGGCCCTTGGAGCCATCGTCCTGCCAGCCCTTCTCAATGTCCGCAAAGCGCACATAGCCGCTCTGTTTATCATCCAGAATATCGAAGAGCTTTTTCATGGACAGTACAAATTGTTTGGGCAGCGCGTCCAGCGAACCTAGGCTGCCGCTCTTGCTGGACAGCATCTTCTAAATTAGAAATTAGTAACCGAAAAAGAAAGATAAAAACAAACAAAATGGAAAGCGTGCATAAATATTTATCAACATATATCTTAGATTTCGCCCACACTATTTGCGCTCAATGCATATTTTTGAATAATCATAACGAAAGACTTAGGCAACGAACTAAGACAATGATGCGAATGAGCGGCACCATCGAAGCTTTGTTTATGCACAAACATTTAAACAATTTGTGGCTAAATAACTCACTTGCTTTGCTGCTGGTTGCGGAAACTGGATATGCGATTCTATGGCAGCCTCTTGAGGCCGTTCGTCAAGGCTTTGTTTGGCTTGCACAATTTGACGTTACTTGAAATCTGTTTTTCTTTTATTTTGCAGCTATGTAATGCAGCTGGAAGAGCGGGCAACACATCCAAACCCAACCAACTGGTTGGGCAGACTGCAAAGCCGCGCTAAGCAAAGCGCACGCATGCGCAACTGGTTGAGTGGCTGGCGGGACAGGTTTTCAATTTTAGTTTAGGGAGACACACACACACACATATACACACGTATATACTCTCAAACAACACCAATACCAACAGCAGAACGCGTGCCATGGCCTAGCTGTAGTTGTAGCTGTATCCCCCTTGGAGCAGAAAAATCACAGTGGTACAATTATAGCAGAAATATTTATTAGTAGAAATTCAATGCGTATTCAGTCAAGGATAGCTAATTGCTTACTTAAACACACCTACACATAAACATGTATGTGTGTGTATGTATGTTGTCATGTATATTCATGTATTTGCTTGCAAGAAATGCAAACTCTGCGCAGTCCATGTCAGGCGGATCGCTAGAATGAGCATTTCATGCCACACGCTCTAAATGCTAAATGTGTGTTTAGTTTATTCTAGATTGTTCTTCCTCTACAAATCGGCGACGGACTTTCGGCGCACGTATTTGGCGAAGTAATCGGGACGCCAGCACTTGCAGGAGCCGGGTATCAAGAACCAGTCGTAGTAGAGCCGCACCTGGAAGCAGCCCAGCTCATCGTGTCCATCGCAGTGCGCATCGGCTGGAGCACTTTGGGCACCCGCACCCTGGACACCTGTGCTGCCATCGGAGGCGGTGGCCACGCCGGCACGCTTCTGCAGATACTGCTGATAGGCCTGGAAATCCTGCACGGATGGAGTCGGTGTCGTTGTGCTGCTGCTTGGCACCGTGTCCTCTGCATTGGGATAGAAAATCTCGGCGACCAGCAGACTGACCCAGCGAGGCGAGGACAAACAGCCGCCATCCAGATAGTGGCAGCGTGCCTGGATGCAGCGTGTCACCTCCACGGTCTGTGTGAAGTAGCCCTCATAGGGTATCTGCACCACATATCGCCAGGCGCCCTGATAGTTCTTGGCAAACACGGGCGTGGCATACTCCACCTTGGCCGGGCAGGGTGTGGGCGGTCCCTCATACCGTATGGGTCCCACTTCCTCGCGACGCTCCGCAGTCTGCGCAGCGGACACAGCAGGGCTGGTGTCGCCCTGAATGGCGCGATACAGCGTGCAGAAGCTGTAAACAAAATCAAGAATCGAATATGATGAGCTCTCTATATGTAGCTTTACACTGTGAGCAAGTGGACTTACACTCCGCCTCCATCGCAGAACTTGCGTGGCTTGCGCTCCTCGGCGGCGCGTCGCTGCTCATGCAGCTTCTTCTGCTGCTGATCCTCCTCATCAAGAGCGGGATCAAAGTAGCTATACTCATTGGACACCACGCCATCCGGCAAGCTGCGCGTGACGCGTGAGGCATAATGCCGATCGATATTGTTGTTTTCCAGCTGATCCACCGGCTCGTCGCGTATGATCTGTGTCACCTTGGGCAGCGTGTCGTCCGCCTTGAGCACGGGCAACGTCTTGGACAGGAACTTCAGGGTCTGATTGCGAATCAGTTCGCTGAGAGAAGGCGACAATGAAGCTACATGGAAGCGGGTAAGGATAAACTTTCACTTACAAGGGATATGGTTCGCCGAGGACATTCTGACCCAGTGGATTCTTGGGTATTTGTCCCTTATTCAAGTCGCCGCAGATGTTGTGCACAGACACCGCCGATTTCTTGCCGCTGGCCACATCCTTGCAGTCCGCATTGATGAACGTGTACGGCGGTGGACGCACTCGTGGCGGCACGGCATTCGGAGACTCCACAAACGCATAATAGCCCTCTGGCGGCTCCTCGCCGTAATCTGTTTGCGATTGCGGGGCAGACTGCGCCGTCGACAGCTGAGCGAGCAGCAAGAAGCTGAGTATTTTCTAAAGATAAAACGAGTTTAGACATCAAATTTGTAATTTATATGGCATTTATGTGCATAAAGAACGAGACAGCATAAATCAAATTAATTGCTATTTGAATGGCTAGCATTGTGGCATTGGTCATGGCCCCTGGCTCCATGCTCCGCCATGCCCCAATGGGCACAAAGACGCGCTCTCAGACGACGTTTGGCGAAAGCGCGAAAGTTGTTCGCCAGCATCAAAATAAACAAACTGAAACAACAACAATAACAACAGCAACAACAACGAATGGCACTGACCAAGAGTGTGACTTTTGCATCTTAGTCTCATTGTGGGGGTACTTGAGGAAAAAAACTTTCCCTGAAATTCTGTCAGCTTCTTTATTTTCCTCTTCGTCTGTGTCTCTGTTTAAATGAAATCAAAAGTTTCAGAATGTCTCAAGCTTTTCGGGTCAAGTAGGTGACTTTGTTTTTCCCTCACATTTTGTGTATATATAATTAGACCAACACTTTGGGAATCTCAAGAAACTCAACTGTGTGCCCAACAATTTCGTATGAGATGCGGGTGTTCAGGTCTTTTGTGCTTTGCATTTCATTCGTGACATGATTCACAGCCGCATACAATTCGGCATTCCGAAAGAGCGAAAATTGGGTCAGCTACGGTCTGCTGTTGATTTTGTATTCTTTTTTTTTTATTTTTGTTTATTCTAATGAGCATTGCGTTGCCGTTTTCGTTGTCGTTGCCGTTGCCGTTTGTGTTTGTCTTTTCGATATCCATCTCGTTATGCGTAGAACTAGTTTGATTCGGTTTCTTTGTTTTTGGGATTGAGATTGGAATTCTCTGCCCTTCTGGGATGTTGGACTATCAGACAGCAGCAGTATTTTCTTTTACAGCCACCTAATTGCAACTTGAGTGCTGACCGCATTCGCAGTCAAAGTTAACTGCAACTGCTGCTGTAGCTGTAACTGGCAGATACTTTGCTGGCAAGCTAATGACTATATTTAAAGCTGACTAAATACAAAGCACCGCTGTTCAACGGGGCCAGAATTTGTCGCTAGTTCGTGTATGTATTTGTATGTGTGTGTGCGTGCTATTAAATTGTTCTAAATACGTTTAGGTAACGGGAAAGTTGCTCTATGCCAGGCTTAAATAACAGACAGCAGGCACTCGATGCGTATGTGTGTGTGTGTGTGTGTGTGTGTGTGTGTGTAGCTGAAGTCGATTGGCCCGTCACTTTAATTCATTAGCATGTCTATATAAAAACAGCCAACTGCTCCAGAATTTATGCTAACAGTAAATGCCAGAACACAGTGCAAAACAAAAGACTTAGGCAACAAACTTGATTTCGAGCATACATTTTAACAGCATTGTTGTAGCCGCAGGGGCAGCCGCACTTACCACCAGTAAACGATAATCCATGTTAGCCAACTTTAATAGCCTTTTATTTAGTTGCCCAGCAAAACGAGACACACAAGAATTTTCCTTTTATTTTTTTTTTTGGTCACCTTTCCAACTTTGGCGTGTTGCGCTTCACAGAACTCGACGCGGCAAGTGCAGTAAATGAACTGAGCCCCTGAATGCGCAGCCAGCAGACATTGAACCTCTGATTTTGAACTTGGCCAACACAGCTAGCCGTGAAGAGAGAGTTTAGAGTGCCGACTCGACTAGCCACAGAAAGTTGTAAAGAAAGCTTCGGCTCAGTGTTCTGCAGCAGCAACTCAAAGACAACTTTCGAGAGAGCCGAACAAGTGGCATACAGCAAGAGCTGTGGCATGCTTTTAGGAGGATGTGGCATGAACGTGTAGCATATACAAAGGCGAACGATATAAAACCAGAAGATACTTTTAGTAGTTGATGTTTTTATGCCTTCTGCAAAAAGAATTATATCTTTCCTCCACAAATTTTATATCCAACAATTTCACGTTTATTCATGAATACAATGTACATTACACAATTCATCAATTAATAAACATGCTCTTAACACACAATAGTTGAATCATTCTCATTTATATATATGTATATATATATCTATATAATTGATGTATATAATAATAAAGTGTTTTACATTATGCAATAAACAATGTTTCAAAGTCTTTCAACATTTGTTATCAATATAATGTTTTGGTTTAATGCTTTCCTACACATACAATATACATTATAAAATGTATAACTCTTACGAACTAAAATATATATATAAAGAAAAAGAAATCTGCAGCTGTGCCTGGTTTTGTTTGTTTTAAATCTTTGTATGTATATGTATATATCAAGTATGCTTGCAAATATTAAAATACAAATTCTAAATGTAGTAATTGAATTGAATATATACACATATATGCATAAATTCTGGGTTAATCGTATGCATATAAATACGTAGCTTGAAACTTGGTTTCGTTACAAAAACTAGTGTTTTTTCTTCATCTTCGTCTATTTATGCCCTGCACGGACTGCTCTAAATCGAGTTAATATAAACAAAATAATATTATTGCATTTGTTTGCATGAAAAGAAATCAAAATCAAATCATATTGTACTTTCACATTAAACTAAATAAATAATAATATATACTGTATATTGAAATATACATATATATAATGCAATGTCAATTATTTTAAAAATGTCCTCGATTTAGTTAACAATCGTCTCTTGCTCGTAATAAATTAACTTAAAACCAAATCAAAAACAAAAGCTGATTAACTCTCGAACCTAAACTATCTTAAATGTATATATGCTTATATAATTCAATATACGAGTATGTGTATATATGTTTGTAAATCGCAAATTGTTAAAGTAAACGTTGTGTATAACATCTTTTAGCTTACAACTATATGTGTATATATACGGATGCAACTGCATCGATCGAAATATTCAATATAAAGTAAACTTTAGGCTTATATCTATAGTGCGTTTTGTGTGTGAGTGAGTCTGATTCCAAATCGAATAACATTATCGTCATTAATTCTTGGGGGAGACGGTAATTAACTTGTGTGGCGTCACAGGTGAAATCTGAGCGAATAAATAAATCGATTATTAATTAATCAAGTTCATTTAAAAGCTTTAGATAATTTACCCATAGGGAGCGACCCATGTACGTATCATCATCGTCCTCAATTAAGCCGCTCGTATGATGATGGCTCTGCTGGTCTATAAAAAGCAGCGTATCCTTGCTGCAGGTGTTGGCTGAGTTGCGCAGGAGCGAAGACAACGTTTCGCTGCATTCGCGCAACTTGTAATTGGAGCTGGTGGAGAATGAGTGCCGCAGACTGAGACTAGCCGCTGCAGCCTGTTGTTGCTGCTGCTGTTGTTGGTGCTGCTGCTGCTGTGTGGCGCTCTCAATGGCCGAGACGCTGCTGCGTGATCCGAACCAATTGTGATTGCAGTTGTTCTGCATCGCATGCCGCGATAGCTGCAAACTGGAAGACAACTGCGGCGTTGCATTGCCATTGAGTAGAGCTGCAGCAGCGGATGCAGCATTTATATGACCATTAAACTTGTTCTGCAGCGTCGAGGCGGCTGTCACGGAGGTGCTCAGCGAGCGTGGCGAAGAACGTGACGAGAGCGAGCTAACCGATGAAGCCGAACTGGATATTGAGGATGTTCCAGAGCTGGCCGCGTGACCATTGGTTGTGGCTTCTACTGGAGTAGGCGGTTCGCTGGCTGCCTCTATGGGCGCCACGGCGGGCGCTGTGGCGTCGTCGGCAGTTACCTTCGGCTGCTTTTCAGGGCAGTCCTCATCCATGGCAAATATGTGCGTGGCTTCAGCATCTTCAACAATAGAGGCAGCAACTGCATTAACAGGCTCTGCAGCAACCGGCGTTGGCGTTGTGGGTAAAGGCGCAGTGGGTTCAGCATTTGATTCAGCTGTCAAAACAGGCTCCGCTTCAGCATCAGCATCGGCATCGGCAAAAGCTATTGCTTCAATGTTGAGCACATCTTTATTAGTTGATGATTCCGTGATGGTTTCTGCTATAGCAGTAACTAAAGAAAAGTAAATATTATAATATTTATTTCTAAGGTATGCGGAGCAGTACTCACCCTCAACCTGTTCCTCAATTTCACAGGCTGCAATGGGTATGGGAATGGGCACAGCCAGTGGCTTGGCAGGCGTCTTTTCAGCTACAGTTGGCACCGGCTCCGGCGCATCAGATGTCGTTGGCACAATATCCTTCTCTTTGCTGGCAGTTGCTGTTGGCGGCGCAATGCGCGAGACCCAATGATCACCCGATGTGGAACTGGAGCCGGAGCATTCGGCGGCAGCATCAACGCTGCGTCGCTGATAGAAGAGCATATAAGCTTCGTTGTTAATAATGTCCTGTTCGATGTCATTTTCGGGCACTTTGCTAACCCGTTGATCGTCAAACTTGTACCACTGACGATCGTACGGATTCTTGCAGGCTGCCGTATAATGGCCCGTCTCTAGAGTGTCGCCCTGATGATAGCATACAGCATACAGATCGTAGCGCGTGTCTTTTGGCTCGGTACGCGAATTCAACGTGGAAGAGCGTGAGTCACCAGAGCGTGACTTGGTCTTGTTCGACTGTTCCATGGCGGATCCCAAGCTGTTGCATTCGCGCACTCCGCGCGCTAAATGTGGCGACATATCGAAGGCAGTTAGTGGAAACTTGACCATGGTAGTCAGTTTGGCTGCTTGCGGCCCTTTGGCTTGATGCTGACGGAAGCGTTTGAAGTGCACAACCAATATGTCGGGCAGCGACCACAGACCCAACGTCTTGACCACAGGCAAATACTGCTGGCAGTGCGGACAGCGCCAGGCATCCTCAGCACTGAGCGTTTCCGCCTTGGTGTAATGTTCCAGACATTGCTCCAGCGTTAGGGCGGCCGTATCGTTGAGTTTGCTGGCACTGAGGCGCGCTACGCTCTCGTGCTCCACAACTGCATCAGCATCCGGTTGGAGTTCAACAAAATGAGCTTCTGGCGCGCTCCATTCGAGCAGCAGCTTGATGTGTGTCGGTCCCGCTTCCGCAGAGAGCACCGATAGCGCCATATCAATCATTTCGGTGAGCAGCGGATGCTCCACCTGCTCCAGATATGTATCCGGATCGGCGGAGGGATCTTGCAGTCGTATCTTAAACATATCCGTCAGCGGTGTAGCATAGGAAAACACTTCTGGCTTGAGGAGCGAGGACATTTCGCGCAGCATGCGCTTCTGCAGGTCCTGGTAACTGCAATCTCTGGGCGCCTTCATGCTAAAGGGTGCGCCAAACCGGGTGCATACATCTTTGGCAGTTTCCTTGTCATCGCCTTCGCCTCCCTTCGTTCGATGCACATTCGCCACGAGCAGCAGCAGATCCGTGGAATGTGTGGCAGCTGTTTTTGGCGCCGCGGGCTTTTCGGCACCATCCGCAGGCGCAGCCTCTAAGGCGGCCTTTGGCGCTGGACTCACCTCGGGCACCTCAATGCAGTAGATATTCTCCACGCTGCTCAGCGTCTCCACCGGCTGAGTGTCGTAGAAAACTCGTGTGAATCCCTCCGAACTCAAATCCACCAGCACCATGCGATCAGCGGCAATGCCGCTGGTCTCCTGGAGCTGCTCACGTAGCGCTACAATGGGTGAGCCAGCGGGCACACGCAGACCCATCTTGAGCTGACGTGGCTGCTTCTTCATGAAGACAACAGTCACAAAGACGGTCAGCTGGGTGAGCTGCGGCAGTTGCACCGAAATGCAGTGGAACGGATCGAAGGTATTGGACTGCTTCTGGCAGCGTGGGCAGGTCAACGAGGAGCGGAACTGCGCCTGGAACACGGCCTGCACAAAGCTATTATTGCAGCGTATATGATTCGCCAAAGTCTCGGCGGCAATTATCTCATCCGAGCGACCATAGGAATTCTGTGTGTTTAGAAAATTCTACAATGAGTGGGTATAAAGATATGTTGATGGGATGAGTTGACAGCCTACCTTGATGCTCTTATAGCGTCGCTTGCTGGCCGTATTCAAATCCTCGTGCACCTTGTCCAGCAGCCAGAATAAAAACTCCTGCGCATCGTGCTGCGTCGAGCTGCGAAATTGTGTCCCATAGCGATCGACAACGGCCTTGAAGCTGGTGCTATGGTCGCTCTCATTGCGGCAGGTCCACAAAGCCTTCAACACATTGGCCAGCTGCTCGGTCAATTCCCCCTTGGTGCCGAATTTGCGTGAGTTGATTTTATTGCGACGCTTCAGATCAGCCTGGTAAGGAAGAGAAAGGAGATATGTAAAAACTAGGCTTATAAAGTTTTAATCTGTTCGACTTACCTTATACTGATCCAGCACAAAATATTCGGCCAATATGTCCGTGTGGCTGAGGCATTGGAGCACCGCGTTCATGAAGCAGGTGTTGCCATGATTTTTAAGGCCCATTACGCCGGGCGTCTGATCGGCGGGCCACTGATAGCCCCCAATGGGAGGCACACGCTCCGTTCCATTCGCATTTCCCATGCTCGCTTGGCCATGTTTGTTCGCCTGCAGAGGAGGAGTGAGAGAGAACGCTGCGATTACTCACTGGAGACGGCAAATTGATGAGTGCAAGGAAACTCGTTTCCAGCGGTCGATGCCAATATAAACTGGCCAACGGGCAAACGACTGTTTTGGGGCGGACGGGGCAGAGACGTGGAGAGAGGAGCAGTGCTATTCAATGGGGGGATTTGTGGCAATTGGGTTTCAATTTCGTTGCCAATTAAAAATTGTTTAGAGCAGCGCCAATTTGCGATAAATGAAGAAATATTTCGAAATGCAACAACAGCAACAATTCTATTGGAGAGAGTTGCTTATCAACACGGACAATCACGTAATAAAGCACAGATTCCGCACTGTGCTAATATTTAATATGCGAATCATAGACGATAATGCATTATGTACATATATATACACACACACACAGTCATCTATATATGTAGGTATAGCAATCTACTTTGTAACTGTGCTAATCTACAATGCAAACAAATAAACAGAGCAGAAAAGCAAATTGATTCGAGATACGGTAATGAATGGGATATTTGAGTGTTTTTTATGCATTTATAATAATGAAGAGTATTATATAAACATATTAAACGCAAGTTAAGGTAAATAAATCAACTAAAGAACGAGATTAGCGACTAAAAAACAACAGAAACAGTTAATTAAAGCAAAATAATATCGCTATTAATACCCTGCAAAGCGAGCTAAAGGTTAGTTAACTTCGATATATGTAAAACAGGTGAGGTTCAATATTAGCCACAGGTGTATTTATTAGCTGCAGTCACTTGACGCAATAACGAATGAATTAAATTAGAAGGTACAACAATTACACCACAAAATGAAAAGTGTAAACATTACCCTATAAATATGTATATATATGTATGTACTTATATAGAGTAAATATTTTCAATTGGTGCATTTGGTTAGTATGTAAATTGTGCTCGCACGTGTCATTAAAAATGACGCGCAGGTCGAATGGATTTACGACATTATAAACATGCTTTACAGCAAGACGCCAGCCCCACTGTTAGACACCGGGTGGTGCGAGTGGATTTAACGCAATTGCGAAATGCAAATGAAGAATAAAACCAAAAAAAAAAAACAAAACTGTTGAATTATAATTATGAAATTACAAGCAGCGAGCAAGGAGAACGAAAAGAGCAAAAAAAAAAAAAAAAAGAGATACATATATAAACACAGACAAATGGTCAAAGGTTATGGGGCTGACTATGAGGTCAATGCTAAGTGCCAAGTGTGTGTGTGCGATTGTCAGTGTGTGTGAGTTGGCATATTCAGGCACATTCAGTTAAGTAAACCAAATAGAGTGTGATCCATAACGTATAGGGCGCAAGCAAGTCTTAAAGCTTATAACGTCATGGAACACAGCACAACATAAAGAGGGAAAGAAAAAAAAAACCCAAAAGAAGCTAAAGCCGGTTTTTCTCTTTTTCGAAACGCAAAAACCCACGCAAAACTCTAGTCCAAAAGAAATCAAAGTAGATAAACAAACTAAAAAACGGCTGCCAATAAAACTAGATACAATTGGCCAGGCCAAAAGCAACTGCGTGGGTGTTGCACTTGGAATCAGTTGGGAGTTGGTGTTCGGAGTTGATCTTGGCATAAACAGGCGTGCAGGAATCAATATATGCTTTAAAAAGGGTGTACGCCTACTTCTTTTCTACATTTTTTTGTTTACCTCTTTTCGTCGCCAGCATCCGGTGTAGAATGGCACGATTTCAATAAAAGTTGTGCGATGCGCAGTGTTGTTCTCTGGCGACTGCTTTGATTGCAATTACAATTAAAGATATCGATAAAGCCAAAGAGAAAGAGATTAGATAGAAAAGAGAAAGGACCATAAGTTAAAGGCGTTAATTGTTAAAGCTTACTATTGTAGGCTTTCATAGTATTTGTATAGAGCATAGATGAAAGTGTGTTCATTAAAGTCAATCGTGATTCATGATCTGTATGATGTTGATGATACAGATAATATTTATTGTCATCATCATTATAACATCATCACTGTCATTATTATTATGAGCCCTAGTATATAATATTAATGCTGTATGATTATGGACATTAATTATGCTCATTAAAGTTCTCATATAGTATAATAGTATAGTATAAAAAAGAACAGAAAGATTTTACTCTATATATTTACATATAGAAATGTTCTGGCATATTCTCCTCATCTTAACTTCAGGGTATTTTCTAGTCTAGCACTCCCAATCAGATCATTTCAGCTTACTTTTATTCAATTTTACCATAAAGACTCTCTTAGTCATCATTAGCTTTTAACTCGCTCTCTTTCTCTCGCCCCTTTCGGATTTCTTCAACAATTTTGTCACATACACTATACGGCCGGGTTGAGCAACGTCATTAGCGATTTATTGTCAAGTTTTGCGCCGAGTGCATGTGACACCAATTTCAATCTCAATACCGATACCAAACGAACGAATCCTAAGCACACTCTGAACTATGCGCATTGTGTTGTGAATTGTGAACGTGAATGTGAATGTTGTGAATGCTGTCATTCATTCATTCATGAGTGTGTCAGCAACAAGTTATTGCAGGCATTGTTGTTTATTTTTTTTTCTTTTTGTATATATTTTATTTGTTTCAGAGTGAACCCGGCATCCGTTGCTATTTTTTTTATCTCAATTGACATTGCACTGGCATTGGGACGGAGTGCATTCGACAAATGGACAAATGACATTGACTATGCATACCCTACCCTCTCTCTCCCTCTCCATTTTATACCCCTCGACTACTGATAGAAAAGAGGTCATAGAATATATCCTGGCTGACAACCAAGTGCAATTTGCAGTTGTGAATTCTTATATTGTTTTCAGCCGAACGAAGGTCAGTTTCTAGACAAAGTAAAGTCTTTGTATACCCATTACTTGGGGATAAATAGAGGTATATTAATTCAGAGCAATATTGAAAGTTGATGTAGCTGAACCAATTACTCATATGTTGTAGTTAGACACAGGTAATAGAGCATACATCTAGCTGAAGTCTAGATTTATCCACAGCAAACCAACATATTCCAGCCTACTCAGAGGCCCTATTCTTAGCATTCGCTCTTTATTACATCATTCTGATTCATTTCATAAATACATATATCTACCTTTGTTCGCCGCTCCACTTTAGATTTGCTCAAGTCAATTTTTTACTCATTAATTCAATTCAAAACAAAATTTGATTGGATTTGGGGCTCGGGCTTGGGTTTGGGGCTTCAAATTAAGCCGAAAAGCAGCTTAGTCAATTAAACAAAGCTCAATTAAAACCGAATGCTATAAGCCGAGCTAAGACACAGCTTAAAGACAGACGAGAAACAACAGCAACAACAAAATTTGCCCACTTTGTGGCTGGCGTGGTGAGGCTCTTTGAATCAAAGGCATTTCAAACGCACGACGAGCCTCAATAAGTAAATTGAGTGGAATTTGCTTTAAACGCATGTTCAGTTATATATACACGTATATATATGTATATAAATATGTATATGTATATGTATATGTATTTGCTGATGTGCGCTGGCTAGTGACCTAATCGCTGTGGCCAGCGTCAGACAAAATGTAAAGCATTTCTCACACAGCTGGAGACGGCGACGTCGTTTGTTTCCATTGCTCGCATTCTGGCAAACGCGGCGTATGCGCAATGCCAGCCGGTCATCAAAACCGGTGCGGCAATATATCTTAATACATATATCCATATATATATATATATATATACATGTAAGATGCTGTGTGATAAGTGTGCTTTCAGCTCAAAGACAACAGTTTAGAACTAAATGTTTACTGTAGTCTTGTAACAGCAAAAAATTGTTTGTTATTAAATGTTTCAACTTTGCAGTGTCAATGAACTCAGTTAGCTTTAATTAATAACAAGTTTTTGAAAAATTCATTAATAACAATTTATAAAGACGCTTTATCAGACTATATTTTTTGAGTACAATATAGCTCCGAATTTTTCTGTATATGCATTTATAATCGCTTATTGCCTTATATAGAGGTATTATTCTCTAGGTAGGTTACGTAAACTAGACTCTCATTATTCATAAATCTTGCAGTGTCATAATAAATAAGAAGAAAACAACTTTTGTTTGTGTGTCCATTCTATTTTTAAAAATGATTATTTGTACTTGCGCCTTACACTGAAAATATTTGAAACTTTCAATATTTTTCTATGCAAAATGAGCGCTAAATTTTGGAGTTTTGTTTGTATTAAATATGGTTGTATAGAGAAGAGTTAGAATTATGTTTGAGATAGATCATAGATTGGATATCGGAGATAGTAGATTGACTATTGTAAATTGAAAATCATACACAGATTTTAGATCATAGTACGAAAAGCATTGATTGAAGATTGTACATTGAAGATCGTAGATCGTAAAAGCCTTGATCGTAAATCGTTGACTGTAGCTCGTATAACATACATCGAACAGCGTAGATTGTACAAGTGTTTTGTAGATTGTACTCCGATTGCAGACTGTAGATCATTGACCGTAGATAAATATAAGTGCAATTTAGTCAAAATCGAGTTAACAGTTCATATCGCTCTTGCTAAAGTATATAAATTATTGTTTAGAATCTATTGCTGAGTTCATCTAGCCTTGAATGCTTGTTTGACTGACTGTTCATACATATGTATGTCTGAATGCAAAAGCTTAATGTTAGACATAAAATCTCCAACAGCACGCGACGATCATCGTTAACTTTTTTAATTTCCATGAAAGTGATTAAATGCGATATCAAACTTCAGTTATTTGAGCATATCTTGAATGATGTAGTATATATATTCATAAAAAAAAATTATCCATAATATCTAATAATATTTTGAATGGAGAGATCTTTACAGCACCCATCTTAAAAGGCTATCTGCACTCATATTTCTGCTAACTAAAGTATCTTATATCCGTTAGGGTATAGAGACAACGGCATTCAGCAGTCAACAGCCCCATCTAGTTTTGTATTTTATTTCTTTTCGTTAATTGATCTGACCAGTCTTAGAAGTCGTCATCGTGTGCGTCGTCTGCGTCGCCACTTGTCTCAATTTACTCTAGCAATTTTATCATCATATTATTTATAAATTTAACGCATTTATTTTTTGTTTTGCATGCGCTTTTTCTTTTGTTTGTTTATTTATATGAAATAAAGAAAGGAGAATAATACATGAGTCGGGTTTCAAGTAACAACTGATTCCAATATATATATATACATACACATATACTTATGTAGATATATATTTACTTATCTGACTGCTTGTATGTGAATATTATTTATTTGGTATCGAATATTGCTATTTGTTTGCTCACTCAGTTTTTTTTTTTTGAGGGGCCGAGCATGAAATATTTTGTTGTTTTTTTCTTTCTGTCTATCTAGAAAAAATTCCATTGCCAAATTGTTTATGCGCTGCTGCAGCAAAAATAAAAGTGTGTCTAGATAAGGCCCAGAGGCTTCGATTACTTATCTGTCCAAAAGTTAACGTTCCTACGAGTCGTATGAGTAATTTTGTTGCTGCCTTTACGTAACTGCAAGTGACAGTGTCAGTTGCAGCAATAGTCGCTATTGTTGCTCTTGTTGTTGTTGTTTTTGTTGTTGTTTTTGTAGTTTGCCGTTACGCTTACGTTTTATTAAATAATTGTAAATAATTGAAGATAATTGACATCGTTGCCGATGTTGTTGTTATTATTTTTTGATGCCAGGCATGAATGAAATAACAGAGCGTAAGCTAAAAAAAAAAACTAGGCTTGGCCCACAGAGCGCTCTATTGAGCTACAGAGCTGTCGTCGTTTGTTCTACCGGTTCGTCAACTTTGTTTTGGAATTTATAAAATAAATAATATGTATATGCAATATATGTATAAGCAAACATAGATGTAGCTTCTGAATTCAAAAGTTCAACTACTACAAACCTGCTGAGTTTAAGTTGTTGTATTTTAACGTCACATGCTAAACGTGCAAATTAGAACTTTATCATTAGACATAAGTAGACAATATACGAGGCGAGCTGCAAATAGTAGTTAGCCTTTAGATTTTAAATTCCATGAGTTCTCATCGATTTTGTACAACTTTGATTTTGGCATATAGCTGAGACATATACCAAATTTTATAAATTTAAATAAAGTTTCTCAGATCTCGTACAACTCTCAAGCAGACAGCAAAAGCCTCGCTCCAACTGTATACGATTTTTTAAACAAAGAAATGCCTCAAGCCGCTTTCTATATGCATATAAACAAGTTTGCCAATAGTCAGGCGAGTTGATTTCCGATTTACAAAATGCAAATAGCTTTCACATGCAGAGTAGAAATGTTAATATGCCTGACCTAATGCACCCTCAACGATTGTACTTACTAATTATGCCAATGCTTTGGGTGTTAAATAAAATGTTCACACGTGACAGGCGAGTTCGTCATTAAAACCGATTGCTAATTAATTTTAGTGTTTTCTTTTGGTTAATGGCTTCCGTTTAAATGTTTGATTATTTTAACGATTTGCTGATTAGTATATGGCATATATGAAGTCATAAAGACGTCAGAGATACAGATAGAAAGCGAGACCTCTTGAGACTCTTACGTAGCTTAAAGTCTGATTGTTGTCTCAGTTCAATCAATTCAAATGTGGCCGAAAAAAATAAAGCTTCTGTGGGTTTATTTGTTTTTGTTAATGCAATTAGTTGTAGAACTTGATGTATTACGATCGTGTTTCCAATTCCAATTCCAATTCCAATTGAATTCAATCGAACAGGCAATCGAACAAATACACTTGACACTTTCAGATATATGATGAATGCTTTTGCCTTAGCCAACAATGTTAACACTTGACAAATGTTTTGATCAGGCGATCGTTGCTATAAATATATATTTATATATATGTACAAATATAAGTATGTGTGCTTATGTATATAATGCACTGTTTTTGCCGCTTATATAAAAGCTGCTCACGCCACACGTGGCCAACACGCCCACATTTTGGGTGTTCTCTATCACAGATACTTTTACCAAGGTTTTCCTAATCAGCACCTCGACTGTGTGAATTGCTGTTCGCTTATCAGCAGCACGATACACAAAACGAATGTTTGAGTATAAATATGACTATGAATATTCGTTAGCCAAGCTATTCTCTGCTATACTATTCGGTTATGTGATATCACAAGGACAAACGGTCCAGTTAGCTGGGCAAATTTGCACTTTTTATTTGGTTATCAAGCACGCTCGACTGCATAACAAACACAACTTATAATTGCGTTACGTGGACAATTTTGATGGCAGCTAGAAGTACTTATACACACATACATACATTGATATATCTGTGTGTGGTATATAATAACAGTATCTAGGCACTATAATAGGCGTTGTGAGCTGAAATTTATGTCTGCAATTAACTTGAAGTGAAGCAAAATGTTTGCTTTAAAGCAAACCCCATTTTAATTATGTGTCTGGTATATAAGTATGTATATAAATATATATATAAGTACATACATATATGATAAATATATTTTTAAACACATTTATACGCGTACATTAACCAGCAAAACATTCGAGTGCTTTCTGTGATTATTATTTTTTTTTAGAGAGAAAATGGGTGCCATTTTGAACATATGACCTTTTGTTGAATTTTTGGGCAAATATACTTATAAATACATTAACTGAGAGAGTTCAGGGTCATTGTTTTTATTGTACATTGAAATATTATTGAGACATGTAAACAATTAAAAGCACACTTCATAATCTGCTATAAATAAAACTGACAAACGAATTTAAATGATTAAAAAAACTTCAGTTTGCTAAAGTGCAAGAGATTTGAATCTGCTGTCAAAAGCTGAAAAGCCAAGTTAACAAAGAGAGCGCAAACAAGACTAAGTGCCATATAAATTCTACGATAATGTATCAAAAGTGGTCAAAAATACAACGATATATACTGATATATATCCTTATCTTATAATCTTAGTTCTTAGCACATGAATAGTATATTCAATTGAATAAAAAACTAAATTAAGCTGTAAGTTGAGATGATTCGTATCTCTCAAGAACAGTCTACGTCTAGTCTGTTCAACTGATAGCAGACTTATAAATAGATTAGCTGTGTGTCTAAGTTAATTCAACTTTAGCTGGCGATTACCTAACTGAGCTTAGCAACACTGAAAAACGACAATTACAGTAGTCAAAGGCAACACTGATTGCCGCTTAAGTGAATGAACTGTGTCTGCTGATCTGATCTGATTCGCATGACATTCTCTATATATGTATATATGCATAGTATATATATTTTGTATATGTACTTTTTATTTAGCTAATCAACTAGTTTAGCGAATAGTTTCAGAATTTTTGATTGTTCTTGTTGTTGTTAATGCTGCAAGGCAACTATTTTTACACGCGCACCGCACATTTGTTTATGAAAATATGCTGCTACAAAAATACACACACGAAAAACACAAATATACTATAGAAATAAAAAGAAAAAAAATAAAAAGGCAAAAACAACACCCGTTTTGAAAAACATTTTCAATTAGTTTGATCTCAATTGATTTTACCTTGAAAGCGAATTCAAAAGAGCAACAGTGAGCGAGTGAGAGAGCGCCAGAGAGTGGGCGAGCAAGAGAGAGAGAGCGAGAGAGTGAGCAGCAAAACGTGCGCAAAAACCAACAACAGACAAAATAATTCGCACAACAACTACAACAATCGAAAAAAAAAGTTACGTGTTAGCTTTTGCCTAGCGGAAATACGCGAAACTCACACACACAAACAGAGCAAACGTACTACGGTGAATATCATAGAAAATCAGCAGCGAAATAAATACACACACAGTCACACACACACAGAGACAGTGAGTAGGCACACGCTGTTACGTACTAATCTCGGCCATCAACAAGTGCAGCAACAACAACAACAACAACGACATGCTACATAGTATTCCATGTCTAACGGTGGGCGGCCAAAAGCTTACGGAAATGGCTTGCAAATGAAACCCGCTGCCCCTCTTCCCCTTCCGCCTTTCTGATTGGTCGCACCCTAATACAGCCATACAAAGAAAATCACGTGTTGTTATTAAAGCGGGGCGCGTTGCGTGTCGTGACACGACGCAGCACGAATAAACAAACCTGGGCATGTTAAACAACTAAAAAAACAATATAAATATAGTAATTAAATACGTAAAATGAAAAGAGTATAAAATTTGTCTATGACTATTTCAGTTAGTGCTTCTATCCTCTAGTTTTAGCCTAGTTCATGTGACGTTTGGCAGATGTTTCGACACGTTGCCATCTTTAGCTGCTATGGCAAAGCGTGTGAAATTCATGTTGCACGTTTCACTATTGAGTGTCAGTTTTTTCTTGTTGTTTGTTTGACTCTAATGTCGTCTAGCTAACCAAATTCCCAGCACAGTCCCGCCCCCTTTTGCGCCTGCCGGCCTTAGGCATTTTGCGGCCGTTTGTCATTTGTGCAATATTTTTCCTTTTCGTTTTTTTTGGCATGCAATTTTTGCACAATGCGACGTCGGCCCACGCGCAATGCACCAATTGGCATTTTAATAAGCCAAATTGAATTGTTGTTGTTGTTGCTGTAGTTGTTGTTTCAGCTTATTCGCATTGCACTTGCTGCGGCTAGGAAATTTGAATAAAATCAATGCGAGATGCTTGAAGCGTGAATCATAAATCAACTGTCGAGGCTCACATCTGGAATGTGAGGTAATCATAACAATAACAACGGCAATAGCAGCAGCAGCAATAGCAGCAACAGCAACAGCATCAGCACCAGACAACAGTAGCAATAGCAGCCGCAACAATGGACAATTGCCTCACCACAGCTGGTGAAAGGTGGCACAGACGAAAACTTGGTTAATGACAGAAGGCCTTCACTTAAGATAGAAAAACAACAAAATACAAAACAAAGCTGAGTACAGTGAAAGCTCTGCTAACGAACAGCTGCCTAGAGCCGAGACTGCAAGTAAACCCTTTTTGCTGTTTCTAATTTCAGTGCACTTGGGCGAGCTTTCACTGTAACTATTTATATACATGTTTATAATATAGTTATATATATCATCATCATCATCATTGAAGTTGCCTCCAATTCAATTCGTTTCGTGCATTTGAAATTGTGTATTTCGTGCTAACGCTTAGGAATTCGAGTCGCGTAAAAGGTCAGCGGCAAACGGTCTAAGGTCTTGCCCTCTACAATTAATCAACATGCTTATTACAACCATACACATATAAATACATGTATGTATGTATGCATGTACGTATGTTTGTTTGTATGTATGTGCCTTACTTGTTAGCGCAAATTGAATTTCCGTGCAGCGTACGCCCCACTGTAAGCGTAAGTGTATACAACTGTCGACTGTCACATTTTTGTGTCTTGCCTTTCAGGCTTTTCTTTCTTCTTTCTTCCAGATGATGAAGCGTGGCACACATTTGTCAATCTGCCGCGAGGAGTTGTCTTCAGGACTGCTGTGTGTCTCCATTGTCTGTGCCCCAGCTGCAGCTGTGGCTGCCTCTTCTGCTACGCTCCAACAGCTCACGAACTAAAAACAACTTTTGTCTCGAGCCGCTTTGTTGTTGTTTTTATTATTCTGATATGTTGTTGTTGTTCTTGTTGCTGCTGCTCTAGCCGAGCTTGTCGCTGCCTGGTTTTTTGTTTATTTGTTTATTGTTATTATATATAGCCACAAATGTTGCCAACATTTACACAAATTGTTTGAACAATTGTTGGGCGCAAAATATTTTAAAAATAAAACAAAACAATAATGAAACACAATGGGAGACCCTGCCACAACGCCCACCAGCACCAACACCTGCAAACAAATTTAGGGTCTCTCTCAGCGAAATAAATTATAAAAATAATAATGAGACAGCAATTGTTTAAAAATAACATTAATTTCCATGCGCTGTCAGCATGGTAATTATATTTTAAAGTCTATAAAATAAAGAATAAACCGAGCCGAGTCGCACTTGGGTTACTCTCTCCCTCCCCTTCTCTCTCTTGCTCCCTTTCTTGCTCTTCACTTCTTTCGGCTTATGAAACTGTTAGAAAGTTATAACAGTTTAACTAACATTTTTGCATGTTATAAATATGTAAGTCTTTTTCGTAAACCTGACCTACATACATACATATATAAATACACATACACTTTAACATAACATAACTATGTGAATTACATACATACACTACACACACACACACACTCTCTCTCTCTCTCTCTCTCGCCCTTTCTTCCTTTCTCACTGCCTGTGTCTGGCTGTACATGAGTTTTTTTAGACTTCAAGGCGTATGGGGAGAGAAAGCAACACGCCGATTGACTCGACATTTGTATACGACGATACGTTGTCTCTGTTATCAACACGCATTTCTGTGTGACTCAGCAGACGGCGGCACAACAAATAACAACAGCCCAAACGAACATGGAAACGTGGCAAATGCCGATTTGGCCAGCGTATGGCGCGCCCTGTGGGTGGCAACACACAACAAGAACAATTGGCACGCTATGCAGGACACATATGTGTATGTATGTATGTATGTTTATATATTGTACATCTATTAATTTTATATAAGCATGTGTGTCAAATACTGTAAAGTTTTGAATGTATTGCACAAAAGTAAAGAAGGCAGCGAAGTGCAAGCGCAAAAGACAAAGACGGCGACGAAAGCGGCAGCGGCAATGCTGAGCAAAACAAAGGCAACGATAACGCCGACACCAAACGATGTTTTTATAAATACACACACACATACACATTCACACATGCAATCGCACACACAGATGAACAGCAGCACTCAGCACTCGGCAATAAGCACTGGGAATGCGCTGCTTATCAGAGGGGAGCCAGCGGCTGCTGTTGAACAAAGAAAGCGAAAATATGTACACACATTTGTACAAAGAAGTAGTTGACAGTAGTGCACCCTAGAGATGAGCGCCCGTGGGACTTGTCTAACGCGATAGGAAATTTCGTGAGCTCTTCGTGTCACGCTTAGAAATCAGTCCCACTCTAGCAATAGTGCATACATATGCATAAAATTATAAATGCATGTGTGTGTGTTTGTTTAAATTTACAGTTATATTTCTAGTGCTTACCCCAACATTCACCGTTGCACTCAAGTGCTGAGCGATACGATTCAGAAATTTCCTGAAGGACGAGCGACGCATTGCACGTGCACGCTTGTTGTTGTTGCTGCTACTGCCGATGTTATTGTTGTTGTTGTTGCCGCTGCTGCTGCTGGTGCTGTTGCCGACTGCAATGGTCGCCGCCCTATTTGAACCAATTGTATGCTTGTCCTTGCCAATGGGCGCATCAGAGGCGGTCGCCTCGTAACTGCTGAGCGACACAATGCTGCCGCTACGACCCCGGCCGCCGCTCACGCAGGATGAAATTGCCGTGCTGCTGGCAACGCTGCCGACGTTGCCGTCGCTGTCGGCAACTCCGGCGCCGCTGCCGGCTGTCGTGCCGATCGTCTTGAATTTGCGCGACCAGCGAAACGGATTGCGTGGCATGGAGAAGGCGCGCCGTATCTTTTTGGCGGCATTTGTGGCCATCGTGGAAGCCTGGGCGGCAGGAATGATTAGCACTGGCGTCGGCGCTGCGGCATGTGTGGGCAGCGTTTGTGACTTTACCTCCATTATATGCGTTGGTGTTGTTGCGCCTGATGTTGCCGTTGCTGCTGCTTCTGCCTCGGTCTCTGCCTCTTTTATCGTTGCTGTTGTTGTTCTTGTTGTGGCGTTGGCGTTGCTGTGGGTGGCGGCCGCTTCTGCCGCTGGCGCTGCTGCGACGTCGGCGGCGGCAGCGTTGTCGTTTAGTTGCACTTTCGTTCCCATTTTTTATTCAAAACAATTCGTCACATAAAATTAATTGCCCTTTTGGTTATTTTCTGAATCACGTTTTCGGCTATAAGAAATTGACTTTTAGCATTAGATTTCACTTTTTTTAGCGCACTTTATTTCCGATTTTTTCCTTCTCGTTGCCGTTGCTTTGCCTCGCGATGCAACAAAATCAAATAATATCCGTGTGATGCAAAGAAAACTCTTTTACATTCGCAAAACGATTTTTCCCTGTAAATACCGCTTATTTTTCCGCTTTGATTGAATTTTTTCGCAGAAAAATGCAGAAGTGTGCTATCCGCGTCCAACCCGTTCCAATGTTTTTTCCCGAATATACATGTTAACGTAAATGCTTATGTTAGCCGAATGTTGGTGCGCTGTTGTCCTCAAAGTGCACTGTTAACAATTGCCTATCGATAAGTGAGCAATGTACAACTCTGTTACTTTACGACGGTCACACTTTGAGTTAAAAAATTAGTGGTAATATTTCGTGCTGCCGTACTGTTACTATTATTCAACGTAGTGGCAAGGCTAGATATATGTGGTGCAAAAGCTCGGTGCTACACAACGTACGTGTACTAAAAAATTTGAAGAACCTTACGTTATTTCTGGTACCCGTAAGCATAAAGTGTACGTGATAACGTTACATTCGGTTTATCAAAGGAACAATTGTTTGGATATTTTTAAATTATTATAACGATTTATAAGGGATATTATTATTACTACTACTATTATAACTACTGCTGAGCAGTGAGCAGCATATAAAAATCTTTTTCTAGTGGTAAATATTTTCTTTCCGTTTCAGTACGCTGTCTTTGGCCATCAAGCATGTCATTGAAGCAATGCAATTTACTGTTATTACAGCCGCAGCTGAGCTGCAGTAAATGAAAACTTTTTAGTATTCATGGTTTTAGCATTAACGACTTCAATTATGGCAGCATTTTATTTCATTTTACTTTATTAGCTCTTAGCAGCGGCAACGAACGACAGACAGCCACAGTGACGTCGACGTCGACGGCGACGCCAACGTAGGGCGTGTCTGCTAACAAAATGGAGCAATGGCTCCATTACCATAAGCAACCAATCAGCGCATAGCTTGTGTGAGTCGGCGCAGAAGAGTGAGCGAAAGAGAGCGAGTGAGTGAGAGCACATTAGATTACGCTCTCTCGCGTATATAAACAGCTTTTAGCCGTTACCGTTGTATGTGCTTGGCATATTAAAATGGCCGTCGCCGTTGCAAATAAGCTCTAAAAGTCCCAATTATAGGCACTTATTCATTGCGGTATATGATGCGTACAACGATGATGCCGTTACTACCGTTAGCCATTGCCTGGCGTCTGCCATTTTACAGGTGCCGCGCGTTGCGTTTAATCAAAAAGGAAGAGCCGACAACTGACGAGCACAACAGCAATTAAACGCCTCGGCTTCACTTTATTGCTGGGTTTATCGTGCGGAATGTGTCTAAATGCTGGAAATGCCCCCCATGACCCCGTTGCCCTTTGTCCTCTATTAATTGTTTTGCTCAGAGGGTTGTTGCTGTTGCTGTTGCTGCTCTGACATTAATTGGCTGTGTACGAGGCCAATTTGGCGTTGAAATCGGTTAAAAGGCGCAAATTGATTGCCTTGCGGTTTTAATCGATGCACATTCATTCCAAATCACGCACATTTATCACCCACGCACAGCCACCACCCGTTGTTGCTGTTGTTGCAGCCACATCTGCGCCGTTTATAATTGCCAGCGATTGCAATTGCAATTAACGTCAATTTTTAGCACAGTGAAAAACTCGGAAAATACTTTCACAAAATGGCTCAGCTTCAACTTCAACTTTGCCTCTTTACTTTTTTTTCTTTTTACCAGTTATGTATCATAAAAACCCGTTATATAAGCATTGCGTGTTTATTGCGAAACATTTGCTTGTTTTTTTTCCGCATCTTACCTGAGAATTTATGCGGAAATCGTTGGCTGTTTTTTAGCCAACGGATTGGCAAGAGGTAAAAAGGATGTGGAAGGATGTGCGAACTTCCACGAATATCCTTTTTGGCTAAGAGTTGTGTAGGGTTATGAAATTTTACGCAAGGATTGCTCAAAGGATTTAGCGTGAATCGTAAAGGCCTTTCGCCTTTCGCCTTTGGCTGGCACTGCAGGAGCAGCACACGATAATTGCACGCAATCAACGCATAATCCTCGCATAATCTGCAGTATTAGCTGTTGTCAAACGCCGAAAAAACAGCGACTTCTGCTTAAAAAACTGATTCAACGCGACCTTGAGTGAAAAGTCAACTCTGTTAACTATAGCTGCTGCTGCTTGTTGTTGTTGCTGTTGCTGTTGGCTAACAGGTATATTGCACACGCCCCCGACTTGTGCCACGCCCTAAGCTGCTGAAATAGGCGCAGCAAATCGCCAACTTAATTGCCAGAAATTCTCAAAACAAACGAAAACAAACAAATAAACAGAGAGTCGAAAGGATGATAAACTTGAAACTTGGATTTGCATCGGGGATTTCACAAATTTACTTTAGCTGTTGCAATTAGGCGACGGCGGCTGCTGCTGCTGTTGCTGTTGCTGTTGCTGTTGCTGCAGCCGATTGACTTCTGCGGATCATCTGGAGTAATCGGAGTTAATCCCGTTAGTCGCAGGCGCAACCCGTTCGCCCGGGTTAAGCGGCTTAGGCGCAGATTTAGTTCAGAAGTCAGCGCAAATGCGAAAGGATTAAAACTCCTGCAGGAGCAGCAGCAGCGGCAGCAGCAGCAGGAGGCGTGGCTGCCGCTGCCGGTGCAGGTCAGTCAGTCAGCCAGCCAGCGAGTCGGTCAGTCGGTGTCCTCGGTGGTTTTGCTGGCTGCGGGTAACGCCCAGTACCGACGCCCTAATCCGTTTACGCCTCGAAATTAATGCAAACATTTAGAAGGATTATCAGCGCGGCGCGCACAACCCGCCCAAAAAGGGGTAGCCGAACCGGGTCGACCCGCTGCTGGGTATGCAAATGCAAAAATTCGCTGAACTGTGGAAGAGTTGGGCTGGTCATAAAAGCATGATAGGATTGATAATTCGCAGCTACTTGTCGTTCATTCTGTTGGCATTGTCTCTGCCAGGATTTGGTACTTGGCTGCGGGCACCGAAATAGACTTGGCCAAGGATACAGGTCTCGAGCGTCTCTCTCTCTCTCTCTGTTAGCGTATCAAAAGCAATGGCACAATTATGCATTTCGTGGAAGTGATTAGAGGCAGCGATTTAGTGCCAAAGAGTTGAAAATATTTGTGGATTAGAGTTTGACTTTGTTTCAGGCAAACACACACACAAGCACACACACACACACATACACAGAGAGAGATCTGGCCTAGTCAAGGGCAAGCGGCAGCAGGAAATGCAGCAGGACCTTAAACTTCCGCTGCGCTCAAGTGGATGCTGCGTGGCAGCAAAACTACTTAAAACTCAATTAGCAGCATTGCAGTCAGCGGTTAAAGGAGCTTGTGGCGCCACCAGGGCCAGCGGGGCCACCAGAGCAGTCGCACCAAGCCGCAATAACATAAAAGATACAATTTATAACAATACAAGATACAAATGTAGCAGCTACACTTGAAGAAATTTGGGTAGCAAATAAGTTGACTTCAAAACAGTTTCATAGAGTGAAGGAGGTTGCTGCATATATAACAATATGTGACATCGTTTTTCTCACAGTGCTGCTGAAATATATAGAGCATTAAGTGTTTGCTGTGGCCATGTCGAAGTCATCAGAAAACTGTGAAGTGAACGAGCAATTATGTTGTCGTCGTCGCTTTGATCTGCGACCACTTACAACGCATCTGTAGAGATACAGATACAGATACAGATACAGTCACAGCTACAGATACATCTCTATGGATACTTATATATCAATATATATTGAGCTGGCTGTGCTGTGCATCTGCTGCGAGTTGATTTCCTTGTTTAAGCATTTTTTAATTGTATGCTAATTGATTGCATTGCCACTGAGAGCCGTTGCCTACATCCATGAGAGATACTCAAAGACTTGAGCTATATATATTTGGTTGACAGTTCCGGATTCACATTTGGGCTCGTTTCTTTTCGATGACATTTCAATAAGACAGCTTGCGGGGGGCAGTGGAGGGAGGATATGGAGAGGGATCTATAAAAAATGGAGGCGAATGGAAATAAAGGAAGAGCTAGAAAAGATATATATGTGTAGGATTGAAAGACAGCTATGGGTGCGACAGACGATATAGAAACAGATAGGATCTAGATAAATGTCCATTTGTAGATGAAGATATATGTATGTAGATGCAGATACAGATACAGATACAAAAACAGATACAGATACAGATACAGATACAGATACAGATACAGATACAGATACAGATACAGATACAGATACAGATACAGATACAGATACAGATACAGATACAGATACAGATACAGATACAGATACAGATACAGATACAGATACAGATACAGATACAGATACAGATACAGATACAGATACAGATACAGATACAGATACAGATACAGATACAGATACAGATACAGATACAGATACAGATACAGATACAGATACAGATACAGATACAGATACAGATACAGATACAGATACAGATACAGATACAGATACAGATACAGATACAGATACAGATACAGATACAGATACAGATACAGATACAGATACAGATACAGATACAGATACAGATACAGATACAGATACAGATACAGATACAGATACAGATACAGATACAGATACAGATACAGATACAGATACAGATACAGATACAGATACAGATACAGATACAGATACAGATACAGATACAGATACAGATACAGATACAGATACAGATACAGATACAGATACAGATACAGATACAGATACAGATACAGATACAGATACAGATACAGATACAGATACAGATACAGATACAGATACAGATACAGATACAGATACAGATACAGATACAGATACAGATACAGATACAGATACAGATACAGATACAGATACAGATACAGATACAGATACAGATACAGATACAGATACAGATACAGATACAGATACAGATACAGATACAGATACAGATACAGATACAGATACAGATACAGATACAGATACAGATACAGATACAGATACAGATACAGATACAGATACAGATACAGATACAGATACAGATACAGATACAGATACAGATACAGATACAGATACAGATACAGATACAGATACAGATACAGATACAGATACAGATACAGATACAGATACAGATACAGATACAGATACAGATACAGATACAGATACAGATACAGATACAGATACAGATACAGATACAGATACAGATACAGATACAGATACAGATACAGATACAGATACAGATACAGATACAGATACAGATACAGATACAGATACAGATACAGATACAGATACAGATACAGATACAGATACAGATACAGATACAGATACAGATACAGATACAGATACAGATACAGATACAGATACAGATACAGATACAGATACAGATACAGATACAGATACAGATACAGATACAGATACAGATACAGATACAGATACAGATACAGATACAGATACAGATACAGATACAGATTAAGATATAGATACAGATACACCTTAAGATACAGATACATTTCAATGTATTTAAACAGCCTCAGATGCAGATAGATTTTACAGTTTGGGGGATTAGCGAAAAGCGCTTAGCGTTTTATTGACAGCATTTGCCGTCATAAAATGCTTAATCCGGCCAGAAATTCTGGATAAAATGTCGCGATTTTTAGCACGCTCAAAAAAGGACGACAGGACGAACAGGCAGCAACAGCAGCAGCCGCAGCAGCAGCGGCATGAAATGGCCTGTGAAAAAATATCTAAAGAAGAGAACCAGAAACAACAACAACAAAAGGTTGAAGGTCACGGCTGCCGTTGCAGCTACATGTAGCACACACATTTACACACACTCACTCACTGTAAGGGCGGCTGGCTAATGGGCGTGACCGCTGCCACAATTAATCTGCGTAATTTGCATGTGGATGCAACATCAGCAGAAATCTGTCCGCAACAGCAATTGTAACTTGGCGGCTCAGTTCAAAAAAGCTGCATCTAATCGAAGGAATAGAACATTGAAACGTTCGATAGAATTCGAGTCGGCTTGCGGCATTTGATGTTTGAGGTTTCTCAATTTGCATCCTGCGGTTTTCCACGTATGATTTAATTAGTTTTTTTCTAGCTGAGAGGGATTTTTCATGCAGTCAAAAAGTGTTGTCTTTTTGCATATAATGTAACATGTAGTTAAGGAAGTATTAAAAAAAAAACATTTTAAAAATTAAAAAAAAAATAATAATAATGCATTTTTTATAAATAAATAAATACAAATAATGTTTAAGCAACAATTAAAATTTATATAACTGGAAATATTATATTTGATATCGTCTGTATATATAATATTAATAATATTATATTATCAATAAAAGATTTGATAAAGCTAGATTTTAAACTGCTAAAAGATCTTTAATATAGTATAATAAACTATTTAACAATATGAAAATATGAAGGGAAAGAGAAGAGAATAGTCGGAGCTATAGGTTAAAAGCATAAATATAATATATATTTTTAACTGAAAATACTTAAGTAATTTGAGTAAATTATAAAGAACATAAAGAACTAGGCAGCAAAAAAATTCATTAAAAATAAAAGAAAAAGAGAAAAGAAACAACAACATTATAATTTGCCTTTGTGCATTATCTGGTATTTAAAAAAAAGAAACATATAAATTGAGAAAAAAAGTTCATAAAATATTTTTATTTATGTTTTGATCTCTATTCACTTTATGCTTGTTGTATATTGAGCTCAAAGAAACTTCCTGCTTTAAGACTTGTCTTTATTACCAAAGAAATTCTTGATCATTTGCTTTCATCAAAGTCTTGATTATTGGCTTTAATTTCATTGGAAATCTTTTCAAATTTATAATTAAATAAGTAAAATTTAATTTCATATACAAAAACTCAACTCAAATATCTATATACAGAGCTCAGCTCATTTTGACTCTTTCACAAACTTCCCGTTTTCAATTTCTTTCGTCTACAGTGTTGACCCGTCCAGAAGTTAATTCCCATTGCCCAGTTTTGCCCACATTGATTTTCCTAGCCTTGTGAATAATGTCTAAATCACACTTTACTCTTCTTCTTTGCCGTTCACCTTCTGGGCCTGGCTGACTTTTTGGACCGTTCGCATTGTTCGACTTCTTAGTTTTTTAGGTCAATAATAAAAAAATCATTTCTAGAGACGTTCGGTTTGATCTTTTTTTATGATGAGCTGCGATCACAATTGACATTTACGAAAAGTCAGTTCTTAAAAAATATTTCGCGCACCGCAGACGACAGCAGACAAGGTCGTTCCGCTTCCGAAATTCTGCGAAGTCTAAAAAAGAAAAATAAATAAATATAGAAAACTCGAAAAGGAAATGTGCAAAAACCTAAAAATCTAAAAATCTGAAACTAGAACTAGAATTCCAATGCAGTTTTTTTATGCCGCCTAATTTTTATGGCCTAAAAAACAGAGCCAGAAACCGAAACCGAATATAATCGCTGCCATTTGTTTGGCCATAAAAGACGGCAAAACGGCTAGGTAAAAATCCAGCGAAAAGGCATACAGATATATGCGAAAAAGGACAACGCACAGGATCAGGCGCACATCCAAACAATGCAGCCCGAGTCCGAGTCGAAAATTCATAAAAACTGTTTTCATTTTTTAGAATCAGTGCGCGAACTGCAACTGCAATTGGCAGTTGGATTGGTATTGGCTGTCGAGCTGGAAGCAGGCCCACTGCGGCTTTACGATGGCCATTAACGCCCTAAAAAAATAACGCGAAAAAAACGAGCGCAATAAATCACAAAGTCAAGCCAAGAAGATGAACAAAAAATGAGGCAAGGCAGCCTCAGTCAGCCTCAGGCTTTTCCTTGACTTGGCTGACTTTCTTTACGGTTTCGTTGCTTCCTTCTTGTCTTTTTATTTTCTATATATATTTTTTTTGGGCAAAGTCAAACCGCAATAAAATTGACACGTTTCAAATGCGCAGGATCCGTTCAGGCGAACCTGAGCGCTGAGCAGACGAATCGTGTACATAATGTATGCCAAATGGCACTCGACATGCGCATTGACTGCAGTCCAGCCACAACACACCGCACCACACACAGCACCACACTCCACACTCTGGTAGTCAGCTTCCAGAGTCGGCTACTCGCCACACCAGTGATTGCAGCAATCATTCTAGTTTCATTATCTCAGCTGCAGATTTATTGTCGGCGACCCCAAGCGCTGGACAGCCGCAGCATCTATCAACAGCAATTGATTTTATTTTCGCTTTATTGTGAACTTCCCTCTCTTCCTCTCCCTCTCCCTCTTTGACTGGTCAAATTTAATGGCAATTTTCGTGTTTTTGCCATGGCAATTACTTTGCAGCTTATCAGGCTGCTCTAATGCCTGGAACCTTCAACCTCCAACCTTCAACCGCCAACTGCCCAGCTCAACCCTAGCCAATTGCAGCGCAGCGAATTGCATATGGAAATGTGAAAATATAGCACAAGCATTTTTGCTGACATCATATACAACCGCCCTCTCTAGCCACCCTCTCCCCCTCTCCCTCTCTCTATACAACTTTTGACTTGTTTTTGTATGTTGGCCTCATTTCTCGCCATTCGATTTGATTGTTGCGATTATCAGTTGTTAATATCCATGAAAATGATGAGACCAACAGAAAAATGCTCACAGATAAGCGTGGACGCATGGCTCGTTAATGGACAGCATGAAAATTGGCCAAATGCCAGAGAGATCGCCCCCCATCACCATTCCTAATAGGCGAAGCTAGGCTGACATATACAAATTATAATAAGTTGGACGCATATTTATGTTTCATGCTTTTGTTGGACATGTTTTATGCGTGTTATGACAAACGACTGACTAATTGACTAGCTGTTGTCTGATTGACTGACTGACTGGCTGACTAACTGACTGACTGACTGACTGATTGACTGATTGAGCGCTTGAACGCTTGATTGGGCCGCTGTGTATGCGTTAAATGTGTGAAATTATTTGTGCGTAGCGGCATTATCATTTTACAAAGATGTTTATTCATACGACGACAGCAACTAGACATGCTCTATGTGTGTGTGTGTAGGTGTTTGTATAACTGTGTGTGTGTGTGTGGCAACCGCAAGTGGTTGCAAAAGTTGCCCAAAAAACAATACAAAGCAACAGCTAACAATACAAAGCTCAATTGGCATCTGCATAACAAATATTATATCTACTTTAAATACACTGTGCAACAAATTTAAACAAATTTAAGTATAATTTACTTTATGCGCAATAGAAATTAATTATACAATAGGTAATATATATTGGACATATACTATATGGGCATCTCTATATCTGCGAAAGCAATCATTTATCCGTAATCCTCAATAATAATTGGTTAAAGTGCCGCCATGAACTGAAAAGAAGTTTTAGACGATATGAAAATATGATTTCTAGCATATAAGTATATCATTCAATTTGAGGGTAAAACGGATTAAAAGATAAATACCTAAACCTAACTATAGTCCTACAATTTTTGTTCCATTGGATTTTTTGACTTTCTGTAGTTTAATACATAAGAATTTAAATATATCACAGTTTTATATTTAATTATGTCTGCCTGAGGGCTTTTGTTGCTTTTAGAATTAATTCTATTAACAATTAAATAAATAAATAAATAATACTATTTAATTATGTATGTATATTCATTACTAAAACATGCGCTAGATTTTAGCTGTAGTCAAAATTTGTAATTATTAAATATGGTTAGATAAAAATGAAAGAATTAATATGGAAGCTATTTATTGGCTGACAATTAAAACTGCACTAAAAAGAATATGATTTAAGATTAATTGAGATAAAATATAATATATCTAAAAAAAAAAGCTTTCAATTTTTGCCATCATATATAAAAGTAATCGACTTTTAATCTATAACATTTTCAAGTCTTAAGCCTCATCTATGTTGTCTAGTGTTAGGCTCTTCAGCTTAGTTCCTGTACGCTATGAATGGGACAGCTGAGCTGGCTAAACGCTGGGAATGAAGCCAAGTTGTATAACACTCAAAGGGCCGAGCTCTGATCTTGCCGAAACTCTAAGCTACAATTGTGACTCTGGCTGTGACTGCGACTGCGACTGCGACTGCGACTTGTGAGTTGTGACTTGTGGCTTATGATTGTGACTGTGCCATGATCACTTTATGTTCATTGACACTTAGTGTGAAATTCGTACATCATAAAGAGCGGGGCTGAGAAGTGGATGTCTAAATTGCGGTTGCCACAAACTAACACACTCACACACACACACATATGTGTTCATCTACTCCTGGTTACAAAAGCTGGCTTTTGTGCAAATGCCGACGGTTTTGGGAAAGTGGGCCCGACAGCCAAAACACAGTCGACTTGGCCAGATGATGGCCATAAAGCCAAAGTCAAACAGAGTGAGCCGACGGCAACGGCGACGGCGTCGGCGACGGCGGCAGCAGCAGGCGAGGTGCTAATTCACTATTAAAAGAAATCAGAAAAAGAAGCAAAACACAATTGAGGCTTAGCTCAGTTGGCTCGGCTCAGCTCAGTTCTCGACTGTCGAAGGGTTTCGCTGTCTCAGCTGCGCTCAATTTCCCACTCATCATCTCTCATGTCATCTCATCTCATCTCTGCTCACTGCGCGCACCAATAAAACTTAATTTTGTTTGAACATCGGCAGAAGGAGGCGGAGGAGCAGGAGACGGAGCGGGAGAGGGCGGCCAGATTGCCTCCATAAATGCGTTTGGGCTAGGCCTTGAGCTATTGAATTATGCATTGTTTTTCTATTTTTCTGTTTTTCTGCTTTTTTTTTTTCTCATCTCATGTTCGAGTTGTGGGAGAAGTTCTCATGAAGTGGCGGCCATTCATTCGAGTGCCAAATGCCATTGATTGTGCGCAATAAAATGTTGAATCGCGTCTGGAATTAGATATACCCGCCTAATTGATAATAATACCGCATTTATATTTTGTTTGGAAATCTGAAAATCTGTTAACTTTGTTTTTGTTTCGGGTACGAATCACGCAGCTGCTCTCGCTGCTGCTGCTGACTGACAAATGTTGCTCGCTAATCCACAGCAATTCGCTTGTAATTCTCTCCCCCTCACTCCCTCTCCCGCCCACTCTCAGTCTCTTCACTTCTTTTTTTTTATGGCGCATAATTTTTCAATAAACCTGCCTGCTAATATTTTCAGCACTTGGCAAAAACAACTTAATCCCCACATGATTAATTATCAACAACCTGCTGGCCGGGCAGTCACACCCCTAAACAGAAATTAATCGACTTGTTTACCCCGCCCACCAATGCAATACACACAAACACACACAGATACACTTGCACACACACACACACCCTTCGCACTAGCTCAGCCCACAGTTGAGGCCAAAGCCGTTCCGTTTGCGCTTTTTAATTTAGTTGCCTTTGGACCCAAGTCCCCTGACCCAGGTCCCCAGGGTAGACTCACTGTTTTTTTGCATCCTAGATGATACCCTGTAATTATAGTTGAAGGGGTATAATGATGGACGTATAGTTGGATATAGGATGAATAAAAGACCTAGCATAAGTTTTAGGCCCTAGGCAAAGAACGATTCTTCTTTCGATCTTTCCTTCTATATTTCGATTTATGCAGCTATATTGATATTAATTTATTGCAGCTACATATGCAGCTACTAATATATTAATATATATGTATATGAATCTATGTATCTATACAAATACTAGTCTATTCTTCAGTATATCACTCTGTCTGTTTAAATGTTGCAATTTTTAGCTTTTGATGGCCATTCAAATTTTTTAAAAATTATTATTATTATTATTTTGTTTTATATTTTATTATCATTATTCTCTAAGAAGACTTGATTCTTAAATAGAACTACATATATCACAGATTTAAGTCTTATGCTTGCTTTTACTCTGCCAAAATTCTGCTAGAAGCTTACTATAATCGATAAAAATCGGAAAATATCCTTTTATCAAGCTAGATTTTGGAGCTCACGGCAAAGCTTAACGAATCTAGAGATATTAGATTCAAAGCTGGGGCTCATTTTTATTCTTCGCCTCCCACACTTCTGTTACAGCTTTAGAATAATCGATAACAATCGATATACATATCTATTTATATAAAACTGAATGCCTGACACAGCTTAAGAATATCATTTCTACTACTTTGCTGTCCTCCTACAACTCCACTCCATTTACAGGGCATCACCTAGTCTTTCTCATACCCAGTTCCAATGTTTTTTTATGTGCGCTATCTGGCATTATCAAATCATAAAATGTTGCCACTTGGCTGCCGCGTGCAGAGATTCCCAACTGCATCCCCCTATAAAAAGGCAGCGAAAGGGGTGCGACGAACATTTTTTATGCGCTGTCAAAACATGTTTTGATAGAGCGCACACACACACACACACACACACACACACACACAGAGGCAGAGATAGAGAAGAGATACATGAATATATAGTAAGTGTAGATATACATATATACATATATTTAAGGGTTCAGTTAGGTGGGCTTAGCTGGGGCGTTGATAAGGCGAGGCAATTGACACCCTTTGAGCCAGGCAATTGAACAATTTGAAACACATGTTTCTGGTCCTGGCAATTAAATACAAATTTGATTAGAGACGAGGCCCCTTTTTATGTGTGTGTGTGTGTGTGTGTGTGTGTGTGTTTATCCTTGTGCCAATGATTTCTCAATTATGACAATTGACAATGACAAAACAAACAAAACACGGCACAGAGTGCAGCAATTAATTAGCAGGACGAGGACACTGATACGCATTGACAGCCGAGGCGAGGCAACCTGACGCGTGGCAGGGTGGCCAACTGCCTGCTGCTTGTGGCAAGGACATTTGCTGCAAAACTGCAAATGGAATCGGTAAAGAAAAGGATATTTGGCACACAGTTGGATAGGCGCTGCGTGTGACAATCTGGCGGAGATCGTTTCCCTTGCTCCTCGTCCTGCTTCAATTGCATTAATATGCCATTAAGGACTTGTGCCACATGCGTTCGCCCCGCCTGTGGGTGGGCCCCGCTGCAGCCTGAAGGTCAAGCGTGCCACACGACAGGATTGCGCTCTCTCTCTCTCTCTCTCTCACACTATCTCTCGAGGTCAAGATCAGCAGCAGCAGCTGCTGCAAAAGGTTAACTCCACATGCAGCCAGGTAAAGCCAGCAGTTGCCCAGGTAAAAATTGTTTGTAAATGTTTGTTTTGGCATTTCATAATTTTATTTTGATTTTAGATTTTGTATTTCGTATTTCGTTTAAAACTAAAGTTAACTAAAATTAAAAGCTAGTTTACAATTTATGTACAACTGATAAATAGTTCTCTTTTGTTCCAATTCTGCACACTGAGCAGAGGCGGCGAGGCGCATGGGGTCAGGGGGATGGGTCCACAACAACAACTAAATACTAATTTGTACAATTGACAATGGGGGGGGGGGGGGGATGGGATGAGAGAGCGAGTGGGGGGAGTAGGGAATAAGCCTACGCCTCAGTCTTGTAGGGCTTGAACAGCTTGGGCTTGGGCTCCGCAATGACTGTGTTGCAAGTCGGTGGCGGGGACATGTCCGAGGCTGGCCGCTTGGCGCTGGGCATCAGCAGACCGGGCGCCGGCAGCGGGCTGCTGGTGGTGGCGACGACAACGGCGGCGGCGGCGGCGGAGCTGCGCAGCGGACTGAGACTGCGATCGAAGACCTTGGTGTGATCGGAGCCGACGGGACTCAGCGACAGCGTGGATGAGTGCGGCGACGAGGACGACTGCAGATCCAGCGGTGGCGTCTGGGTCTTGGGCAGCTGCAGCTGGCCGGTGGCATAGCTGGGCGGCATGCTGGCAACGGCGGCGGCGCCCAACATGGCGGCGGGATAGCCCATGGGCATGGCGGCCTGCATGGCATGCGAGTGGCTGTGCGGATGCATGTGCGGTGCAGGTGGTGCGGGCCGAGCGGGAATGTGATAGGGCGCATAGCGGTACTGGCCATACGGCGAGTGTCCCGGCACTGGCATGGTGGGCATGCCGGTGGCCAACATCGGGTTGGCCGCGGCAGCGGCGGCAGCAGCGGCGGCGGGTGCATAGGGTGGATAGGGCATGCCCACGCTATTGGCAGCCGCTTGCAGGATGGAAGCGGCGAAAGCGGGGTCTGAGTAGACGGCGGCATAGGGCCAGGCGACGGCAATGCGCTGGCGCTTGTCCTTCATGCGGCGGTTCTGGAACCACACTTTGATGGTCGACTCGGGCAGGTTGAGCTGGGCGGCCAGCTCGCAGCGGCGCGGGCGCGACACATAGTTCTCCTTGTAGAACTCCTTTTCGAGACGCGCCAGCTGATCACGTGTGAATGCAGTTCGATAGCGACGAACTGACGGATCAGCGGGTATCTCGGAGTTGCGGCTGCCGTTCAGTGAGTTGTCTGGACTGGACAGGCACTCTATAGAGAGCAGATAGAGAGAGAGAGAGTTTTGGTTAGCCAATTGTCGATTGGAGCAACGTTTGCGTTTGCGGGCCACTTACCATTTGGCGAAGGCGGCGGCGTTTGTGGTTTGCCGTATTGTGTTGAGATCAGATCGACGACCAGCGGCTTCTGGTCAACGGCAGTGCTGCTATCATGATGATGGCTCTCCATGTTGTAGGTGCGGTATCCGTGCATGTTTGTAGTCAATATATGTATGTATATATTAAGATGGGTGTATTAAAGGTATGGGCGTTGTCACTATCTCTCCGATTAAACAAGTCACAATGCGAAATGCGAAACGACTAAACGACTTAACGGCTCAAGCGACGATGTTGACTCTGCGATGGTTACAGCTCAAGTGTATCGCTCTCAGCTACCCCGGCTCTCTTTTATACCAAGACAACAGGGCAATGGCTGCCGCAGGCCAGCGAACAGCCAATGAGCGTGGCTTGCGCTGTGCGCGAGCGAGATGGCCATAGGCTGGGCATATAATGCTTCTGTTGCCGTTGCCTCGCACTGCCTGCTGCGGTGCAATGAACGATGGTGCTAATGTTGTGGTGCTGCCACTGCCGCTGCCGCTGCCGCTGCTGCTGCTGTTGGTGGTGGTGCTGCTGCTGCTGTTGCTGCTGGCTGACAATTATGCGACGATGAAGGCAATTACGATGCCGGAACAATGGTACATAAAAAAGGAGCCGGGGCAAAAGCGCAAGCAAAGCGTGATAATGCGCAGCCTGGCGGTGGTCCAAGCCAGCGGCAGTCGCTGCTACCCATAATCAAGTTATCATGGAGCAGCAGCAGCAGCAGCAGCAGCAGCAGCAGCAATGCTCTCTTGCTCATTCTCTCTCGCTCTTGCACTCTCTCATTCATTTCATATATTCATAGCGGATGAGCGAATCTTTTGTTTCGCTTGTCCGCAAGCGGGCAGCGCCACGGGTGCGAACGAGACGTGAGTGGCCCCCTTAATAATGGGATTTTATCGGCTTCATCAGGCAAAAGAATGATATGGCATAATGCACAGAACGAGAGGAAGAGCGGCAGTTAGAGCGGCAGCCACCCCCTTTTAACAGCTCCCGCTCGCTCGCTTGGAGTTTGGCATATCGATCGCAGTCAGCCAAATAATTTGCTCTTTTATGAAGTCTTAATATTATGCCGCACGTTTAACGGGCTCACACTTGGCACAGCCAGTGAGTGAGAGAGGGAGAGGGAGAGGGCGAGGCAGAGAGCGAAGGCAATGGCGTAAGTGTGAGGGAGAGTGTTTGGCGTCGCAGCTTTAACAGTAAATGAAGTTTATCTGGGCAAATAAAGCAAAACTTTTGGACAACGCCCACAGAGACCATCCCACACACACACACACACACACACACACACACACACACAGACAGACGCACAGCCGCACATGCATAAACAATGAAATACTTTTGGGGGCGCAGTTGTTGAAACTTAATTTGAAAAGTTTCAGTTTAGTTGCGGCAAACATTTATTATGATGATATAATCATGTTGCCTAAAGGCGCAACTGTACCCAGAGCGCAGTTACAAAGGGGCACCAATTGAGAGGAGGAGGGCTGGGGGGGCGTGAGAGCGAGCTAAAGTGCTGCCAGTTTTTTGTTTTTGTTTTCTGCTTGCGTAAGCATGCTCGATACCTGCGCGGGTTTTTGGACAAGGGTTTGGGCTGAGGCTTAAGCTGCTCAGGGAAAAAAGGCAAAAATAAACCAAATTTCAGCAAACGCTAATTATGTCATATATGTATGTGTGTGTGTGTGTGTGTTTAGCTAATCCTTGCCATCATTATGTTTGTTTATGACTTATGGATCAAGCGCAGCTAAAGCCGTTCGCCAAAAGTTCAACCAAGTCAAGCCTCGCTCTGCTTAGCCCTCTACCTCCCTACCTCCCTCCCTCCCTCCCTCTCTCGCTCGCTGTCTAATCCACTAAATAAACAAACAAACAAAGATGTTGTGGCCTGTGTGGAAAGGCCCGTCAAATGGCAGCAGCTAAAGTCGAAAAGGGAGTTAAAGTCGCCGCTTAAACTGAAAGTTAAAGTCGCCTGCCTGAGGGTAACCCGGTCAAACACGAAGTCAAACACAATGACATGACATCGATTCCGACTAAATCACCTTAGTCGAGGGAAACTAGAGCACGGCGACTGAGAGAAGAGTAGAGCGACACAGCGTGTGTCCAAAATCCACATCCAATTTCCTAGTTTGTCTCTGACGCAGCGATTGTTCAAGATGCTGCAATAAAATCTAACTCGAAAGTGAAAACGGTTTGCTCAAAATCTTTGTAAAATCGACTAATAATGTCGCTGATGGCAAACGGATTAACGCACAGAGCCAGAGCAACTCAATGCCAAACCTATGGCTGGAAACCTTCAAACCTACAGATCTCGCTCAATTTCCATTTCAATTTCGTTTTCACTGTCTCTCGCTCTCATTGTTATGCATTACTAAGTAACTCAACCAGTTGTTGTTGTTGCTGTTGTTGTTGCTGTTGTGAGTTAGTTAAAATTATTGGGTTATATTGCGCGGCAATTTGCATTAACTCGCCGAACATCGCCTCTACCTAAGCTCCTGCATTGCGCTCTATGTGTGTGTGTGTGTGTGTGTGGGTGTGGGTGTGTGTGTGTGACCTGATCGAGTCGCTGTTTAAGCCCAAGCCTTGCCCACTGCCGAACCCTAGCCACAACCTTGCCTATTGTGCATTCATCTGCGCTTTTGTTCAGCGTCCGTCCGCTGTCCGGTGTCCGCTGTCCGTGGTTTTGTTCTACGGCAGAATGAGCAAACCTTTTTCAACGAGCAAATAAACGCGACACTGCGGCAGCGACAGTAAATACCCTTTATGGCGGCTCAGGCAGCGACAACTAACCTTTCACTTCGCGCCAGGCGAAAGTGAGCTGAGTTGAGCTGAGTTGAGCTGAGTTGAGATGAGTGTACCTGACCCCTACCCTCTGACCCCTAACCGATCACCAGCGAACACTTTCAGCGCGGCTTGTCATCGGTTGGCTTGGCCCAAAACCTCAGTTCATGGAAGCCGCCTTTTGTTGCTCTTTTGCCATTTTATTGGCATTTTGCTAGCACAAAGCGCCGATCTCGCTGATTATGCTGATTATGGGAAGTACACACATACACACACACACACACACACATACATAGAGCGACCGTTCATATACCTATACACATGCATATTATGGCTTATAAAAATTAAGCCCAGTTTATCTAATTATTATTTAGGCATTATTCAATCAAATTTTAAATTTTAGTTATTTATTTATTATTTTTTTAAATTAGGGAATAGATTTAAATTTTGATAAAAAATTATTTTTTAGTTTCTTTTATAAAATTCATTTAACTCAAGTGTAACTTTATCATTTTATCTTACAATTATACCTTCTTTTGATATAGTCTATTATAAAGGCAGCGAATTATTATGAATATGGTCTTTGTCCATAGAATCGATTGTAGATCGTAAGAAATTATAATTTCCTGTTTTCATTTTCATTTTCTTTACAGCTGCTGTAAGAACCTTTTTAAAGCATTTCTGTATATCTAGCGGTTTTAATGCGTTTGGCTAAATTGACTTTTTTAATGTCCTAAAAAATAGACTTCCTGATACTTTTTATATTTTCAGGCTTTTTTAAAGACTTTTTTAGTCTGCTTCTATTATTCTTAGCAGAGTCAAAGTAAAATCTTTATCTGCTGCGCTAACTTTAACTCCTCTGCATATCTAAAGCTGAGTTTTCTAATCTGCTTTGCAATTGTTGGAATATCTAAGCCATTGAGTGGAAATGCCTTTCTGATCAACAGAAATATTATTCGACAGTTTTTTAGACAAAATTGCTTGTTAGTTGTATTATATTATTATTATTATTATTATTATTATTATCATTATATATAATATTATAGTATGTATATATTAAAAAGTTGTTAACATTATAAACGAAAGCCAGTGTAAAATGTTAGCTCTATCTATCTGCTTATGAAACAGCTTAAGCTTATCTTATTATAGACATAACATAATTATCATTGTGTATTAAATCAGCTTTAAAATATACTAAAAAATACAAATTAACTTAATGAATGAGAGAATTATGAAGCTAAAGTCTAGAAATTCGTAGTTTCTATAATGGAAAATTAATGTCATTGAGCTAAGAGAGAAAACAAAATTGTCATTATTTGAGAACTCAAATTGCCTAGGTCTAGTTATATAATTTAGTACTCAACCTAACAGCTAATTATATTAATAAATATATATTTAATTCCATTTTAAAGCAATTAAAAAATTCAACAAAAATTGTTCAGTTTTTAGTTCTGGCAAGTTTTCAATAGCTGCAAACAGTTCCATAGATTTATGATCGTAATATGCGCTTAGGGCACGCCCTAATAAAAACATGCCTGGGCAGTTGGTAAAAACGTGGCTGCGCACTGAATTATGGCCACAATTAACAGGTAAGTAGGCAGAGCCGGGAGACTCTACTCTATATATGCGCATATAAATGGTGCTAAGTAACCTTGTGAGAAAACGTTCGCTCTCTGTTTTCATTTTCATGTTTTCCAAAACGTTTTTCCGGCCGAGCCATAAAAACCCGTGAAGAATTAAAAAATTAGAGCAGTCGGCAGTCGGCGTTCGGGGAAAAAAACTAGCGCAGCGAAAAAATGAAACAATGAAAACAAAAAAGTTTTTGATCTACATTCCTAATATACGGTCCTCGGAATGCGCGACAGGACATGGCCAGCAAAAGAAAATTCCGCGAACGAGCCATAGACGCTCCGAGCCCATAAAAATCTGCATAAACATTTCTCTATAGGCAGAGGAAATAAGTTCTTGAACCATTTCTTTGCCGCAAGCATAACAAAAAGGCAAAACGGGACCAAAAACTCAAAAATCTGTACCAAAAATTTATGACAAACAATCTTTCTTTTTGCCACACTGAAAAACAAAACAAAATCGAGAACAGAAATCTTTTATTTTTTTATTTTCGTTAATTTTTATATTGAGGCCAACGCGAAAATGAGAGCACAGCATTGTAGGATATTTAGGGCAAGGATATATGGCCTAATGTTGAGTGAGGTGTGTTAGAAGAACTGAATGTTTAGATATAGGAAAGAGCAGAGAGCAGGCTGATGAGATTTGAGATTTTTGTAAATTTATTAAATTTTATTTCTCTGTAGATATTTAAGAAGAAATATCCCAAAGTCTGTATTCAATTAAATTTTGAATTTATATTTGTTTCAATAAATTTTTCAGAGTTTTTACCTTAAAGAAAATTTTGAATAAATATTAATTTAAATATATATTTTGCTAAATATAAAATTTGTATTTCTTCAGATAAAAAATTTAATTTTTATTAAACAAAATTTATAATAAATAAAAAAAAAAACAATTTTAATATTAAAAAAAAAACAAAATATTTTTTAATATTAAAAAAACAAAATATTTTAAAAATATATTAAAAATATAAACAGCAAAATTTTTGTAATATTAAAAAAAAATTTTAATTTAAAAAAAAAAATTGTTTTAAATGTTTTTTTTTTTTACATTGATAAAAAAAAGATTTTCAATATAGTTTTTGTGTATGGGACTGTTGAAGTTAATCATTAAAATAATAAAATTAGTAATACTTCTGTATTTAATTTGTCATTTAAATTTTTTTTTTTTTTTACAAAATTTTTGTGTTTTATAAATATTTTCTTAAATATAATAATTATTTTTAAATTCCTTTAAAATATTTTATTTAGATATTTATTTATTACATATTTTGTATGATTTTAAAATTTAAATCCATAAATATTTTTTGTTTTGTATATTTATTTTATAAATAGTTTTTATGTGCATCAATATTTTTTATGATATCAACTATCTTTAAATGGTATATGCCTTAGGGAGCTGCCTGAGCACAAGTTTCGTTTGCCACTTGGCAGGTCCTTGGTGAAGGACTCGCTGTTGGACTGCGGTTGTCGCACAATTTTCGCCTGAAGTTGCACCAATAAAAAGGCGCGTTCGTCTACCTAAAACTAAAACATGTCAATTTATGGCAAAACAATGAAGGGCCAGAAAAAAATGGCACAATTTTTAGTGGAAATGCGTTCGCGCAATAAAAAGGGACGCGCACGACGCTGCCTGTAGCCAGGACAGCTAGGACAGCCAGGGCACCTACGGCTATGGACAAGGAGTCGGAACTGCCGCAATTAGGAGGTTTGTAGAGCAGCCAAACAGCTAAACAGCTAAAAATGCGCACAATGGAAAAAACTCATAAAAAGAGAAACAAATCGTTTAAAAATTGGCTCGCTTTTTGTCGGCGCACACAAAAACGAACAAAAAAACATGAAACATAAACGAGAAGAAAACGAGAACACGAGCCAAATAATTAGGTGAACCATTGTTGGATATTGTGCGGGCGCATAATCATGCGGTTTCTTTTTTAGGGCGAAGCTGGCGCAGAACGATGGGAAGCGGGCAATGGACGGCAGTTGCTGAATGGCCAGCCAAGTAGGAGAGAGAGGTGAACGAGGCAGAGAGGTGTACCTGGACAGAGACAGAGTAGCGGGTGGAAATTTGCATAAAGTAGATAAGCTTATCGAAGCATTACATTAGGCAATATACATTTGTGTCTATATGTTAAAATTAGTATTAAGGATATCAATATATACTAATATTATTGGAATTACCAATAAATATATAGGATATCCAAATATACACCTATTTTAATAAGAATTAAGGAGATATACAAGATTTGAATCGTAAAAATACTTTAGTATATATTGCTTGCAATATAGTATATACTATATAGTAAAAATAAGGGTATATTTTATCTCAATATTATATTAATATATACTATATAGTAAAAATAAGGGTATATTTTATCTCAAAGATATTTTAGTATCCATCATAGATACTACTATACTAGATAAAATGTGTATTGAAAATTTTTCTTTCAATAATATATAAGGCTTTATATTATATCCTTCAGACACCTTCGAACCTAGCGATATATAAAATCAACTCTTATCAAAGATTATATACATATAATTTTTTAAAATTGTATATTGCATTTTCTGATTTACCTTAGAGAACAGAAAACATATTCGACAATTCCTTGTACATTGAAGCCACATCAACAGCGTTGAGGATGATGATGATGTAGCTCGTCACACCCAAAACTTTTGATTTTATATAATATGTATGTTTAAATATTGTCAAATATTTATTATATATTATATCAACATATTTTCAATAATTAATTTTCTTTAATATAATAAAATATTTAAAGGTACAAATATTTTCTTATGCAAATTGGGCTAGATTTGACTTCTAGTTCGTATATAGCAAATATGCTTGGCTTGAAAATCAAGTTATTACGGACTTTAAAGCATTACTAATTTAAATAAATATTATTTAAATAAATATAATTATTATTATATATGAGGCTAGTCTAAGCAATTTAAAAACCAAAACTCTGTATAAAATTATATTATTAAATATTATAAAAGTATAATTTTATTATTAATTATTTTATTATAATTATTAATATAGATAATCTATATTATTTTTTATATATACAAATATATATCAATATATATTATTATTTTATTTTTTATATATACATTTATATATCATACATTTATTAATATGTATATTTATTCACATATGAAACGAACTAAGTTTCATTTTCCAACAAATAATACGACAAATTTGTTAGCTAAGCTCGCTTTAAGAGTTCATAGAATCTCCCTTTAAGCATATATGAATCTATAATATATAAAACATAATTTTTTTAATATTACAGCTTATAGCTTCATTAGCGACCAAAAGACATCTTCAATAAGTCATATAAAGCATATTATGTATACCTTAAGCAGAGACATCATAGGCATATTCATAGCATTATCTCTCTATCTCTCTCTTTCTCTACCTCTCTCTCTCTCATTTCTCTCCCTCTCTCAGGTTTCGTTGCAGCTTCTTGGCCACCCATTGGTGATATGGCCAAGCAGAACCGCAATCGATCGGCTACGTTTACTATAAATACAGCGCATTGCGGTATGCGAACCACCAGGAGGTTTGAATGGAATTCAAGCCAACTCAGAACCCACCGACTCGGCGGTGGCCATGCGGAGCTGAACGAATGCCAGTGCAGCATCAAACAAGCAGACGGCGGCACAACACACAGACACAAACAGACAGGCAGCCAAACAAACAACACTGAGATACGCCAACAAACGCTGTTGGGCAGCCGGCAGGAGGCGCAGAGTCCTGCAGGGTCTGGACTCAGACTGGGAATCCTTAGAGCAGACCGAGTCGAAGTGGCAGTTGAGAGGTCCGCAATCTGCAGTCTGGAGTCTGCTGTGTCGGTAGCCGGTAGTCCACCGCATTGACGAATCACATCAAAGTGGAACACAAACTCAGGGTCAAGCCAAACAGACATGTCAAATGTCGCAGAGCGACGACAAGGAGCAGAAAAGGACACTCAACGAGAAGACGAGCAAAAAGATGAAGAACAAGCAGCAACATCTCTTACCGCAGCAAATTCGCATTGACTGTGCGCTAACAGCAGGGAACACCATAATATTTTGGTTGCTCCGCAGGACTGGCTGGGCTAGAGCGAGAGGGATAGAGTAGGCAGAGGTGAGTCAGAGACAGAGAAAGAGAGAGAGAGAGAGAGAGAGAGAGTGCGAGGTAGTCTATGCATTTTCGATGGAATTCGAAAACCGAACAATTTATTCATGCGCAATTAGCCACGGTAAGTGGAGAGGAGACCCGATCGAGTCGTCCTGCATCCTGGCGTAAATTTGTGAAAATTAAGTCGTTCCGGTTAGAGCGTTCTAGGTGGGACTTCTGTAGCAATTTTATTTGTATCGTAGGTGTTGTATTTGTCAACATTTAGGCACCAGCAGCCTAACACAGCTCGCACAGCTCTCGGGCCCAGTGGCACCGGATTAGACGATTTGTGGGCACGCATTTGCAATGCCTACTGCAGGACTAATTGGACCCAGGATGGAACTCAATGCGAAGAAAGGTAATTGAGAAATTATAGAGCGACATAGAGAAAGAGAGGCAGTGTGAGTTAAATGTAAACAGTATGTGTTAAGGATGTGCTAATTTTTTACTAAGCAGAGCTTGATGGGACTTTTAGAGAGGCATAGGCAGAGCATGAGAGAAAGAGATGACATGAGTGAAAATAAATGAGATTATGCTCTATATAAAAACAATACGAAGATTGTTGACAAATGCTTTAACATTTCATAATGATATACAATGAATATAATGAGAATATTATTTTATATTATTATATTAACATATTATATATTTATAATATATTATTTATATATTGAGAATATTATTATTTATAGTACAATGTCCCATATATATTATATATGTATTAAATAGAATATATTTTTTTTTTATTATTTTTTATTGATATTTATTTAAACTTAAATAGATTTCAGAGCTTCATAAATAAATATATGTTAAATCAAATATATATATTTAAACATTTTCTATTGACTTAAATTAGTTTTTTTTTTTTTTTTTAATATATGTATGTTCTTCCGATATGATCTTAAATATAAATAATTATTTTTGTTTTCAAACATTTTTAATAATAATATAATATTATTAAATATAAATTTATTTAGATAAAAATAAAATAAAAAATATTTAGATAAAATATATATATATATAAATAACAATAATTAAAATAATTTCTGAAAAACCTTTTTTTCCATTTGTCAATTTAGTACTAGATTCATATATATTTTTCATTTTATAAAAATGTGTAGCTCTTTATATCTAAATATAAAACTCTAAACTATAGCTAAAATAAGCTCAATCTTTACTCCAGCACTGCATCGATTTTTAAAGTTTCCCAAAGTATTTGCCAAACCACCCCAAAAAACTGAAAAAAACGCTAGTCAGCCTTACGTTTTATACAAACAGAACGCATCCGTCTTTACGTTTTAGTACAGACATAATGTACTAAAGCAAGGAGACTTTGCATGTTAGCAAACTACTTCAAAAGAAGTGGCAACGCCATAAACTATTTTCTTTGTAATAAAAGTAATAACTTCTGGCAATGTTGAGCCTTATGGCGCTAAAATTCAATTTAATTACACAGAACTCGTCTCGAAATAATTTCTTATTGAAGTGAAATAAAAATACAATAGACAACACATTACTTTAGCCTAAAAACATATATTTTATTTTTATTATAATATATGATCATTAATACGGCGTTCTCTTGCGTTTTATGGCTGCTGCAGATGTGCTCTTCCAATTATTTTTGCTATTTACGCTGCTCGCATCACTTGTCCAAATGGAAACAATGCCGCTTTCACCGCCTGTGATGAGCACATCTCGCTTAGCATCGTAAAGACTGTCGCGTACAATTTGTTTGTTGCCCACAAAGTTTGTGAAAGGCTTGAGCAAGCCCTTGGCTGGAGCAGTCACAGAACGCAAAATTTCACTATAATGAACAAAATTTAAGATGCTGTAATATTTCATTTCAGATTTAGATATTTACCCTTTATTATAGTTCGTGCCCGCTAGCAAAAATAGTCCCTTATCCTGCATAGTGTGAGCATTGATTAGATTGAAATTGCTTGGGTTTTTGCGTCTTATTCCAGCAACAATTTCAGAACGTTCAAAGGACAACCAATCATCGCCTTCCAAGCACTCATAGCTTTTGAAGTCGTTTGTGTGCGTTATACAAGTAATAACCTCCTTATCATTGGAATTCAGATGCCAATTGAGACGATGCACACTGCTCACTGTATTAGTTGTGCTGCGGAGCGCCTCCTCTTCATCACTCTCCTTGATATCAAAGACATTTATTAGCCCATCCGTGCTGCCAGTACAAAGCAAATCGGGATAAGTGCCATGAAACCGAACCGAAGTGATATCATCCGAGTGGCTATCGCAGTAGACGCCCAGCTGTTTACGTTCTCTTATATCAAAGAAGATTAAATAAGCATCGTCAAAGTGCAGCTTTGTGCCGCAGCAAAGGATTCGACTATTTGCATTGCGATCGAAACAGGTGATCAAATCTGGTACACCAGGATTAGTTTTAAATCGAGACTGAAATGTCGCTTGTTCACCAACCGTGCGCAAATCGTAGAGTTTCACTTGTCCATTTGAGAAGCCCACTAGCAATGTATTCCCATTTTCTTCTAAAAAGCGAACGCCACAATTTTTGACTTTTATCCCGTTGATCTTCACCGTTGAACTCATCGGTGCACGTGGAACATGCCCTTGATATATTTCAGTTAGTCCGCCTGCTTCACTCAAATCGTAGATCTTCACAACTGTATTAAGTTGGCCTACGGCCAGTCGTGTAAAATTAGCAGCCGCACATAAACTCAGCACATACGATTTATCAAATTCTACCGACGCTTCATCCTTTGTGTAGTGCACGCGAAATTCATTTGCCATCTGCTGACCGCTACAGACGTCGTCGTCCTCAATATCAGCTGCATTGCTGGACTGCTCAGTATCAGCTTCATCCTCTGAGCTGGGCAATTCGATAGCTGCTGCCTCTGTAATATATAGTTATTATAATAACAATCCAATGGGCAAAATAAGTATTTAAGTGTTTACCGGCAATAAGTTCATTTAAACTCATATTTACGTTTTGTATACAAAAGAATATAAGTTACATGTGCCTGGGGCAGGGCTGCAAAACGTCACACAGGGCTGCATTTGCCATATTATAGCAGAGCGATTGTTATGACGTCACAAACGTAAAGCTGTTGAAACGATGAATCGATCGATATAAAACTCAACTGAAAAGCTCATTACAAATGTTAATTTGATTCCCATTTAAGATAAATAGATATCATTTGAGCTTGTTTTACAATTTAATATCGCTTTATAATATTATACAAATGTGAATTTACAAGAAGCCATTCATGTACCTAATTAATCCTGTGTGTATGTGTGTGTGTGAAAAATGTTCGTTGAGGTTTCTTGATTGCTTGCTTGACTTGATTTTAGTTATTCTATTAAACATATATGTATTAATTAATATATATATATAAGTATTTATATATATAATTTTTACATGCTTTTATGTATATTGGTTTGTCTATGTGTGTCTGTCTGACTGTGCTGTCATACAAATATATATATATGCAAACACTTTTTAATGTACATATATTTATATTAATATGGCGCTTTTTAAACAGCATCCTCAAAATCAACAAAAAAGGACATTGAATTCCTGCGCAATTTTCATTTAACATCTCTCATCTATCTCTCTCTCTCTCCCGCTCTACCTCTCTTTCTTTGACATCAACAAGCAACTATATATATTCAAGAATTAGTTATATGCGCGTAACTATCGATCCTATTATTCACATAAAATCATCGTAATCATCGGTAAAATCATTGCCATACTTTTGATAGCCATCGATATCCTAAAAGAAACAAAAGATATTGGCAGTTAATAAATATTATATGCATCGGTATTCAAATTGACCTACATCATTTTCTGTTCGCAACGAAACTTTTCCCTTGCCCTTCATGGCCGATTTCTTGGCATTTGCTTTTTCCATTTTAAGCTTTTCCGAGTGCAAGCTCTCCACACTCATCTTGACCTTCTTAATGTCAGCGGCGCTCACTTTAACGGGAAAATCACAATTATCATCACATTATCAGTATATATGATTTCGATCGCTTACAGTTACAGCATAAGCTGCGCACTAGATCTTCTATAAATTGTGGAAAGTGTATGGATTCTCGGTATTGAGCAACCTTCCAGCTAAGCGTGGCACCGAATTCCTTGAATTCTTCTTTACTTTCCGGATTGAAGGCGTCGAGGCCGCCGCCTATACTCGTCACACCAAATGTATCGAGGGCACTCTTTAGATCCGACTCCTCTTGAATCTTTTGCAAGCGCAGCTTTTCCGCTAATTTTTCTTCGGGTGTCAACTCAGCCAAACGCTTCTGTTCCTCCTCCTCTTTTAGGCGCTATTAATTTGCAGTTAATTAAATGCATATTTGATTATTTCACTACATATATTTTAAATGTTTACAGACTCACCTCTTGTTCCTCCAATTTCGCTTTTAGTGCCTTATTGGGTTTAGTTTTGACTGGCGCTTCTGTTTTCGTTGGCTTCTCCTCATCTTTCTTTTCCTCCTCATCCTCCCAGCTTTCCTGAATATTGAAAACAGGTTAGTTTATTTATCAACGCATTATCAAAGTGCATTATCAAACTGCACACGTGTACAACAATTTGAAAGTGAAAACGATTTAACAAAAGAGATAAAAAAAACTAGTTTAGATTAGAGATGAACGCGTGTCGGATTAGTTACGATACGACAGGAATACTAAATCGTATCAACACGCTACCGATATAAACAGAAATGAGTTTAAAATATTTATTTGTTAGCATTGTTTATTGTGTCTTGTTAAGTAAAATAATTTTGAATTATATATTTTAGTAATTTTTTTCATACTATACATATATGTAGTACGGTAATCAATTATGCTGGTGACGTCGTGCTCTTTCGTGTCACGCTTTAAACTCTACCCACCACTGTCAGCAACATAAGTTGCAGCAACAATTGGGTTGATTTGTTAACAATATGGTAAATGGCCTTTTTTAAAAATAACTTGTTTGTTTAAAAAAACAATTTATTTACCTTAACATCTTCGTCATCGTCCTCGCCCTCCCACTTGTTTATGTTGTTAGCTGCATTCGGTCGTATGACAATTTCACTCTCGGCGGCGGATTCTGACAATTAATAAAATATATCATTTTAGATATATGCATAAAATTATATATAAAGGTATATGCCACTTAAACAGCTATAAATATACATAAATATCAAGGTTGGATGCATGTCTCCTTTCTTGTCGCAAATGCGCTCGTGGAGCGAGGGGTGTGGGCGGAGAGGGGGAGGCGTTGGGTTAGGGGGCGCCACATGCGCAGCGCCCACGTTTTACGTTTGATGACGCATCCACGTGCACTTACCCCAGTCGTCGGCCATTTCAATAGATCAATTTGTATTTATCTTTTCTTCAATATAATGTGCTAAGACGTAGCAATTTGTATTTAATTTTAGGCAAAATTTAAGCAACAATTCCGTGTGGTTGTCTATGTAAAAATGTATCGAAAGTAGTGATGTATGGAACATCCGTGTATCGATTTTTGTCACAACGATGTATATGTATGTTACATCGATATTACATTTCATATGAAATATATCGATGTATTAATAACAAAGTTATGACTAAATAATAATTATTATATTATATTATAAATTTATTTGTATACTATTTTTATTATTATATTTTATTTTTGGTGATTCGTAAACATAAATTTTGTCATCTTTAGGCTTATCACTTTTCGAAATGTTCTCAGTGCGCTGCATCTACATATTTGATTAAGGAAATGCAATCGATATATTTAATTGATTCGAAATGCAAATTATTTTTAAACATTTATTATTGACAAAAATATACATATACAATAAAATACTTGTAATTATTTATAATTTCTTATGTATATAATAATATTACAATTGTATTTTTTACACATATATACATTTAAACTTTTACAGTTTCGAATATCTAGTTATCGGATACAGATCGATCAGCTATGTCGATGGCAGAGCAATCCAATAGGATGGCAGCACCTCAGGATCGTCCTCCAATTTAATTATTTTTCTTTTATCCATTTGTGCATTCGATTTCAGTTCTGTAGTAAATTCATCTGGCACAGCTTCCACAATGGGATTGGGTTTATGTTTCTCCATATGCCTGCGCATGTTCCGCTTCCATTTGGTTATGAAAGAGCATTCATTACACTGATATGCAATGCCTTGAAGGGGCTTTATCTTCTTGTGGACTTGCGAATGCCTTCGCAAATCGTAAGCGCGCTTGGACTCATATTCGCATTGATTGCATCTAAAGCGTTTCTCCGGCAGTTCTTCCTGCGACTGCGTCTCAGAGCATTCAGACGGAGCTGGATATATTGTGGCCATATCCAAATCTGAATTCAAGAGCTCTGCATTTATGAGCTCCACGATATACTCCTCGGATGAAGACTCACCCTTGATTTGTAGTGGCTCATATACCGCCTCACAAACTGTTTCAAGGGTTTCCTCATAGGTTTCTTCCAACGCTTCCTCTTTGATGTACTCGAGCTGGAAATCTTCTTCGGGCTCTTCGTGCTTTCGCATATGCCGCCTCATGTTCCGTTTCCACTTGGTTAGGAAATTGCATTCGGAGCATTTGTAGGCCATTCCATCCACGACTTTCACCCTAAAATGTGTTTGCTTATGCCGACGCAAGTCGAAGGCTCTATTTGATGTGTAACGGCAGAGTTCGCACTTGAAACGCTTTTGGGATTTCTTCTGCGGTGCCGGATTTGTCTCCTCCAGAGGCAGCTCTAAGATTACATTCGTGTTTAGTTGCTCTACAGCTCCTTTTAGCTCTTCTTCGTATTCGCCATCCTCTGCCTCAATAACCTCCACTATATACTCCTCGATCGCCTGATCCTCATCCATTTGTTGAGCCTGCTCGTCATCCTTACCCTCCTCCATTGCTATTGCTTCATTTCTCCTATGTTTCTCCATGTGGCGTCCCATGTTGCGTTTCCACTTGGTCACAAATTCACATTCGCTGCATTTGAATGCAGTTCCTTCCACGGGCTTCACTCGCTCGTGGCGTTGTTGATGGCGCCGCAGGTCGAAGGAGCGATTGGTTGTGTAGTGGCACTGTTCACATTTGTACGCCTTGCCACGAGCATTATCCAGCATTGTGTTTAATTCGCCTTAAAATGTTTTCTTATTCGTTTCTAAAAGAGAAAAACATTACAATATTAATATTTACAGCATTTCCAATATATTGCAGCATTTATACTTATGACCAAGCCGTACATTACATTGCAATTATATATTTTCTTCCTAATTTATTCCTTAATCATCAGTTTTGTAAAATTTCTAACATTCTAAGCTCAATTATTCTTAATACGTCAATAAAGATAAAAGAAATATAAATGCAGCATCGATATCGTATTCGATAGAGATGCTTGCATGTTGCCAACCATTCCTAATATTCTGGATTTTTCCGATGTTTTTTAGGCCTATCGCTTTGAGCTGCCATCTCTAGACTCTACATCAGCTCTTTTTGGAATTTGTTGCGAACACCGCGTGGTGTTTATGCTAGCGATTCCTCATTTATTTTCCTTTTCTTTGCCCTGGAAAATAAATAAATAGCCACAAAAATGAGTTTGTACAACTTTAAAAAGATCATGGTGGTGCCGCCAGCAAAGGTAAGCATATAAATTTGTTTACGTCTATCGGAGCACCCAGTGCAGTCAGTGCAGGCAACCTAACCTCACATCGAATGTTTACAAAATACGCAATATGCAATATATTTACATATTTTTAATGTACTTTCCAGGACTTCATCGATATTATGCTGTCGAAGACACAGCGCAAGACACCTACAGTCGTGCACAAGGGTTATAAAATCTCGCGTATTCGTGCATTTTACACGCGCAAGGTGAAATACACGCAACAGAATTTCCACGATCGTCTCTCGCAGATAATTCAGGATTTTCCCAAGCTGGACGATGTGCATCCATTCTATGCTGATTTAATGAATGTGCTGTACGACAAGGATCATTACAAACTGGCGCTGGGTCAGCTAAACACAGCCAGGCATTTGATCGACAAGTAAATGAGAATACCCTGTAAAAACAAAACTAATACATATATTATTTATTTTCTAGTGTGGCCAAGGACTATGTGCGTCTGCTTAAGTACGGTGACTCTTTGTATCGCTGCAAGCAGCTGAAAAAGGCCGCCCTGGGTCGCATGGCCACCATTATGAAGCGTCAGGCCTCCAATTTGACATACCTCGAGCAAGTGCGTCAGCATTTGTCACGTTTGCCTACTATTGATCCCTATTCGCGTACAATCATCATTTGCGGTTTCCCCAACGTGGGCAAATCCTCGTTCATCAACAAAATCACACGCGCCGATGTCGAGGTGCAGCCGTATGCCTTCACCACAAAATCCTTGTATGTAGGTCACACAGATTACAAATACCTGCGCTGGCAGGTGATTGACACACCCGGTATTCTGGATCATCCGCTGGAGGAGCGCAATGTGATTGAAATGCAGGCAATTACTGCATTGGCTCATTTGCGTGCCTGTGTCTTGTACTTCATGGATATATCGGAGCAATGTGGTCACTCCTTGGAGGAGCAAGTGGCGCTCTTCGAGAGCATTAAGCCTTTGTTCACAAACAAGCCACTCATCTTGGCCATCAACAAGATCGACATACTGCAGCTCGAGGATTTGCCTGCAGAGCGACAAGCGATAATCACAAAACTGCAGGAGGATAAACAGGTTCCGGTTATGTTTATGTCGACGGTGCAGGAGACGGGAGTGGTGGAGGTGAAGAACGAGGCATGTGAGCGTCTGCTCTCCTATCGTGTGGATCAGAAGATGCGCACCAAGAAGGTGGACAATATACTGAACCGCCTGCATGTGGCTATGCCTGCACCTCGTGATGACAAGGTGCGTGCTCCTTGTATACCGGAGCAGGCCTTGGCACGTCTCGAGAAGAACGCTGTGAAGGCTGAGCGTAAACGCAAACTGGAGAAGGAGATTGAGGAGGAGATGGGCGACGATTACACTCTGGATCTGAAGAAGAACTACGAGGAAATCGCAGAGGAGGAGCGCTACGATGTAATACCTGAATTCTGGGAGGGACGCAACATTGCGGACTACATCGATGCGGATATCTTCGAGAAGCTGGAGGAACTGGAACGCGAGGAGGGTCTCCGAGAGGCTGGCGGCGTTTACGCAGTGCCCGATATGTCCATGGACGAGACACTCAAAGAGATTCGCGAAATGGCCAAACAAATCCGGGGCAAACGCTTCGAATTGCGCGACGAGAAGCGTCTGTCGTCCAGAAAGAACAAGCCCGTCATTCCACGCCACAAGCAGCCCAAGGTGCGTGATCGTTCCGTCAAGAAACTCGTGGAGACCATGGAAGGACTGGGTGTGGACATGTCTGGCAATGAGCAGGCCAACTACACTAAGTCCGTTATGGATCTACGACGTGGCGTGGTCGCTGTTGGCAGCAAGACGACGCCCAAGCAGCCGCTCCTCGACAAGGAATCCTCTGCGGTGGTCAAGAAGACAGGCCAGCCACTGAAGCGTAAGCCGACGCGTGATACGCTGGGCATCAAGGATGTGGCCATCAGGAAGAAGGCGCAGATCATGGCCAAGCGCGACATTGCAAAGAAGGTGACACGAATGGGTCTCAAGGGCGAGGCGGATCGTTTCATTGGCACCAAAATGCCAAAGCATTTGTATTCCGGCAAACGCGGCACGGGCAAAACCGATCGTCGCTAAGTGCCTTAGCTTTACCTATAGTTTATATCCTTATCGCTGTACAAATGTGACTGCATTCTAGCCAACATCTACACAAAAGAAATGAAAGTTGTCTTTAATAAATATTCGAATTTCTCGGAATATTTACAAAAAAAATCTATCATTACAGGGTATTTCTCAGTCGATATATTTGAAGTATGCCTTAATTTTTGCACGCTGTCTGTTAATGAAAATTAATTTTTAACATTGAGTTTTCTCGCGCTGCGGCAAAGCTACTGCAGCTGCAGTGTAACTGACCTATTGGCCAACTTTGGCTCGCTGTTAACTAACATTCAAGGCTCTCTTCTCTGTTAATTTAGCTGCTGCTGCTGCTGCTGCTGCTGCTGCTGCTGCTGCTGGCGCTGCTGTCTGTCGCTGCCTCTGCTAAGTTTGTCGCATTGAGCGTGGGAACCAAACAGTTGATGCCGTACTTTGAACACGCGCGCAGGCTCTCGGCTGCGCTCAGCTGTTGCTCGGCCAATAAATAGTTAATTCACTGTGCGTGTTTCAGACAAAATCAGTTTGGATATAAGCGATAAGCATGAAATAAACGTGGAATATACAATTGATTTGTTCGCCTGTCTACGGGAATGTAAATTGAAATGCTAAACAAAACGCATCAAGTGTAAGGCTAATCAAAGTGGCGCGTGTTTGGCAGCAACAGCTCATCCTGTGTGTGTTTGTGTGTGTGTGTGTGAGTGTGCGTTTGTATGTGCACGTAGCTGTATAAACATGTGTATTCCCTTTGTGGCTGTGGCAACAACATCAACGTAAGCACACAGCTCCATTAGCAAAGTGTGTGGGTTACAGTTATTCTTGTTCTTGATGCTGTTCGTGTTGTTGTTGTTGTCGTTGTTGTTGTAGCTGTGTTTGTGTGTGTTTTACGCACGCCGCGGCGCGTTACAATTACGACGCCAACAACAACAACAGCAAGAACAACATGAATAACTGTAACTGCTACTGCTGCTGTGCTGCTCACGTCTGGGTCGTCCTGGTGAAAGTATTTCCTTTTTTTGAGCAGCTGCGTCTACTGCTGACGCGGCTGTTGCCTTTTTTTGCCGTTTGGATCTTTGCTTATGGTTAACTTAATTGACTTTGCTAGAGCGACAGCCTGCGTAGCTGCCTCTTGCTCCCTCACACTCGCACACACACACACATAATCTATATACAGTTATGCATATGCTGCAGCTGCTGCTTTCTGCAACATTTGCATACATATTTATGTATGTATGTATATGTACAGTAAAGCCTGTGCTTAACTTGAATCATATTTTATGCAGCTTTAATTTCTTTTTTAGCATATTTAAAGAGCAATCATGCCCACACCGCTTTTTGTTTTTGGTGCAGCAGCTTATGCGCATATTAAACCTTAAATAGAATTCATAAAATATTTTCTCATTATCTGGCTAATCCTGGCCACCCATTAAATATGCAGTTCGCTCAGGCGAGTTTTTACTGTCTTCGTGCTTGAAACTTGCGCTGACAATTTCCATACAGTTATTTTAAATAATACGCACAAAAAAGAATGAGAGAAAAGAAATAGCCGCATTACCGTTAGTCCATGCACGAGTGCCGACTATCATCGCACATGGCACAAGCAACAACAAGTAAAAGAAGAATGGAAGCAGAACAAACAGACGCACACACACACACACTTACACATATAAGGGCCATTTTGCATATTGCTCTCGTTGTGTTGCTTCGTAGTAAACATTTTTCCGCTTGGCTAACGGAAGCAGTGCCATAAAACGCTTCCAATCCGACGTACTCATATGGCTATACACCTACAGGGACACAAGCTCACACGCACACACACACGCACTCACACACACCCACTAGTTCTTCGTAAATGTTCACAACAAAGTTTTTGATAGAAAACAGATGCTTGGACTAAAACATGCAACAGTATCGCATAAATAACAGACTAAGGCTAGCCAGATTGAATAAGAAAATAACAAAAACAAAAAGAAAATCTGATACAAGCAGTCCGACAGCAGCAGTAAGAAAGTTAACAGGTTGCGAGCGAGTGGCCCCACAACAGCCGCAGTAACAGTGGCAGGACAGCAGCAGCGCTCGCTCTCACACCCACTGTTAACACTGACCTATTGCCCGTATTGAGTGCGATGAGTGGCCCTATCATGTAACGTTACATTTACAGCGCACTGTTAACGGAGGACAGGTAGGCTGCTGCTGCTGCTGCTCTATTCTAGCTGGCAGCAGCGCCATCGCCTGTCAGTAGTGGCCGAGACGTCGATCTGTTCACATCGTTGGGGGGGACGCGTACCCTTTAGTGAATTTATATGATACAACAAACAAACAAACGCACAGACACACGTATACGCATACCTACGCAAGCAGAGAACGGTCGAAAACTGCGCGGGTCGCCCCTCCTTCGGCTCCTCCTCCTCTCCTCATCCTAGTAAGTGAACGGAGCGAATTTCAGCGTGTGTGTGTGTGTGTGTGTTTCTACTTGTACGTGAGTGTACGTAGCGACTTCATAAAAAATTCAACAGCCTACAAAAAACAACAAGATTGGTATAACAAAATATACAAAAAAAAAAAGTATAAATAAATGTGTATAAACAATAAAGTGCAAGTGAAACATAATATTTCAAAGTTTAATAAAACAGGGTACTAAAAAATATTCAGCATTTGTTTATGCTGTTTGAATTTAATTTAAAATAATAATAAAACAAGGCAACGAGCTGAATTTATGCATAAATATAAATAAACCAGAAACAAATAATATTTTAACTTTAAGCTAAACAGCAGCGTTTACTCGCAAAAGTCAACATAAACAATTCTTGAAATTTATTTTAAAATAATATGGAGTCGCAGTTACTCTACACACACACATACAACTAAAGTTTGCTGCTATTGTTGCTGCGGCTGCTGGGCTACCTAACTGTTAACTGTCTGTGCGTTTGCTTTTGCTTTATCTTTTTCGTTTTCGTTTTCGTTTTTGTTGTTTTTTGTTTGTTTCGAGCCATTTATTTGCTCTTTAACGCTGGATTCGGAGCTACATTTTGGAGCCATGTCGTTCCGGCTGCTGTTACATTGGATCTCTCTTTCTTACACACACACACACAGGCAGGTACACATATACGTAAAAAACTTGCCGCAAACCGTTTGCCCAGCACTTGACGTGCTCATCTGTGTACGTTTGTGTGTGTGTATTTCGTTTCGTTTTTACATAAAGCGAAAAAAGTCCAACACATACTTTTACTTTTTTTTGTGTATTTTCTTGTAATACACATATAGGGATGCTTGTGTGTGTGTGTGTGTGTGTGTGTGTGTGTTGGCGACTATATGTACATTCAACAAATTGTTGAATCCACCAGCAGTGCCTTCTGATTTTTTTCATCTTTTACTGGCGCCTCTGTTGCTGCCTCTACTACGGCTTCTGCTGTTGCCTCAGCCTCAGTTTCTGCCTCTGCCTCTGCTACTGCTGCTGCTGCTGCTGCTGCTCTTGCTGCTGTATTCGCGTCCTTCCCAGCATTTGACGCCCACTACTTGCGGCTGCTTCCGACGACGCGTCGTCAACAAGTTGAAGCTGTTGCCGCTGCCAGAATTTCAATTTGTGTGGCAACACGCCTCGCTCGCTCTGCGTACATGTGTGTGCGTATGTGTGTGTGTCTGCGTGTGTGTGTGGGTGCGTGTGCGACGCCTTGAAGTATGTCAAAATTTTTGTGAAGCCTCTCACAGCTCTGCACAGATAAATTATGAGTGTAAATTGCCGTTGTTGCTCAGTGTCTGAGTATTGGCAACTCTCACATACACATAAATCTATAGATATATATATACATATATATATAAATTTATATACACACATACATATGTACGTATGTATGTATGTGTATTCACTCGAATCTTTGCTAGCTTCTTTTTTAACCAAACGTTCTTCTTTTCAGTTTTTATCTTTTTTGCTGGTTTTATCGAACCGAGTTAAGTAAACGTTTTTTTTTTCGTTCAGCATAAAATTTGCTTTAGAAAAGTTTTTTATTTGCACAAAAGCTAAACCAACATTGATTTTACAGTAAAGTTTCTATAGCTGCGTTTATGCAGTAAACATTTTATAACAGGAATTCTAAAGATATGTAGAATTCTAGATTAAGAAGCAAGGATTATGGAGTAAAAATTCTATAACAAAGATTCTACAGTAAAGATTTTACACGCGATACACAGCTATAATAATATAGATTCTCTTATACAAATTTCACAGTAGAGCATTTAAATTTAAAGTACGCATTTTATTTACTGATTCAATGGTAAATACTCTACATTAAATATTTTACAGTAAAGATTGCATAGAACAAACTCTACAGTAACTGTTATTCTTTTTAATATTCTACAGTCAAGATTTTTTATCAAATATATTAAATTTATATACCTAAAATTATACAGCAAAGATTCTACCGTAAAAACTCTCAAGCTAAGCTACTACAGCAAAGGTTATATTTAAAGATTCTTCAATTTGATTAACAAAGAATAGTTGTTCCTTACAATTTTTTAATCATTTTAATCAATTAGCAACACGTTCCCTTTATTGAATTTTCACTGTACATACAACCACTCTTATATATGTGTCAGTTCATGCATAAAAATCTATAAACTTTCACTCGGACTAGCTGGCAATTGCTTGTGCAGGCCTTTAACTCAATTTCTGTTCTATTGGTCGCCCAAATGTTCAATACCCACGCACCACGCCCCCCACACCACACCCTCCACACATTAAGCCTAAGGCGTTAAGCCTTGTCTATAAGCTGTTCTATGATTTATATACTGTGAATGTACATATGTATGTATGTGCTAAAAGCAAAAGAAATTGCCTGGCTGCTAATTGAAATGTCTGCTAGGCTGGTCGGAGTTGTTTTTGCTGCTGTGTTCAGCAGAAAAAAATCCCAACAAAAAAATCCAATTTTCTACGCCTTCGTCTATGAAGCTGCTCGCAAAGAGAATGAAATATTTACCTAATTAAAATTAATGCACAATTAATTGTCAGCAAAATGCTGGCAACATTTTCTCTGTAACCAACAAAAAAAGTGAAACATTGCCGTGCAAATAAACAAATGACTCGTATCGTATATACAAGCTTTATATGCTACATATTTAGGGAGATACACATACATATATATATACATATATATATATATATGGGTATATTCGGTACATATTGTATATATTGTACACACATGAGTGCGCTAAAGAAATAAAAACAATTTGTTGTGCTTTGAAGTGAATACGCATTGAGGAGGTGTTTATGGAAACGTTATAAGAAATATATATACATATATAAATATACATACATACATATAAATAAGCCGCAATACAAAGTTCTCTACAGAATTCCCAAGGGACCCGAAATATTCCAAAGAAATGCGTTTACTTTTTTGTATATTTTTGATTGTCAGTCTTAATTAGCTTCACAAAATAGACTGCTGTCTAAAAAATAAAGCTGTTGAACAAGTGTTGAACAACGTTTAATTATGTGTTTCGGAAGTGTGTGAAAAACAACAGCTGCAAAATAAATGTTGAGTTAAAGAGAAAATTTTATAAATAAATTAAAGTGTAATTGAAAATTGAAATTCAAAGCAAATAAAAAATAATATTATTATAAATTATATAAAAGTAACAAGTAACATAATAAAAATTGTAATAAACATATATTTATTTTTCTCACAAAAAAGTGTCTTAAAGAATTGTTATACGTATAAAAAAAAATTATATAACATTGATATAATATGAATTAAATAATATAATAAATTCCTATGATAATATAATTAAAAATGAGAATATAAATAATTGATTTTTATCACCTAAAATATTTAATTAAAATTTAAGAAAAAAATACAAATGTAGTTAAATAATACAATTTTTTTATAAATTAATTTGAAAAAAATAACAATACGTACAAAATTTAAAAAAAATTAAAAAATAACATCAAAAATAATAATAATATTAAATAAAGCAAAAATAATAAAAATAAATAGAAATCTAAAAATGAATTTCTATGAAATAACATAAAAATATATATACATATATGAATGTTTGAAAAATATATAATATAAATCTAAAAATAATAATGCTGAAGAAATAATATTTTTTTAAAACAAGTGTAACATCCCAAAATACAAAACAAATTATAACAACCAAAAAATAATAAATTAATTATAATAATACAAATATTCTGCCAATAATTATGAAATATAAAAGTAGTAATGTAATACAAATATAAACGATGTAATAATAATACTTTTTAATTATTTTATTATACTATATAGTAAATAACACTTTAATAGCTATAAAAAATAATACAAAAAAATTCTTTGAATTCCACGCTCAATAAATATATTTAAATATATGAGAAATAACAGTAATTATAAAATTGTTTGACTACAATCAATACTCCAATGTACAACGATTACAACTGGAAGCAAATATAAAATTATATTTAAATAAAAACACATCTAAGGAGACGTTTTCCATCTGCAGTATTTAATAAAAAAAGCCTTAAAACAAAAGCGATATTTTATGAAGCCAACAACAATCGATATAAATACTATAAAAGGACAAATGTAAGTATTTATGCGAATCAAATATTTGTTTACTCTATACGCCCAAGCTGTTTACCATGTCAAAGGGAGCACACTCTATATATATAAATATATATATGAAATATGTGAAGCGTATGTAAAACGCAACAATTGTCTAATAAATCCATCACAGATTAAAGCCCCCCAAGCAGCCCCCCAATTGGCCAACAAACGCGGCCAACTTTTTATCTACGGTCTAAACTGATTTTTGCATTCAATAGCTATCAGATGGTGCTTGTATGTGTGCTTGGCCTTTAATCTGTGCCACAAGCTGCAAGCTTGTATTGCGTTACCCAGCTTAGGGCATGCTTTCGCATAAGCGACGTCTGGACATGCAGGCCAGCACAGGTCGTATGTGTAATATCAAATGGGAGAGGCCAACAGGGCGTATGTGTAACACAGAATCAAATATAAAAAGTTGAAATCAAAGTTGAAAAACTTCAGACTCAGCCTAGAAGCTGTTGAGAAAGTTTTGTGGAAATACATTTTGTGATATGTATGTATGTATGTGTATATATTTAGATATCTGTGTATGTTATGTATATATACATATATATGAGTTTCTACTCTGTTGAGATAATTGTATGCGACTTGGCTGACGTCTCATTTTCTGCCTTATAAACATCCGTTTGAATTTGTCGGCCATCCCTTCTCGGGCTTACTTTTCTTGCCATCTTCTTCTCTTCGTTGCTGCCTGCCCTGTCAATGGAAATGTATTTTAAAGTTTCGCATAAATCTGTGCACAGGACCTCAATATCCTTAGCGCAGCACCGAAAATGTTTATTGTGTGCGGGTCGAATGTGTATTTTTGGTTTTTCTGGCTGGGAACGCGGCATCTGCACTGCTGGCCACATATCGCATGTATGTGTCTATATACACATACATATATATAGTATATATACACAGACATATTATATATATACACACATATGGCAGCATATTGTGTTGGCAGCATAAATAATACAAATCTGCGTGGCATTGGCATGCGAATTTTGTTAGCTGGCTGGCTGGCTGGAAGGCGGCACGACTGGGCCAGAAAGTTGAGCTTAAATCACAGGTATTTTGGCACGACTACACCTGAACGCAACTGTCTAAATTGTTAATCAAGCGGAAAATGCCAAGTAAATTAAACGTTTTTAATGGGAATTGCCTTAAGGGAATATACATAGCTATAGCTATCATATGTCAAAGGCATTTTGATTCTCCAAAGGGAATACGAAATTTGTTTAGGGTTGCTTCTATAAGTAGGTTTTCTTACAGCAAAGCTTATTGATTTTAAATAAATATTTTATTTACTTTGATTTGTTATATTAAAGAAATTATTTAGACAGCAATTCTGCTAATTTAGTAAGAAATTGAATTACTTTTGATTTTTATGTTCAAAGATGTAAGAAAACATAAAGGGCAGACCCTTTTGATCCCTTTTTTTAATGTTTACTTATAATTATAAATCGGCATTTTAAATTGTTATCTGATAAAAATATTTTTAGCCTGCAGGCTTGTGTGGATATATAAATATATATATGCATTTATTTTTATTTTATACCTTCATATATATATATATAAGACAAATAATGTAACAAGCTTACAACAAACAATGAAAGTTTATTTTTAGGCTATGTATTCCTCTCTACCCATTTGTATTAGTTTGACTCTACTTTTGTGTAATTTTCTCTTAACAGATAATCATCTTTATATATGTATGTACATCAAAAATCAATCTTTTTAAATCAATCTTTATATTTATATATATATTATTATATATATATTATTATTATACATATTTTATATTTTTTCTTAGATATTCTTAAATGAATATGAATATGAAATGAAAACTCTCTTTTATAAGATACACTTCCCATTATAGAAAATTCAATCAAAATCTTTGCATCCATAATTTGCATCTAATAATTCTCATCTTAAACAACTCAATTTTAGCACATTTCTGTTTCTCTGTCAACAATTGTCCAAAAAGTCTTTGTAGCATAAAAACCAAGTTAATAGTCATTGGCATATAAAAAAAAAAAAAAACAAAAATAAGTAGTCTTTATATTTATGTACCATTTGTGTTATGTTATGTTATCAATAGCTATATTCATTTTGTAAGAATTTATTGAACTATTTATTCCATTAATCACCTCTACAGAGGATATGCCATCTGTTGCTACTGTTACTACTTCTGCAATGTCTTTAACTCCAGTCGCATCTTGTTTATCTATTCATTTATTATCTATCTATCAAGCCCTCCAAATTTCTATCTCTTCGAAAGATTAATTTAATTATATTATAACTGTATATATAAATTTTATATTATTTTATCTATCTCTCTACTAATCTATCTTTTTTTTCTTCAAATTAATCAATCTCTTTCTATTGGAATAATATATTACAGATAGATGCATTTCTATCTATCTATCTTGCTATCAATCTCCTTTACATATGGCCTCCTCGATTATCTAACCATGTCACCATTCATCTTGTGCTTACACAAAACTTCTTAAGATGCATGTGAAAGTCCTTATTCTTTTCGCTCAGTGCATTGACTGCCACTGTGAAACAGCTTCTCGCAGCAAGCAATACGCAGCACAAGGACATGTCACATGGACACAAATACAGCGACAAATACAAAAGGCTTCTATTGTTGTCGTTCGGTCGCTTTGTTGCCATTGTTGTGGTTAGCATATGACAACTCCTTAATCATCGATATACATATATATATGTGTATGTATGTATATGTATGTGTATATATATGTATGTATATATGCTATATATATCGCGTCATATTTATGGCATAGAGCACAGGCTGTCAGGACATACATCATCAGCATTTGTAGCTTGACTTTGACTTTGCTTTTTCAAATTATCAGACACACACCCAAACACACAAACACACACACACACACATACACATAGATCCGCCTTTTGGGTCTGAGTATTAAAGAGCAATTTCCCCTTTTTCGGTCATGCTGCGGATGCTGCATGGCTAACATTTAACCAACAGCCTGCGCCTGGACCTCTTCCTTCTTAGCCCTCGGCTCGCTGTCTGACTTGCCATTTTTTAAGCAACAACTACAAATTGCATTCATTTGGCATTGAATTTATTTATTGTACGCCGTTATATTGTGCCTAATTGATGAGCTTTTTAATAAATTATTGCAATTGCAAATGCAAGTCACAGCCGACAATCATAAATCGTGAATAGCGAACGATTGTCGATTGGAATGTGTTTAATGGCGTAAATCGATGTAATACAACATCAATTACCATAAATAAAACATAAATGTACTTCAGTTTGTTTGCACTAACTGATACCCTGTAAATGTATATTTTGAAATAATTGGCATGGGGTGTATTTTTTAAAATCTGAAATCCTTAGAGTTTCTATATCTATGAATGCTAAGTAAGCGCTATATATAATTGGTTTGCTCTAAGCTTTCTATGTCATATCAAGAGTTAAGTTTAATATAATATGCACTAGAAGTTACTTTTTAAACATATATGTGCCATTATTTATATAAAATAAAATTAGATTTTTTTTTTTATTGCAAACTTAGAAATAGATTCAGTTGAGCGTTTGGAAAAGATAAAATTAAGAAAATTTAAGCTGGTCATAAAAAAAAAAATAAATAAAAAATAATAGTGGTTACTAAAAAAGAAAAATAAGCTAGGGTGACTTCATATATTATGTTTTACATACTATAATTTTTTTTAGATATATTAGTTGAATATGAACGACTATTAATTACACTGTAAATGTATTCATAAGACGGGAGTAATTGTGTGTTTTAACAAATATATATTTTAGTAGAATATAATCGATTATTAGTTACTTGAGTGTTCATTAAGTGTTCATGTTGCAGAAGAAATTATGTGTTTATGATAAAGAAAATATACATTTTAGTATATTAAGCTATACAAATACTTGATTAAATTTAATAAGTAATACGAACTGTTCTACCCAAATAATTCAGAATGAGCTGATAAACGACTGCACACAGTTCATAGCAAACAAGAATAGAAGCTAACTTGAGACTAAGTTAAGTTGCAGCCACTGCTAAGTCAGTGGCTTTCAAATAGTTATACGCAGTGTTAATTACATTGCTTGAAAGCAATGAAATTTAGTGAAAGCTCCTAGAGTTCTCTATATACAAATATATTTATATATGTATATATATATATTATAATTTCACTAAATCTTTAGTTCAAAGAGTGTGAACTCAACTCAAGCGAGTCAAGAGTTTTATGAGCTTCTATTAAATGTTTAGCTCTGCGAGTATACGGAACAAAGAGATGCTCAAGTTAAGTTGCTCGTTATTCTGGCTAATAAAACTCAATATAATAGCTAATATATATTTATATAATATATGTATATATGCAGGAAAACTGTATATGGTGTATATAGTATAAAGTAGTTTACTCTCCCAAGCTCCCCTTCACTTTTATTGATTCAAGCTGTGATGGAAACTTTAGTTCAGTTAGATTAAGCGTATTTGCGTCTTTTATGCTAAACTCTTCACAAGAATTTTGCTGCTGTTAATTGAATAATACGAACAGTCGAGTCGAGCAGCTGCTGGCGCTGTCTGGGCTAATCAGAAACCGGGCAAATGTCTAAAGGACATCCGCATCCACATCCGCATCCGCATCCGCATCCGCAACCGCATCCTCAATTGTGTGTCCTTCACTGGATTGGTTGCCACTTGGAGAGTTTTCTTGGCATTTTGTGAAATTTAATATAAAATGCCTTCAGGGGAGCCGTAGCCAAAGCCAAACAAAATGCAATTAGCATTGACAATTTGTGGGCGTGGCAGGCGTTTCTATTTGACTAACTGCATATAAATCGGTAAATTAAGAGTGCAACCGCATTGGCAAATAATATTTGCATAAACTAAATAGCCATTTGGCATTGCGGTCAGCGTAAGCTAAACAGTATATATATGAGTGTATATTAAGTGTGTACTCTGATGTATTTAAATAGCTTAATATATATGATAAATCATATTATACAATATAAATATATTGCAATTAGAGGAGTAAGGCTACATTGTGGGCCATTGATGAACTGATAAAGTGCTAAACTGACAAACTAAGTTGAGCCAAAAGTCAAGCTGAAAAGACATTAAGTAAGCAAAATGGCATGAAGAGAATTGAGAAGCGGCTCGTAGCGAATAGTAAATACTCTAAATGGGTAATGATGGGGATAATATATAAGAATGTATAATATAACTGGTAATATAATCTATCAAAGTTAAGTTACCAAACTTTTTTTGTTTCTTGTAAAATTTCTTTAGTAAGTTTTCAACTTTTCAAATTATTTTCTTTTTTTTTTTAATTCTTATTTAAGGCTTGTACTTTAGACAGAGCTAATTAAGCCCATATAATAATCCCATCATAGCTGAATTTATGTTTTGTCTTTATTAATCCTTCTTATCTTTTTAATATTTTGATCCTTTTACCGTTTCATAAATTTAAACAAAAAATTATTTTTAAATTATAGATTTATTAAAATATTTTTTTAACTTAATAATTTTATCTATTCTATTCTATCTTCTTAAAAACTCTGATATAAAACCTCTCTCTCTCTCTCTCTCTCTCTCTCTCTCTCTCTCTTCTGTCTTTACTCTATTCTATACATTCTGTTCTCTCTGTTTGCTACTCTTTCGCTTCAGTCTGCTCTGCCTATTTTCTGTTCTCTATATTCAATTTACCTTTCTTTATTCTCTATTCTCTATTTTATATGCTCTATTCTCTACTCTCTACTCTCTATGCTCTATTTTCTATTCTTTATTCTGTGTTCTCTACTTTCAATTCTCTATTATCTTTTCTTTATTTTATATTCTCTGTTCTCTATTTTCTCTATATAAATTTCATCTATTCATAACTAAATTGTTATTTTTTCAAAAACTGTATCCTATTAAACTTAAGTTCTTAAACAAATCTTCTTAAACTTTCCATCTAAATTCTTAAATAAACTTTCTGCCATATTTTTTTAAAACTCCAAAAAAGAGTAAATAGCGCAAATATTGTTGTCTGTGCGAGACAAGCTTTCTCAGCAAGTTAAAAGAACCCCAATTGCAAGAAACAAGCGAAGTGAGCAGGAAATATCAACTAGCGAATACCCTGTAAATAAGGAAATTAAAAAAAATATTTTTCTAATGACGTATTTTAAAAAAATATATTAAATCGGCTATAAGTTTATGTGCAAAGTATGTTTAAGATAGACACTCCCATAAATGAGCAACTTGTAGATACTCAGTAAATTGTATTAAAAGCATTAAGCAGTCTGGTTAGGCTTAAAGATCTTAAATAATTTACAAATATAATTTAAGTGCAATATTAAATGCTAGTCTTGCCCACTTTCTATGTGCTAACATTTACAGGGTATTTCACAAAAATGTGACAAAAAAAAGCAAATGCCAACAGCGCAACGGACAAATACTTCATATCTGCCACATGCATGCCCGACACACACACACACACATGCTGAAAATGCCACAAAATGTTAAAGCATGTGTATGTGTGCGTGTGTGTTTGTGTGTTGTGTGTGTGTGTGGTGTGCCTGTGTTTGTGTTGGCAGGCAACATGACATTGACTAACGTGCGACGTGGACGTGCCAGAGGATATAAAACGAGACGCACAAACGCAAACGCAGGGGCAAATAAACACATGCAACACACACACAAACACACACAAACACACACAAATACACACAAATACACACACACAGTAACAGCAGCAGCAACCAGCAACCAGCCAGGCATTATGCAGCAGTGTAATTTAACACGAACAATTTAATTTCAATAAAAAAAAAGTGCCCATAAAATTTTAGCCTCGTTTTTTTTTCTGCTTTTTTTTCTGCTGTTTACACAAACTGCAATTGAATTTAATTGCTGAACTTGTAATTCGTGGTCCGCTAATCTGTGTGGCACACACAAAAAAAAAATAGGAAGAATGAAAAAAACGAGCAGGTGAAAAGTGAAATGCAAATAGATGTGCCACTGCCAGCCTCCGAATGGGCGTGGCGGCAGCTGAAAAGGAAGCAGCGCGCCGCGCAGTATGCAACACTTTTTTGCAAGTCAATTGCATTGAATGCGAGTGGAGGGCGTCAAGGAGAGCTGGCTATGGGGGCGGAGGCGTGGCACGGCACAAGGGCAAAGCCTGCCAGCTGTGTTTACTTTTGTCTGCGTGTGTGTGTGTGTGTGTGTGTGTGTGTGTGTGCGTGAGTGTGTATGTGTGTGCTATGCATACGCCTGCCTGAGTTGCTTAAATGTCAGTTTATATCTCAAGGATAAGCCGTTTTCCCATTGCTGCTGCTGCTGTCGCTGCTGCTGCTGCTGCTGCGGCGTCTTTGGCTTTTTCTTTTGGCACACACACACACACACATACACATATATACAGCTGCTTTGTATACTATATATATTCATAATCATTGCTGTCGGCTTCACACATCATGATAAATGCATGAGCCACACATACACACATTTATATAGCCCAGCCATATGCAATCAACAATGTGCTCTGCTGCTTCTTCTTCTTCTTCTTTTAGCTGTTTTTGCATTTGCAACAATTTTTGTGTGTGTTTTGCACTCGCATGTAATTAAGATTAACGCGTCTTAAATTTACAACACATCGATTTGTCGCCTCTATTGCAGACACGCCCACAACATGGGCGCAATTAGCATGTGTGTGTGTGTGTGTGTGTGTGTGTGTCTGTGTTTATGAGCACATTAACTTTTAATGGCATGTCTGAAATATGCGCGACTCGACACAAACATTGGGGCTATAGCCAAAGCTATTTTGATTGCTCATACGCCATGTGGTACGCACAAAAATCGCGCAGTCAGCGAACAGCAGCAGCAACAGCAGCCTCTAACTTGGCCAAAGTGATTACAACAACAACAAGAACAATGAGTAACAGCAACAACAACAAACAGCATCGTAATGAGCGCCAGTTAGTAGCAACACGAGATAAACTTGTTGCAACGATAAACAGCTATAAATTTGCCATTCCCTTGCTGTCTGAGTGTGAGTGTGTGTGGGTGTTAGTACAGTATATATATGTGTGTATGTATGTGTGAGTGTTCCTCGTCTGAGCTGCTCTAATTAATAGCTTAAACGCCACACCCACACACACGCCTTCATCCCACGCCCTTTGGGCCCAAAACCTTTTACTAAATGCTTTGCAATTAAATTGCACTAAAATTACATTTGTATGCGTGTGACAGCATCTGTAATGGCTGTTAAGTGCTTGTGATCTGAGATGCATCTAAACAATTTTCGACTGCATTTCAGTTTCCGTTTCAGTCTCAGTTTCAGTTTCAGTTTCACAATTTCAACTTTTCATTTAGCAACTTTGGCTGCCGACACTTTTTAATTGGCTGTTAAAAGTTAGAGCTCTCAGCTAGATGCCAAACAAATATTTATAATTGTTATTTAGAAAGTTTGATATTTTATTTCAATTACTATAATATATATTTGTATAGCTATACTTAAAGTTACTTATAATTAAGTGCATATTTGCTAGAGAAATTTAGTTTGAGCTTCAGCTGGACGAGTTGATTTCAGTTGTTGCCTTGAGCTTGAGTTTGTGAAAATCTTTTGCTTAAATTATGAAAGCTGTTTGAGTTTTAAATTATGAGTATGTTCTATCTTTTCTTTAATTTTTTTTTTTTTTAATTATGTACCCTATGTTAGATTTTATATAGCTTTTGGTACAAATATATAATAATTAAATTCTATTTAGACTAGGTTCGTTAAGCTATAAATAAATGTAAATAAATATTTCTTAAAAAAAATATAAAAAAAGATATGCTTTAGATTTTGAAAATTTGTAATAATTAAATTAATTAAATTATAATTAAATTATCTATTGTAGCCTATCAATATTTTAAAAGGCATAAAACTCGTTAGGTTTTCTGTTTAGCCATAATTTGAATTTATCTTGAGTTTTTGTTTATATATGTATATTATTTATTTTTAATATTTTTTTAAACAACGCATTAAATCTACAATGCCAACCTATCTTCTTTTTGATTGAGTATAACAAAACAAATACCCTCTTTCTATATCTATCATGAGAAGAGGCCCTAAAAGTAGAAAAAAGTAAGTTTACTATCTTTACTAAGTTTACTATATTAACTATCTAAGTTTACTATCTTTTATAAAAAGGTCGTTGTTTATTTAAAACTCCATAATTTATCGCATTTAAATTAGGCGAATTATTTTTGTTCCTTGAATATATAACTGTCAAAACGTCATGTTTTTTGAGTGCTGAGTTGATTTTGTACTTTTTGCCGTCTGATTGTTCATCCATCAGTCTGTCCTGGCTGTCTGTCCATCCGTCTGCATGTCTGTTCGTCCATTCACCCAGCCTATTATGTCTGTCTGTCTATATTTGCAGCCCGTCCGTCCTGGCTGTCTGTCTATTCCTCTGCTTGGCTGTCTACCCATTGGTTTGTCTACACATCAGTCAGTCTGTCTGTCGATAAGTCCATCCGTCCATGCTTCATCTTGGCGCCTATACCAGATTAAGCATTGAAATTTGAGCTTGTTTTCTAGCACTCGCAGCTCAAGCTATGTACTCCCATTCACATGACCTCAATGAAAATCGATATCCAAGTTAATTAATTTGTTTTGAATTACAAAATATATATAAATATTGATATATAGTTGCGCCTAAAGCTTACGCAAATAGCAAATACTCTATTTGTTGAGAGACTTTAGGGTATTCTAGGCAGAATTACGATTCTGTGTCGAGAAAGTTCTAGTCAGACTATACCTATTAAAGCATATTAGTTTGTTCCAATATTCTCTCCCTAAAATTTAGGCTTAAAGCTAAAAGTTTTATTCAAAACAAATTGAAAATCCAAACTCAAAATGCTTCGGCTGTTTTACCCTCAATTAAAATAAATCATAAATCATATGTGCATAACATATATGTAGAGTATATATATATTTTCAATGGCCCAGCATCTTTTGCATTCCAGTAGAAATTAAATTCAATTCAATTGAATTCAATGCGATAAACGTTGTAATTTATCAAAATATTCATACATTTATTATAATCGACTGGAATTTTAATTTAAAAGTTTGCATTTGTCATTTGGCAGCATTTTATTTTATTTTTAGTGAACGCACAAATTATTTTGTTTACTCAGGCATAATAAACAAGTTCAGAGTTTGTCTATGAAATGATGAGACTATGCAAATACCCTGTAAAAATATAATAAATATAGATTTATTGATAGATTATAAATATGATAAATAGAGAAAATATGATAAATGAAAATACCCTGTAAGAATATAATAAATATAGATTAATTGGGTATATAGAAGTAGACTTGAATTGCTAGAGAGAAATATGATAAATAGAAACTGTGCAAATACCCTGTAAAAATATAGGAAAAATGTGTAAATAGAAAAAAAGCTAAAATGCTAGACAAAAATATATTAAATAGAGACTATGTAAATACCCTGTAAAAATATAATGAATATAGATAAAATGGGTATATAGAAAAAAAAAAACTGAAATGCTAGACGAATGAAGTATATGATAAATAAATTAGCCAAGTTACATTTTTATTTGCATTTTATGTTAGACTTTTTTTCAAATACTTTCTCTACTATTTTTATAGGGTATTTTGGTTTAGGTCTGGCAATTATTTGCTACTTCCCGCTCCTAACTGAGTAGGCGTTGCAAAATTACACAGCTTGGCATCTTTTGCACCATTTGCTACAAGTTTTCAGATACAGTTGTGTAATGACTATGTGTATATGAGTGAGTGTGTGTGTGAGTGTGTGTTCCTGTGTGTACCCTTGTGTATATCTGTGTGTGTGTGGGTGTGCATGTTTGAGTTAGCCAACTTTAACGAGGCAACAGCTGCGCCCTTTGCCCTGCTAGTGATCTGGAAGCGAACGCGTCATTAAATTACAAGTGCGGCCTGCAAATGCACAGCAAAAAACGAAAGAGAAAGGGAGAGTGTGTGTGTGTGTGAGAGAGAGAGAGAGAGAGAGAGAGAGAGAGGAGTGCGAGCAACAACAGAAGTTTGCAAGCAATAAGTGAAGAGGCGTGTCTGGGGGAGGGCGTGGGGCTGGGCTGGGTCAGAGGCCAGCGGGGCGGTCAAGGCCTGCAGCGTTTGGCCAACAGGCCAATTGTAATGCATATTTGATTTGTATTTACGTACTGGCTGGCCAGCACGAATCGATTGTCATGCGGACGGACAGAGGGCGCATGTTGGGAGCCAGAACAAATGCTTTACCATTAACAACAGCAACAACAATAACAATAATAGCAACAGCAATTGCAACACCATAAGTTTAAAGAAGCAAATAAATAAACTCTGCATTCATAATTTGTTTCACATCAAAATAAAATTAATGAAACGAAATGGATAAAAGGCAAGGACAATGCTGCGTATACGCAATATTTGCTGCCTGACTGCCTGAGTGGATGGCTGGTTGGCTGGTTGGCTGCTCGTCTGGCAATTGTAGGTAAAAACGTGAAATTAAGCGGAAAAAATTAAATTTAATTTTATTGTTGCTGTTGCCGCCGACAATGGCAAACGGAAAGGCAGTCCATTCATAAAAATGCCAAACACAACCACAACAATTGGCAGTCAAATACCAGAAATATATATATAAAAAAAAAAAAACAACAAAAAAATCAAAACAAATTAACTGTAAACATTTTTTGACTTCGACTCACATATGTGTTTATAGAGAACCAGATATAGCTAGTTGATTTTTGTTTGTGGGGCAGGAGGAGGCGGCCTCTGTTGATTGGCTGTATTGCTTGATTTGCGACTGATGTGACTGCAGCAGCTAAGAAAGTCTATAAATATCAGCTCGACTAGTCCAAATAAACAGAAAACGTCGCAGCGAACTCGCTCAGCGTGAACTTCAATAGCCTTCAGCAAGTTGAAACTTTTTAAAAGGAATCAATTTCTATAATCAAAATAAACTGAAAAGCTATATACCCTTGAAACAGAACATATGTAGAAAATGTGGCTACGATTTGGCTGACTTAATGCATATAACAGAAAAAATATAAATTTATCATCTTTATCACCATCTATGCTCAGGGAACTCAGGGACTAATAAAGATTGTTCTCAGTAATTGAGCAAGTTTTTTTTAAGTGATGTTCATTAACTACATACTCTATACCTAATTCAAATGTAAAAAAAAAATGCCAAGAGCTTAATTATCTTATTATGAACATCAGAACAAATTATATATTTTATTCACTATACATTCATGTTTTCCAATCTATCCTCAAGGAGCTCTGTAACTAATAGAGCTAGGTAAAATGATTTTTTTGATATTGCTCACACACACCTTGCCCAATTTTTGCCATATCTAGGCTATACAATTGCAAGCTCAAGGAGCTCAGGCTCTATAGCAGTTACCGATAGTAAACTTGGTATGTGGCTTATTGCAAATTCAAGAAACTTAAATGCTTAAGATTACTTTTATTACCTCAGATTCATCTACGCTATTTTGAAAAAATCGAAATAGCACACCTTTTATAAGTCTGGAATTGTTGAAGCTAGAGATTTCAAATACAGTAAAGCCATTCTTGTGAAGAAAAGTAGTTAAAATGCCTAAAATTACTAAAAAAAAAAAAATTAAAATTAAATTAAAAAAAATTAAAAAATAAAAACTTTTATCAGTCGCCTTTTTTTATAAAAATAAATTACAATCCTTAAGTAACTTAGGAGCTACAGAAGCTGAAGACAGCTAATTTGGTATGCGACTTCTAAAATTCTAAATTAAGTAAAATATAAAACATGCTAATAAGTAAACTGCATAAAAAAAACTGCGATCAAAAAAAATAATATACCAGCTAAGAAATTCTTAATTGACTTTTCTTTTGTCTCTTTGGATATTCATGATATCTTTATATATAACCGCAGAGATCTGCCCCACATATCTCCTGACATTTTTGCTGAAATACATACCAAATAATGTTAATTGCCTCAATGATAACTAACATATGTCATCGATATGAGCTGAGTTTTTGCATTTGCATAAAAGCAAAAGATGTTCTGAAATGAATTGTAAGAATGCAGACAAACATTTGAACTTGAGCGGTTGCAACAACAACAACAACAACAACTGGTGTCTACGAATGTCAGCTGAAATGTAACAGTTGCAACACACACACACACACACACACATATATATATATATATATAACGAAATATTTACACACTGACGTACACTCATCCACATTCGTTTTACATGTTTGTGTGTCAGCAAAGTGTCAGGCTGCATTTCATATGGCTCATCTGGACGAAGGCTGTCAAAACGAAGAGAGCGAGGAGAGGTGAGGTGGGCGTAGGTGAGAAGCAGGTGCAGCAGGCATATAGGGGCACATTGGTCGGCTACACGGCATGACATTGCCGTCGACGTGAAACAGTGGAGCCTCCGAGTCGGACCACGGCGACAGACTCTTCTTCACAGACAGTTTTCACTAATTATCTGACACGCTGCTAGAGGCCGAGACCGAAACTGAAAACTGAAACAGAAACAGAAACTGGGGACAGGGACAGGACTGCTGCTGCAGCTCGTTGCGGCCAAGGACTCATTTTGAATGTACACACATACTTCTACACAAACACACATTTATATATATATACACACTCTCTGCACACACAAACTTTACGTGCGCATCTCAGAACTCTAATTTCAAAGGTCGTGCCAGTGCAAAAAGCGTTTTCTATTTGTTCTGTTTTTATTTACATACCCTGTATTGAAGGGTGATGTCGAGCAGGGTATTTTCAATGGATAGAACATGTGTGGAAATAGAAAGAAATTTAGTGTAATAAAGAGATTTTATAAAATATATGTAGTGTTTTTAAAGGTGATTATGTTAACTTGTCTGTTATTGTTAAGAATCAGGTTGCGGATGCTGTTAGTCCACTGTTATTTTAATTGCTGCTGTGCTATGTGGCTGTTATATGCTACCACTACAGTTAAAATGATTTACATACAAGCTTAACTCTCTAAGAGTTTAGTAGTAAATCTTAATAGTAAATAGTAATCGACACTTACTGTTAATAGTTTTTTATTTTATTTTATTTTTTTGACAAAATTTTTTATTTATTTTTTCTTATATTTTATGCTATATTTCTCCTGAACATTTTTACAACAATAATATAAAGCTTTGAATACAATTTTTTTTACAGAACTATTTTAGCTATTGTTTTTTAACTGCAATATTTATAATTTTTGGTAGCTAAAAATTTTTGTTTTTTTAAATTTATTTATTATTATTGTATTTCGGCTTAATGTGTTACTGCAAACACGCAACAATCTATACTTTTGAAGCATTTACATTTATCCAAATTGATAGCTCTTTTTGTATGACCAAAGAATCTTTATTAAAAAATATATTACTTTCTCTTATTCATGTTCTTCTAACTGCTATTCTATTATACCGACTTTCGCAACTTTCTCTACCGATATAAATACTTTAACTGCAATCCGCAAGGCATTTACAGAGTATCCCTTATATTGCAACTGCCTAAGAATCTCTAGCTGTTGCAGTAACTGTTAATATAAGCCTCCTCAAATTAATGCTAATAGCTGCTGTTCGTTGACCTTCTATTGCCTCAGAACTACTTTAAAAGTGTTTAACTATAAGCTTTAAACCATTTACAGAGTATCTCTTAAGCAAATAGTTAAATTAAGCCTACTCTTTTTTTCAACAATGTTTTTTTTTGTTGGCCGCTGAGCTGTTCTTGTTTTCGGTGTCATGTGTTTTAAGCCATGTGCATGTTTTATTTGGCATTCGCCTTTTGTGTGTGTATTGCGCTGCACTACGCCACTTCGCCACGCCCACCAAATCGTGCGAAGGCCGTCGCGGCGCAAAGAGCCGTCAATAATTGAATACCCAGCAGTGAATGAGCATCGAACAAATACATACACAGTTGATTAAATTTAAACAAGCGCCGTGGGCGAATTTGCCTTGGGCCCAGCTAATGGCATTTACAATTCTGGGCCAGATTTCAACGGCTAATTGCACCTCATTAATATTAACAATTGCATATACACATATATTGTAGCGTAATCCATGGTTGAGTGCATTAATGCCAATTGCAAATGCTGTACACAATTTGGCGTATTACATATACGATATGTTGTACAGCATATACTCTGTGTGCGTCCCACTGTGCTTGCTCTGGGCGAAACACTAATTAAGCATTATTAATGCTTGTCATTGACATCTGAAAGTGAAAGTAACTCGCTCGCAAATACAATCAAATAAAATTTAATGGAAAAAAACGACCAAGTGCTTGGGTCCAAAAAGTTCTGTTGACAAAAACACAAACACACACACACACAGGCATAGTTGTACGTTCACCATTTTACCGTTTAAGCCCGCCCACACAAAACCACGAGCACACACACACACACACATAGTCACACAAACACCCTCTTTCACATGGACAGCAACAAGCAGGTTGCTAACAGCGGTTTAACAGCTAGTGAGCGAGAGTATAAAAGTGAGAGCGAGCTAACTGAGCAACAGGACGCGCTCTCTTTGTTCAACTGTTGAGCGGCGCTGCGCTGCTGCTGCGTCTGTTATTTACATTTGTGGCCGCCGCAGCAACAGTTATAATTTTTGCTTGCCTTCTCTTTATGTCCTCGAATGATTTATTTTTGGACTGGCTGCGACGCCAGCAGAAGCGGCCCTGCCAAGTTAAGGCATGTGGTTTTGTTTAGATTTATGCGTACGCTCTCGCTCTCACACTCGCACTCACACTCCCACTCTCATTCGCACCTCGCTGCCCACTCTCTCTCTCCCTCTCTCTTGGTTGTGCTTGCACGCTTGGCTTGTTTGATATTGTATTCTGTTGGCAGAGAGGCGGGTAGATAAGATGCTTAGGCAGCATGGCTGGTCGTCGACGATTACTTAGTAACGGTTAACTTTTCCTATGCGAAAGTGCAAATTTATGCATTCAACTTTTTCCATTATCCGGCCGTATCGTTTAATTAGCGCCTGCCGCATGGCATATTTAAATGCATGCGACTAAGCCACAGCCCAAATGCGCAACTTTCTTCAGGGCTGCCGCCTTTGGCATGTTTTTGCATTTAATCACTTTTTGTGCTCTTTGTTGTTGTTGTTTCTATTACGGTTGTTGGCGCCATTGTTGTGACCTTTTTTTCTGCCTCATTTGCATCTCTCTGCCAGTGGCAGGCCTACGAACATGCACTAATACATATGTTCCACTATTTATCTGTATGTGTGTGCGTGGTGTGTGTGTGATTGTATGGGTCTGTGTGCTTTGCATATTTCAAATGTCGCCGTCAACATGCACAGTAAAGCACAGCGATTGTGACTGCGGAAATGAAAACAATATCCATTTCCATTGTATATTTTTATTTGCTGGCAACGACAGCAGCCGTAGAAGAGTAAAGCGTAGCAGGAGAAAGCGCAACGGCCGTGGGGATAGCTGTCGCTGGCACACGCCCAATGGCCCAGAGCACAGTGTCCCAGCGCCACAGTGCCACGGTGCCACAGAGCAGTGAGCGAGGAGTTCCCAAATGGCGAAGAGTTGCCAACATCAAATATAACTTTTGCAGTAAGTCATTGGGGAAGTTCACAGCAAGCAGTTCTTTGATCATTTAATTTTGATTTATGGCCGCTAAGCTCAGCTAGACTTGTGCAAGCCATTGCAAAACATCATTGGGGATTCTCTTCAAGAGCTAGTTCGCACTAGTTCTTCATTGATTATATGAAAAAGATGTATTTGTTGTTAAGCTCAGCTGGTGGTGTTAAAAGTCCATTTAGCTATGATCAAGCAGTGCAAACGACATTTGAGATTCTGCAAACAATTTGATTTATTTGCTATTCTGCTCAGCTGGTGCTGTTAAAAGGTAAACATTATAAACGTAATTTGGTATTTTCTAGGCCCAAGTTCAAAGCAGTTCTTTGATCATTTAAATATGATTTATTTGCTGCTAAACTCAGCTGGAGCTGTTATTAGGCACATAGTGCTGTAAAATGCAAGTCTATTATAAACAATAAACAAATAATAAGAATTCTGTTTTAACACAACCTAGTTAATTCAATTTCCATTTCCAGCGAATTTTTTCGCTAAATATTTGTAAATATTTTGCTTACCTAATGCATAAAGAATGCACATGAACAAAAGATCGTATTTGGCCAGTGCTGCAAGCGCTGTTACCTCTAACATTATGTTAATTTTACCGTTGCAATAAGAAAAGTTTTTAATATGGTGGAATTTTCTGATTTTGTAAAGAAAAAAATGAAATTTGTAACCAAGGTTACGCGCACCTGTGCGCATGAATATATGTGTGTGTAGGTGTGTGTATGTGTGCGTGCAACAAGTAGGAAGCAGCACTCATGAATAAAAAAGGCAGCGAATCAGAATTTGAATCACAAAAATGTGCAAAACTATTGGCAAACTGTGGAAGCGTGTCCTCGCTAGCTGCCTGAAGTGGCGAAGAGTGGGTGGGCGGAGTGAGGAAGAGTGAGGCGGCAGGTAGGCGGCCTTGTCTCATCGACTGGGCTATTGAACCGACTTGCCATCGTGGTTGCGTAGTCTAATATTTTTTTATTGTCTCCATTGCAGGTGTGCACCATTTGGCTATAAGCGGCACTTGGAGCACCACTTGAAGTCGTTGCGAGCGCTCAATCGAGAGATTGCGAGAGAGATTCATTGAGTGGCAATTGAGGTGCACAAAAATATGCGACGTATCAGCGCCAACAACAACAGCAACAACACAGCGTGTGCTGTGGCAAGCACATGACAAGCAGGAGGACGAGGACGTGGACCAGGATCAACGGCAGCCAGGCCGACAATAATGCAAATAGTCGTAAACAACAAACACAAACAAAACAACAACAACTACAGCAGCAGCATCAGCAGCAACAAAAGGGAGCCACACCTTAAGCAGAGATCTCCAAGTGGACAACATGGCCGATGCGGACGATAGCAACAGTGGCGGGGGCAGCGGCAGCGGCAGAGCTGGCGATTCACTGCAGCTGCTCAACAACAAGCTGGACAAGGCGGTGTCCACAAATGATATATTGTTGGATCTGCAGCGTGCGCTCACCTACGAGGCGGTGTTCAGCACGCTCGTGGAGCACAAGATGCAGGCGCTCAAGCGCGACTATGAGGAGCACAAGCGAGCGAAGCGCAAGAAGCGTAAGTCAATTGGGCGCATTCTGCTGCCGCGCAAGCTGTTCGGACCAAGGCGCGCCAGCAAGGAGGGGTCCGAGGAGGAGGAAGCGGAAGTGGAGGTGGAAAAGGAGAAAGAAAAGGAGAGGGAGAAGGAAAACCAACTGCCTGAGAAAAGCCTGAGCCAAGGCAAGACTGCACCTAGCCCTAGGCCGGCTGACATTGAGTTGGCAACCGGTTCACTGCCATTGCAATTGGAGCTGGAGGATAGTGTGGCCAGCACGTTGAGCAACTCGTCAGGCGGTCGCCAGGCGACGCGGCACAGTCACAGTCTGCTGGTCCAAGCGCAAACGCATACGCCCGCCAAGCCGCCGGCGGGCGATCATGAAAGCAGCAGCAACAGCAGCAGCAGCAGCTCCCATGAGCAAGCCTTGGCAGCCTTGCCTGATCCAAGACATTCCATGAGCACAACGACCAATGGCGAAGCCGAGTATCTAACTCCAGTTGCCTCCTGCTACGACAATACCTCAGCGACAGCCACAGCCACTGCAACTGCAACTGTGATTGGCCAGCACAGCTCCACGATGGCGGATGATAGTTTGACTGCCTCACTGCATGGCAGTTTGGAAAGTTTGTCCTACTCCAGTTCACGCTGCACGGTCAGCTTTGGTGGCGCTGAAATTATTGCCTTGGCCCAAGGTGATGCGGATATGCGGGAGCGTGCGCGCTTGGCCAAAAGATTGCGCATCCTGGAGGCCAAATCCATAAGCGCCCAATGCAGTCCCATCTTTCCGCGCAGCATGGTGCGCACGGTGCCGCTGCCTATGCCACAGCAAGCGGTGAGTATAAACTGTTGTAGCTGCTCCACTTGTCTTCTATTTTCTGTAGTCAATCCTTACTAATGCCTCTCTTCTTCCAGCGCATTCATGTTCATGTTCCCTCCAGCCTGGCCAGGCAGCCGCCTCCGCCGCAGCCACCCCATGTGGCTGTGCAAATTGAAGCGCTGCGCGTGCCACAGCCTCCAGCCCAGTCTCAAGCCCAGCTGCCGCGCAAACGTCCTCTGCCCAAGCAGCTGTCCTGCACCGAAAGTGGCAGCGATTTCGATGGAGCTGCCGCTGCCTATGCGCGTTATTTTTCGCGACAAAATACATCGGAGGACAGCGCCAATGTAACGGTGAGCACGGTGCTGGCCCAGAGCGATTCACAGTCGTTGCACGCACTGCCCAGCTATGCCAACACGCCCACAGCGTCGGCTGGACGAGAGTCGCTACCGGAGCGCCTAAAATCACGTAGCACCGGTTTGTTGCCCATACGGCGGACACCCGAGGCGGTTATAATTCCTATGGAGGGGGAGGTGGGCTACGAGCAGCCGGCGTTGCCGGCACAATTGGCTGAGAAACTGCAACGCATGACCTCAACCTCAACGGGGTCCAGTGTGGCTCCCACTGGCTGCTGCAGTGCCACCAAATCGATGGCATCCAAAAAACACTTTCAAAGCTTTAAGCCCACGTTGACGATGGCCGCAGCGACAGCTGCCCAAAGTACGGGCAGCGATGATGAATATCGGCGTCGCAAACGGAAGTACAGTAAGCACTGCTATAGTTCGACGTTGCAAGTATCCTTTACTAATACAATTTTTGTTATGCCTGCAGAGCGTCATCATCGCTGCTCGGATCCAGCTCTTGTTTATCCCACACCCAATGGCCTGCAGCAGTGCGTTCATGTGGTTGGGCAGGCGTCTGATGCCCCGGCCATGTAAGTCGTCTAGCTGCCATTATAAATATATATATATATATATACATATATAAACATATATAAAAATGTCCACCGAAAGCGTCGCCTGTCATTTTCATCATGTTCATTTATTACCCGCAGACAATGCCCCTATAATGCCGAGGACTCGCCTTGTGACCTGCAACTGGACATGGACACTGACGCTGATAAAATCGACGACCTTGAGCACATGATGCCCGGTGGCGGTCATCAGCGACATCGCAGAAAGCATCGGTAAGTCCCCATATGCTATCGCTACGTGTCCATCAAGCTGCCAGTAAACAATGATACAGTGGGACTAAAGTAATATAGGAATTGGTAGATATACCTTGACACGGTTTTGTTTTGTATAGCTATATAATTAGCTAACTGTTTTTTAAGCTAACTAGCTACTGCTAATACTTAATTGTAAGTATGTTAATAGCAGTTAGTACAGTAAGAGATTTATGTAGGAAAAATTAGCGGAGTAGGTTAATTTAACGCAAAGGAGATGTTGATTTTAAATTGAATGTTATGTATGGGTTAACTAACCTATATAAAAAATTGTATGCAGCTATATAATTTTGTGACTATATTGAAGAATAACTAGCTTCAACATATTAATTGCAATAATAACAGCTCAAATGAAATACTAACAGGTACTGTAACAGAATCAAGAAAGCGTTAACAGAACTACTGTGGATAAATTAACATTTAAGTGGTCTCGCTACAGTGCTGTTAGTCTTTCTTTTAATCGCTGTTAAACTTGCTCTATTGAACTGTTAAAGCTATGAATTCTGTTTATGGTAATATATATAGGTTGTAATTGATTTGCAATATATATTATATATTATTATATTATTATTAAATATATTAAATATATATATTATTATAAAATATATATATTAAAAGTATATTTCATATAATTTATGTTTTCTATACTATTGCTATATTAAATTTAAAAATGATTTTTGTTTATTTCTCTTATTTTGCTTGATATATTTATTTGTTTTTGGCTAGATAATTTATTTTAATATATTTTTAATTCTAATATTGTTTTATATACTATCTACTATTAGCGAAATATAAAAAAATATTTTTATGACTTAATTTTTTAATTTTATGTTAAGTAAAACAATGAATATTAATTGACTGATAAGCTATATTAAATTATTTTTATATTATTAGAAATATGTGTATATATATTATTATGATATATATTTATTTTTATTCTATATTTAATTTATAAATTCTTTCTATATATGTATATAATGTACATATGCATATTTTATAATTATATTATTTATGTAGTATTTGTACAAATTTCATATGTTTCATATACTCTCCATTTTCCGCCTTAACTCGACATTTCTAACCACTGTAGGTTACGGCCATTTGCCCAAGCTAAGAAATGATTAAAGAACTTATAAATGAATGCGCATTAGACGACATTGATGAACATTTGGGGCAGCTGCCCAGTTAGCCATTTGTTCACTAGTCAGCTGGTCAGCAACAGCAACAACAAAGGCAACACAATATATGTAGAGCGACATCCGTTGGTGTCCTTGAGCTGCACTAATAAATGTGTCCAGCTGCAAAGCGATTGTCAAACATCGGCTAATGCATTCCCATTGGGTGTTCACCCACTCCGAAAAACCAGACAAAAATTGATTGACAAGCTTTGTGCGGCCCAGCTTTCACTTAACGAGAGAGGGAGAAAGAGAGAGAGAGAGGGGGAGAGAGACGTAGACAGTGATACGGTACGGATGGTGACGGTATTCGCCGACAGCACCTGGCCAAAGCGTAAACCTAAACCCCACTAACCAAGCATCCAACCGACCGACTGCCAGAAACTGTTGTTGCATTGTTGTTTTTTCCACTTTTGCCATTTTTTGTTGTAAAGCATCAGCAGGCACTTCCGCTATAAAACGTGTAACGGTAGACGACGCCATGTTGTTTTTGTAGCGAAGGCGGTTAGCTGGGTTGGAGAGGGGAGCTGGGAGGAGAGGACTGGCATGCAGTAAGCGGGGAAATTGTGTCAGCTTTGTAATGCGGAAGTTTTTGCAAAACCCAAACGGAAATAGAGCAAATATGTTTAAGCGGCTCTTGTTGCTGTTGTTGTTGTTGCTGCTGCTGGTGCTGAATGATATGCCAACTAAGCGAGAGAGGGGGAGGTAGAAAGGCAAGTGTGTTTAGGGAGCGTGGAAGGGTGTAATGGGTGTGTGTGTGTGTGTTGAGTAATTGATTTAGCTCGATATTGTTATAGGCGGCACTCTCCCATAATGTCATTAAAAGGAACTCATTATCAGGTGTAAATACTTTATCATCTATTTAGTTTTGCTTAAAACAGAAGCAGGGCTTGTGTAAAGATATATGTATATTCTATATTATATTTTTAATAAATTTACAGAAATTTTAACTTAAGATTGGTGAATTTTAATATGTGCAAAACTATAAATATAAATTATAAACTAATCGGATCTGGAAGTATATTTATATTTAGTTGAGTTCTTGTATTGTCTCTTTATTTGTAAGCTTTATATGAGTTCTTATGCTTATTAGGCTTTAATCGGTCTTTCTCACTCTCTTTACCTCTCTCAGTATCTTCACCTCTCTCTCTCTCTCCCAAAATATTTTCCTTTTGATATTCTTGCTTCCTTCATTCTTTTCTCCTCTTCCCGTATGCTTGTCCTTTTTCTCTCTTTCTGTCCTGATGTCTTGATCTCTTTGTTTCTCTCTCTTCTTCTCTCTCCTTTATTCTCTCTCATACTCTCACTTCTCTCTCTTATTATGACTCACTAATTCTCACTTCTAATACCTTTTTGCATATTTTCTATTTCAGACATCGTCACAAAAAACGTCATCGTCATAAAAAACCCAAAATACTTGTGCAGGATTTGGATAATGAAGTTGTTAAGGTAAGCGCACACATATATTGGATATATGACCAGATTTATAACTATAGTATATTACATTTTCTTCACAGGTGATCGATCCACATGATCTCTCACAGCGCGCACGCTGGACAATCATTGCAACTGCCTGCCTTTTGTTGCTGATGTGCCTAATGCTAATCGGCGTTACATTACGAATGGCACCTATTATAGATGATATGGGTGAGTGATATTTACATATATATATAGATAGTTTCTTAATATTATAATGGTATACCAAATGCTTTTTACCAAGTCTCTAATCCCTTTGAATATGATCCATGCCTGCCAAGCAGTCCTTTAGTCTTAAGCATTGCAAATCTAATGGAACAAGTTTTAGGCATATCATACGTATGTTATATATAAATCTAGATATACATACATATATATACATACTTAGATAAACGCGAATTATCCTTCTGTTGTGCTTCGTCATGTCAAACATTGTATATATACATAAATATTTTACTAGAGCTTCAACGGAGCTCGCTTACATTTAATATATAAATCATCTAACTCTGCAATAAACTCGTTAAACTTAACCGAAAGTCGGTCTTATAATAACTCTATGACATATCTAATGCCGTGTGTATTGTATTTTGTTTCGTTATACTTCAATTTTAGAATCCCTAACGAAATGTAAGTACAGCACATCAAGACAGACACCTTTCTATATATTTGATAAATCAAAGTTTTGATGTTCCAGCAAAAGTTTCAGTTAAAATTTAACTTACAGTTAAATATATGTCTGACCGTTTCCATATTAATTTTAAACTCCTGCTGGAACTGTCAAAATGTGAATGTTATGTTTTACAGTTAATAACTGTTATATTAAGATATCAATGTTTTGTTTTACAGTTAGTAACTGTCATATAAATATATCATATATAGTGTGTTTTAAATGCAAAAGCTTGTCTCATTATCGAAAACTAGAACCAGGTGTTAAAGCTTTAGTTATAAACTGCGCTAGAACTGTTATATTGTGAAAGATAAAAAGCTGTTATACTGTTATATAAAAAACCGTTAACATACTGTTAAATGTTTTTATTTATGTTATGCTGCTTACTGAGCTTCTCCTTTTGGCCTTAGCCTGAGCTTTCAGTGCGAGCTTTTACTCAATTTCGCTATTGTTGTTGTTGAGCTTTCACTCCAACTCAATGCCCGCTGCTTACGCTTACATGCGTTGATGTGTGCCATTGTGTTGCATAACAGCACAGTAATAGCCGCGGAACTAGGACATCGTATCACATGTTGCATTTCAAACACACTCACTCACACACACAGGAGCTGCCACTGTGTCTGTGTATGTGTGTGTGTGTGTGTGTTTGGCATAGATTTGCGTGCTGTTCGATATTTTGGTTGCTTTTTGAATTCGCATTGTTGCTGTCAGTTGTTGTTTGGGGCATGTTTGGAGCCTTCCTTGCCGCCCAGCCCCCGCTGCTCCACCGTCTGACTCTTAGAGCTGTCAGTGAGCTATCCAGCATCAATCATAAATTATAATTCACTGACTCACACAATTTAAGCTGTGAATGGTTTCTCTGTACACATTTTTGTTTGACATTTTAATCCACTTTGACTTTTTTTTTCTGGTTTGAATATTTTATTTCATTATATTTTAAAATATATATGTTAAAAAAATATATGAAAAATTAAATTTGTATGCAAGAAAATGAAATTCAATTGCGCTTTTTAAATGCTTTCTCGCGGATGATATTGCTTCTATATAGCTGAAATAATAAACTATAATATAATAATATATTCCTTTGTGACTTGCTCTTTAGTATATGTATATTTGGCATTGAAAAATGCTTTAATGGAATATATTGAATATTTTATAGTTGCCATTTTTTTTGTCATTTTATGTTGTACTCTACTCAGGCGTAGAGGCAAAGGATAAAAATATATTTTGTATTTCTTTTTCTTTTTTTTTTATTGAAAGCTCTAAATTATTCAAAATTCTTTAAGCTTTATATTTGGGAAGTTCTAGGTTATACAAAATTCTTTTCAAATCATATATTTTCTTAAGTTTGATAACTTTTTAAAACTTTCGCTGTATACTGAGGACATTATAGGTAGTTTTTATGCATGGTAGATATTGATTAAAACTTGGCTTTGATTTAGATGCTAAATTACTGTGAGAATATCATAATTTGGATACATTATACTAAATTATTTTTTTTTTAAACACAAATTAATTCCTAAAAAAATAATGGAAAAAGCTTTTGGATATTTCGTTTATTCTAGAAATATTTTTTAAAATATTTATATTGCCATTAGCTGCTTTTAATTCATTTCATTTTCTTCATTTCATATTTCTATTTCATTTTGATGTAGCTTTAGATTAACTAAAATAGTTTTAGAGTAGCTTTAGATTAACCAAAATAGTTTTAAAGAATTTTAGTTGATTTAAAGCTACCTCAAATAGAAATAGAAAGCAGTATAATTTTAGTTTTAAATTGCTAAAAATAACAATAACAAACTACCTTTTATTTTTCATTTAAATAACCAAATAAAATAAGCTGCAGATAAAAAGAAATAGAATAGAAAATCTCATAAGGATTTAAGCTACTCAAATGTCACATTTAGTGTTGATAAACGCCACAGCAATGCTGAACTTTTGTCACATTGTATAAGATAAACCTCATGAAATTTGACGCTAAGTCAACAGTAAAAGCAGAGCTGTGTTTCATAACGGTTCCCCATGCTTAAAATGCGCTCTTGGCCAGTGTTGATCAATTTCGCTAGCAGCCGACGAAACTTAATGAGAAAAAAGTTGATTAGAAAATGGAGCCAAAATGTGACTGCAGCGGCTGCTGCTGCTGATAAGTGAAAAGAAAGAGAGAGAGAGATGCCTTATAGGTGTGGCACAATGTCAACAGGCGTGGCAGTGCCAAGAGAATGGGCGGACTGAGGCATAGAAGTCTGCAAGCCGCACTTAATCGGCAACCACGGCAGCCACAATGGGGTGCACCACAGCGTGACAATGCCTGGTTAAAACTAATTTGTGTGTTTGCCCCCCAGGGCTTGGCCCAGTCTTCAAGCACCAACACACACATACAGCTGCACGCACGAGCGCTCTTTAGGCAAAATGGCGCACGTTGGTGGTGTTGGCGGTGCTGCTGCTGCTGCTGGTGGTGCATTGTGCGCTGTGCGCTGCTTGCTAAATGTAAAATGCAGTTATGCATTTCTTAAGTTGAATCAGCGGCAGCGGACAAAGCGACTGGCGGCACAAAGCAAGGTGGGTGTATAGGTGGGTGTGTGTGAGTGTGTGTGTGTGTGTATGCTGGTGTGTGTTTGGGGCACTCAAAAATGCAAAGAACCCAGCTGCGAAATGCTGAGAAGCTGATGACAACGCCAGCGTTTGACTTAAGCAAAGGCTGTGACTGCTCCTGCTGCTGCTACTGCAACTGCTGCTGGTGTGGGCGTGGCAAAGTTTTCACAGTGCACACACAATTTCCGTCCACCATATTTTCGTTGGGGCTGCTTGGCCCGCGGCCTGCGCGCGTTGTCAGTTTTTTTTTTTTTGCCGTTCAGCTTCTTTTTTTCTGATGTTTGGGCAACGCGTCTGGCAGTTTCCCCTTTTGTTGTTGTTTCATTTACTTGAGCGCATAAAACAAATGCACATAGTTCCGCTCGGCTATTATCCACTTGCAGCGGCAGTTTGTGTGGCTTAACAATGTGCCCCGTGCTGCTTCAAATTCTGTGCTGTCTTGCGTCCTGTGCCTGGCTTAATCAACACGCTCTCTCGTCAAGCGATGTCCTTTACATCTTCTTCTTCATTTTATTTTATCTTTCTTTTTTTTTGGCTGTTGTTGTTTGGACCACAAAAAGCATTCCGATTGCCCGGCCAAAGCCGCAAGTATTTCAGGACCAAATTATTTTCATAGCTTTAGCTTAAAAGCTGAAATGCCGGCGCCATCCTGCCACTCTTTCATATTGTTGTTGCTGTTGTTGTTGTTGTTGTTGTTGTTGTTGTAGTAGCAAACGCATTGCCATTGCCATTGCCCCTTGGCGCTGGCAAAGAATTAAAAATATTTACTGTATTTGCAAGTGAGCGGGCTTAAAGGGAGGGAGAGTGGGAGACAATGGTGGGGGCGTGGCAGCAAACAATACAAGCTTGCCTTCGCCTCGCAATCTGCATGACTTGAACGAAGTCGTGGCCAGAGCTGAAAGCCAAAGCCAAACATTGCAGGAGACACAGCGCCACAAAGAGAATGTCCTAGCCTATGTGGGTGTAGCTGTGTGTACGCGCCTGTGTGTGTGTGGGTGTGTGTGGGTGTGTGTGGGTGTGTGTGGGTGTGTGTGTGTGTGTGTGTGTGTGTCACAGTGCCCAGCCGAAAATGCCCTGGGCTGCGGTTAGCAGCACCAACAGCCAAAGCATTCCAAACAAATATGAGCAACATAATTTTAGTACACAAACAACAAGCAAAAGAAGAAGACAAATAGTATATATATATATACAAATATATATACGTATATATATGTAAGCATCTAAAAGTAAATAAAAAAGTCAAGCTGAATATAATTTTTGCAAGTTTATATCCTGTAGGCCAAGCGAGACGCAGCTTTTCGTCAGTTTTTCTCTTAATTTGTTGCTAAAGCCAAACGAAAAACAAATATCGACAGCTCAACTGTGGGTGTGTGTGTGTTTGTGTGTGTTGGTGTGTATGTGTATATGTGTTTCTGCTACCCAGCTGTTGGGATTACTTAGTTGTGTTTTTGGCCCTGGCATGGATTAAGTCCTTATGAACTTTTCATGATTAATGAGGCTTTGAAAACTTGTCATTATTTGCCAGCCGAACTAAACTCTTCCCCTTTTTCTCTGTGTGTCTGTTTGTATGTATTCATCTATGTGTGTTTGGTTAATATTCGTCATTAAACACGTCAGTTAGGCTGCTCTATTGCTGTAGCTTAACCCCCTTTTTCGATTGTTCTTGGCTGTCATTTTAGCTATTTACATTTTATAATGAGACAAACATTAATTCATTCAAAATGGCTTTGAAATCGTTTCTCTTGCCTTTCTATGCGGTTTTCACGAGCTCCATTTGTAATATCTGTCAGAGTAGACATCTAATTCAGAGCGCTGCTTGATTAGCCCTCTTAATTAGGCACTGTAGTGCGCTCACGTTTCAGTTTCTCAATTAGGTTTATGTCTTCAATGACCTTTCTATGCGATTTTCATTAATTTAAGTAGGGCAAAGGAAAATTTTTAATTAAAAGCTTGAGTTTCATATGAATTTGATACACTTTAAGCAGAAGTTTTATTAAGCTTGGGGTTATTGTTTTTAGTTAATATTTAGAACCAGTTCATTGCTAAACTGGTTCACAGAGTTTTCATATACTCATTGCACTCTTGATTAGGCTTCACTCTCTCGCTTTATCTTTTTCTCCCTATCTCTCTCTCTCTCTCTCTATCGCTTTCTTTCTTTCGTTCTCTTTTTCTCCCCCTCTCTCTCTCTCTCTCTCTGTCATTCTGCCACCGCCACATTACTTCTCTTTAAACATCGCCTTTCTATGCAATTTTCATAAATTTTATTAAACCTAAATTAAGTTTTGTATTTAAATGCTTAGCATCATTTAATTTTTCAGAATCTCTTTGCTCTAGCTTTAATTAAATTCCGTTGCACAGTTTGTTCATTATTTGAACTAGTTGCTTAAAGTGTTTGGCAGCCTTTTGGATATCCATTCCTTTAAGTTCATTCCAGCTTGTGGCTTGCGTGCAGCATCCACTTTCTACATATATATATATATATAAATGTAATCTTCATTGCTGTTTGGTCCTTGAGGCTCTTGACTTTCGAGCTCATAGCGTTTGAATGCTCTGCAATTGGTTTTGGTTGCCTTTGCGGCTGACTTTTAATTGCGGCTCCTTTTTTGGCAAAGTGCCTGAGTGTAGGGCGCCCGGAAAAACGTAAAATGCCAAATCAAATTAGGCATATTTAAGCAGTGAATTTAGTGGGAAATGCTTTTCTCCACTCTCGAATGTCTATAATCAGTGCAGACAGTCGAAATGGACGGCCGTGGCTAATGAGTGTTTACCCAGATCTAGAGGCGGTGTCGACATGCTGTCAAACCATAATGAGATGAATTTGCTTTGAAAAACAAAAACAAAATACATTAGTTGGAGTTTTGCAATCGGGTTGAAAAGAATACTGAATACTTGCTCAGGTTGAAACTTTGATGAATTACAAGAAAAAGAGATTAATTTTTGATTAGGTAAGGTCTAGAGAGCGAAAAAAGCTTATAGTTTTTTAAGAGCTTATAATTTTGAGGCTAATCTTAAGAGGAGTTCCCAATTTGCTGTTTCTAATTCTAAGAATGAAGAATATACATAATCTAATGTCATATAATATCAAAGGTAGATTTTGTATATATAGATTTTGTCTTCAGTTCTCAATGAGCTAAAGCAAAATGAACTAACTGAATTAGAAGATGATAAACCCAATTGTGATTATATTTGATATGCCCATTCTTTCTCTCTTACCACGTCTTCTTGGGTTCATGCAAAAAACTATATAAGAATAGAGAAAGCGACTAACGAGATGATTTCAGATGATGTAAGAAGTATTTTTCAAAGTATTATAATAATAAGATCAAAAGAATATAAGAGATAAAAAGTCGTATATGAGAATACCCGTATACTTTTCCAATATTAAGTCTGCTTTTCACGCACCTATAAGAGTACACTGAATTTTCACTATAAAACCAATATACTCTCTTTGTACACTCTGCGAACGAGTATAATAAACTTGCACAAATATTTGGTAATTATTTAGTTGCCTGGTTTTTCGATAGCGTGGCCAGAGCTCTAGCATTATATTAAGTGTGGTGAAATGAGTGTAAAACATAAAAAGTTTGAGCTTTGGTGTGAATGGAAACAACAAAAAAAGTTGGACTGACTGCACATTTATGCGGGCATTCGCTCGCTCTCTCTCTCACTCTCTATATGTTAGTGTGTGGGAGGGAGGAGGCAGAGGGACATTGGGGCGTGTCAAAAGACAAACGCCAGAGCAACTGCGGGTCAGCTGTTGCTAGTAGCTGTTGTCTTTTTTAAATGCTCATTACCAAAATGGAATCGACCGAGAAACAAAACAAAAATGAAAAGCGAAAAACGCAAAACGAATAAAGAAAGAAGCAGAAAAGTTTTGATAAAAATCCTATTATAAACATAAATAAATAGAGCGCCAGCAGAGCAGGCAAATGCCTGGCCCGCACACACACACACACACACACACACATAGGCGCACACTTCTCGTTGACTGTGCAAACATTATGAGCTCTCTGACTTGTCGGTAGGTAAGGGGAAGATCTGGCAGGTGGTGTGGAGGGGGCGTGGCGTGGCAGCTATTGCTGGCAAAGTCAAACAATGAGGCAAGCCGAGTCCTTAAAAGGACAAACCGACCGAAACTTCATTAGTGCCTCTCATCTAGCATCTGAACGCAGCTCAGACTCAGACTCTCATCTCATCTCATTCAGTATGTACAGTGGCCCTACATGAGGGCTGCAGGCCAGACAACTACTACTATTCACACACAAATACACTGAGCGAAAGCTGTAAAATTCTTTTTTGCAATAATTAGTATTTTATTTTCGTAATAAAAGCTGAGGCAATTCCAGACTAAAAGCTGGCTTTAATTCAAATTGTATTTGGAGATGGATTGAATTAGTTCATAATTAGAAGGTAAAAATAGAATGTAAATATTTTTATAATCATAAACGAATATAATTAGGATATTTAGAAATTTTAGGCAGATCAAATTAATCTAAAATTTCAAAATTTAGTTTCATGCAAAAATAGTAAAATAAGGAAAAATGTTAAAAATAATAAAATTGAAAATATATATATTTGAAATTTGAATTGATGCAAAAAAATTTATAATAAAAAAATAAATAATGAAAAAAACGAGAAAATATAAATTTAAAAACAATTTAATTTAAAAAATTAAAAAAAAAATTATTATAAAAAAATGTAAAATAATTTCTTTTTTAAAAGAAATTTAATATGTTTTTACAATATTACAATTTTAATTTTAAAAAATTAGTTTTAAATTAAATGAGTTTTTAAAAATTTCTACTAAAATTTTTTATTGTAAAACAAAATTATTTTTAGCATGGCCTCATTATTTAATGTTGTAATATTTTATATTTAAATATTTCATATATTCAAAAAATTTTCACCTAATCATTATAGACAAGTTTATAAACTAATACTGTAAACTATTAACTTTTTCTTATTTAACTGAATATTAAAACATATTTACCTCATTTAAATATTAACACTTTACTCTTTTCTATTAAATATCAAGAATTATATAATTCCAATATCTTCAAGAACTGCCCAATTAGTTTCTCACAGTGCAGTAAACACGTGCTCCTTTGCTTTCACCTAGGAATTTCAAATGAGGTAGTTGTTTTTTAGTAGTTTTACGCTCAGCGGCTTTCAGTCGCCCCGTTGTTACCATTGGCTGACATTGCCCTGCGGTTTATTATGCGAACGGTCGACTCTAGGCATATATTCAATATTCATATTTCCAAGCGAAAAAGGAAAATTTATTACCTTAAAAGAAAAAGCCCAACACACACACACGCACACATGCTTACATGTGAGTATAAAGAAACACATTGAGTGGAAAGGATGCATGTCCTCAGTGTGTGTGTGTGTGTGTGCGTCTGTGTGTGTACCTAGTTGTGGTCCATGTGGGCGTGGCATATGTCGCTGTCGCGCAACCTTTTGTTGCCAATCGCAAACTAGAAAATTGTTTGTTTTGTCGCAAAATCGCTGGCTGCAAAAAAAAAGAAAAAAAAGAGTAGAGAAGAAAATTTAATCTCAAATTGAAGGCATTTTGTGGCACAGAGGCGCCTAAGCGAAATTGCCACGAAACAGCCGCAGGTGACATTTGTGGCAAATGTCAGGTGGCAGCAAAGGCTGCCCCCACCGTTCAATGCAAGTGGACCGTAAATGTCAGAGAGCGCCTTTAAGATATATATCGTATATATCGTATATATGTATTCGTAGAGTTGCAGCACAATTTTAGAACTAATATTTGTATTTTCACAATTTTATGACTCATAAATTGAGTATTTTGTGTGTGTGTGTGTGTGTGTGAGTGTGTCTGACTTGTTTTTTACTTCCCTTATGGGTTGTTAGCACAAATTTATGAGCTTGTCGCTCTAAATATTATGCTAAAAAATTATTTACTGTTGGAATAAAAAAAACAAGTTTTACATTTTACAATGTTTACTTTTTCTAAGCACACATTCTTGACAAATAAAAGTAGACGGCAAAGGTAGCGAACTATTTAATATAATATAACTATCTATAGCATATTATAGGTAACTTGTATAATTATATTACTTAAGTAATAATTATATAATAGAAGTGTGAAAAATGTAAAAAATATTTAAATGAAGTTTTGTAAATTTTTGTTTGCTAAAAAGATAAATGATTAAAAATATATAATGAATAGATATAAATCGTTTAATAAAATCTATTCAAGTAAATTCTTCTATGTTATCAGGAAAGAAGAAGAATCAATTTTTCATTAGTTTATTTTGTCTTTATTTAGAAGAAATTATTTTAAAAAAATTTCAAAGAAATATTCTTGTAATTAATTATGCTTTTATTATATAAACAATCAAGAAATTTCAACAACTATTTTAATAGTTTAAATAATTTAAGAATAGTACATTTATTCAATTCATCTTCTTCTTGGTAAAAAAAATGAAAACACAATTTTGAATTATTTTTATTTTTATATAAATAAATAAAAGTATATATTCCTGTTGCATATTTTTCAGACTACCCTCGCATATTGCTACTACAATTCTAAATGCAGATTTTCAGATTTGTGCAAATAATTTGTTTATTTGCAAAGGGCAATTAATTCTACAAATTATATCTCGATGATTTGTCACAGCGAACAAAGTAAATTATTTTTCGCTTTTCAATAGCTATCTATATAATTGTTTCCATAGATATTTCATTCGCATTTTCATCTCCTATTCATACTTTGACTTTGAAAGATTATTATTAAATGTTGCAGTCGCAAATAATTATTGCTAGTATTTCACATTTGTCCAAAAATTAATTGGTTTGTGTCCCTGACACAGAGATTATGCACTTTGTGCAGTTGACGTGCTATGTGGTAATTAAAAACAGCAATTTCAAATCAATTAGTATGAACAAAATGTGCTCATGCCGATTGTGCTCTGGCGATAATTCAGCTGTTGCGAACTGTGTATAAAAAGGCATTGCAAATGCAGTGAAAAATCAGTTACAAAATCAAACCATAACCAAAATGAAGCAGTTCGCATTATTCGGTGTTTTCCTTCTGATGTTGGCCGTTGCTCTGGTGAGTGGGCTAGGTAGATAGGTAATTGAAATTATATGGTCTATAAAACTTGTTTTGCTTCCGTTTTATAGGCTGCCATGCCGCAGATGCCGCAAATGCCGTCTAAGCATTTCGGCCAGATTATGAACTCTGGTTTTCTCAAGCAAAATGCCGGACAGCATCAGGAACATGGACAGGGACACGGAAAGGGACATGGTCCACCACCGCAAGATGGCCAGAATGGCGGTGGACAAGATCAGAACTGAGTGTTAATTGGTTGTTAAACTGTTCTAAATGGGCTATAGAAATGACGTGTCAATTGATTAGATGTAGTTACTTGAGTGCTCAAGAGTTGAAATAAAAGTTATTGCATATGTACAAAAGATATTGAAGTTTCTTAAGCTGTCTTTGAATCTAAGCTAAGAAGTTAACATGAGAGTTGAATGAGAGTTAACATATGTTGTCATGGGAACTGCCCTTTAGCATATGTTTAAGCCTTGAATAAGAAAACTTAGCTTTGCCTTTCTCTTCCAATCATATTATGGCTTAACAGTGTTATGTTTTGTTAAGCCTTACTTAACTCCCTACAACAATATTTCTTATGCTTATAATAATAATATTCTCTGTTAAACTTATTTTTATATAGTAATTAAAAATGTTGTTCATTAACTTTTGTTCAAAGAGATAGACAGCTTAAGCTCTTCTCTTTATAACAGCATAAAGAATCATTTCATTAGATTCTATAATTTGCTTAACAGTTACTTAACAGTCAGTCTTATATGCGCATATATATTTAATGTCTCTCAGCTTTATATTTACATTTAACATTTAGACATAAAATTTCCATGTCATGTTAAGTTTTTTACATTTTGCTGTAACTTTACAGCACTAAACTCAACATAAACTTAACATTCAATTGAACTTAAACAAACATTACAATTTCCAATAAAGAATCTTTTTAGCTAAGATTCTGTTGAGTTTAACAGTTTCGAAAACTTTTAAAACAGAAAGTTTTGAAGACTGATATAAAATTTGAGTGGCAACAGATATAAAATAATCAATGCTGCAAAATGTTTCAATAAGCAACAATTTAAAAGATGCCCCAAACTTCAATTATTTACAAAAGTGTGGGAGTCAAAAACAGAGAGAGAGAGGGAGAGTAAAGAAGCGGGAGAACGTGATAAAGAAAATAAAAAAGTTGTAACTTGAGAACAAGTTTTTTATGTGCTCGAACCGCAGCTTAAAAGTAACCAAAAAACTTTGAGTTAAAGACCAATCTGCATATGCAGCATGAACATATATAGCTAAATAATATACAGACATACACACATACACGCACACACACACACACATATAAATCTGTATTTATATATTTATATCTTGTTCTTCGTGCGGCAGACAAGCGAACTCGGACTTTTTCCAACTGGCAAACTTTATTAATAAAATGCACAAAGTGAACAAATTATGAGCATCAAATACATAAATATAGTCAAGCTCTCTCTTTTACAATGCCGTAGGTTCATTCTTTTGCCAACTAGACTTTATAACTGTTTTCAGTTGGAGGCGTGGGTCGTGGGCGGGGTGAAATTCTAAAAACTAGTTGCAGTTGTGTGACTTATTTCATTTAACAAATTGCCGAGTGCTTATTACCAAAAAAAAAAAAAGTACAAAGTATTTTTCCTTTTGCCTGCGAGCGCTTTATAATTGCATTTACCGTGTCTCAAGTCTGGCTGCCACGCCCGCTCACACGCCTCCCGCCCTCTGTGTGTGTGTGTGTGTGTGTGTGTGTGTGCATTACTCTAATTTCCGAGCTTATGCAGCTAGGGCAGGCGCTCATGTGTGAATGCACCTGAGAGCAGCTATATCCAAAAAGTTTCAACTAACACAGAGACACACACACACACACACATACGTGTCTCTCTTCGATAACCAAATGCCTGATGAAAAACTTACGGCAGCAAAGGTAACGAAAAAAAAAAAATGAAGAAATTTTCTGAATAATGATTCTTTCAGCCATATCCAATAACCATATCGAAGCAGCTCGACGTATCATCAACATACACATATATGCATAATTTCCGTTATGCGTGGTTGGGCGGCATAATGGTGGCTGTGGGGGAGGGCTGCAGGGCGGAGGGCGGAGGGCGTGGCCAGTCACATTAGCAGCGAGCGTATAAACAAATGCAAGCTGGCAGCGCATTGAGTGAAAGCTCTTCGCAGGTTTTCACTCCAAGCGTGCAACACGTGACGCCACGCATTGAGTGTTTCAACTGTGGCTTGTGTCGAGGCAACACCCAAGGATGCTGCGCCAGAGTCAGAGTCCAACATGTTGCTTGCCACAGCGAGGCGAACGAGTGAAAAGCCGAAGCGTTTGCCCAACGCGAGCGAGCAAAAGCCAAAAAAAAAGTGAAACAGAAACCCGAGCTAAACGAGCTTATACGAGGTGGCGCCTCCGCACGAGCACGACGAACTGATAAAGCCAACGGTTGCTGCCACGGCTGCTGCTGCTGCTGCTGCTGCTGCTGCTCGCTGCTCGCTGCTTCTGCTGCTCGCTGCTGCTGCTGCTGCTTGAAGCAGCGTTTGGCTAAGCGTGGCAGCAGGCTCGCGCTTCGGTCAGTTGAACATTTTCCATGCTGTGATCAAGTTGTCTTTTCCTCTGAGCGCCGAGCGCTGTGAACGCCTTGGACGAGGAGCAAAATAATAAATACGCATTCGAAGGAAACTCAAGCCAAAAATCTCACGTTGCCCCAAAAGCAAATAAACAAACAAAAATTAATGGCCGAGCATCAAGTGCAGTGCGTTTGAATGTATGTGTGTGTGTATGTGTGTGCATATGTGGGTGTGTGTGCGTGTGTGTGAAGCTTGTTTAATGGCTTGATAAATTTGGTAGGCGTGGCAAATGCAGCTGCAACAGAGCCAAAGACCAAAAGACGCCAACAGCTAGGCAGGAAGCGAGCAATATGCCAAATGGCATGTGTGCATGTGTGTGAGTGTGAGAGAATGTGTGTGTGTGTGTGTGTGTGTGTGGCAATTGTTAAGGCAACTTTGGCTAACTGCAACAATTGAGTTGCTAAATTGTTGCTAATTGCTGAGGGGTTTTGTTCTGAGTGCTTGTCCAAGAGTTTCATATATATATGGCATATATATATTATTTATATATATGTATATATATATTGCAGTTACAGCTCAACGGCAAACAATTTGTGAAACGACGGACTGACTTACATGCATTTTATTAGTACATAATATCAAAACAAAAACAAAAACCAAAATCAATTCAATTGAACTTAAAATAAAAATGAAGTAACAAAAAACACCAAAAATCAAACATTTTTGTAACTTAATTACAACATAAAAACATAAAAATCAAAAACAAACACACACAAAATAAAGAGAAGCAGAAAATCAAATTAATTCAACGGTTTCGTCTGAACTGGGAAAAAACAAACAAACAACAACAAACAAAACAGAAACAAACAAACAAACAAAAATCCAAAAATAAATAACGCAAAAAAATTGAATTGTGAAATGAAGTGTCGAAAAAACAGCCGTTAAATTTGTATTAAAAATCAACAGCGGCTCGAATGTAATTCAATTCAGCGCAAGAGCAACAGCAACTTGAATGGGCAGCATATCAAAAGGCGTCATCGACATCACATTGTTATCGAAATCGATAACAAAATAATTAACAAAAAGAAAAAAACGAAACGTGAATTGAGTTTGACAGGCGCAGCCAATGAAATCAACGAAGACGCACAAATCAAGCATGGAACCTAAAATTGTAATGTACAACAGTAAATATATATATATATACTATATATACAGAGACAAACACACTCATACACACACACACACACACACACTCTTAACACACTCAAGAAAATTTGCACCATGCACCACTTTTTTCCAAACTTTTTTTGCTGTTTCTTTTTCATTTCTTGACTTAAATATTGAACAATAAAAATAGCATTTCATGCTCATTGTTACACACACACACACACACACAGCAGCTACACATATACAATTCCTATGTAAATTCATTTTTCACATATACTTATATACACAGTTTTTATTTTCTTGCAACTTAAAAGCTTTTTGGTCCATTGCCATTTTTAGACGCAATTTCTGCTTTCATTTAACAATGACTTTTCTCCTTCGCACACACAGCAATGCAATTTGTACATTTTTTATTCCATTTGAATTCGAATTTAACCAATATTCTCTTCACTCTCTACAACAATAAGTAAGTAAATGATATTCTTTTTTTTAGACAATCTTTACTATCTATCATCTAGCCATTAGCATTATTTGTGTTCGGCAAAACTGTTGCAAATTGACTCGAATTTTATTTGCCTTCAATTATGCGCGTTTCATATCTCTGATTTTGACTCTTGTGGCAAATTATGCAAATATCTGTTATATCAATATATGCATAATATATACATATATAAATGTTATAAGTAATATGCATACGATACTACTGGTGTAATCTGTGCAAATAAACAGTTGTATGTATATACATATATACAATTATATTTGTGTGAAAATAAGTAAGAGTCTATCATGGAAGCAAATGACTAATAAACTGTTGTAAAAATTGAATATTAAGATATATACATATACAAATATATGGATATATAGATAGAAATATGGATATATAAATATATGGATAAATATATAGATATATAAATATATATATATTTCTTATCAGAATGTTAGTAACAGTTGTTGTTGTTATCTTTAACAGGTGGTGAAACAACTTTGATATATATTTTAAAGAATTACTAAGATATATGGCATACATAGCTATATTCCCAGCATTATTTCTAACAATATTTTTATATATACTTTAAACAGCATTCTGTCTATATATAAACTATGATATTCTTCTTCATCATTATAGGCTGAATATTTTTACAATAATAGGTTGCTAAGCATAGAAGTTATGCAAGAATATAAAATAAAGTAAAACATAACATATTTAAAAGTTGGCTGTAGCGATCCTCTCTCTCTTTATCTCTCTCTCTCTTTCTCTCTCACTCTATCTCTCCCTCTCTCTCTTTCTCTTTCTCTCTGTCTCTCCCTCTCTATCTCTCTCTCACTCTCTCTCACTTTCTGTCTCTCTCTCTGTCTCCCTCTCTCTTGCCCTCTAACAGCTGCAACTTAACATTCAGCATTCAACTATAACAAATCTGTAAACTGTACTCTCTTTAACAGCTGCTGATATATAACATCATTCGATTAACATAATTGTGCTTCAAAACAACTGTACCCCACTTCAGCTATGCAAATTAGAGAAATCCGCTCTTAAATGTCAATTTCGAATACAATTGCTAATTATCCCAAATCACTCTAGCTTTTCGTCACAAATTGCTGGCATTTAGCCCATTGTATGTCAGTTGTAAGCTAAGCGCTAAATATATTTACTGTCTATTTGCAGACTTGAAAAGCAAATAACGCGCATTTCACACATTTCGAATTGTTTGGCATGCGTTCAATAATCGACTGTATGCTCTGCATTTTGGTTATGGTTAAGCGCAATTGGGGGCGTGGCTGTGGGAAAGCGGATAAAACGTCCAATTGAAATACTTGACAATTAATTATGCATAGCTTACGAGCCAAATACAGCGAATATTTGCAAATGGGCATAGGTAAAATAAAAAAAGAAGATAAAGAGAGAAATAACACAAATGTACACTGAATACATAAACATATTTAAAAATTCATTATGTCTGCATAACCAAAATGATTTATGCCCATTATATAAATGTTGAATGACAAATATTTGTGATATTTCAGCTGTGAAAATTGGTTAATGATGTGCGATTCAACTCACAATTGTTTATTCACAGCAAATTGCAAATATTGTTCAAAGTAAATGCAAATTTATAGAAATACTAGTGACGCAATGTGTAAAGTGAAATATGCAAGGAGGCGAGCTATTGAAGTATGTGTAATAGTATAATAAGTAATCTTAGACTTAAAGAGAGCTTAAGCTGCCTTTGAACTAATGCATTCATTAAATGCAAGAAGAAATAGGTTGGTATTAAATATAAATGATATAAATACCAATGTATTTTCCTTTGTATATTTTGAATATGGTAATGGATAAAACAGACCTACACTTGAAAGGCAGCAGGAGGTGGGGTTATAGGACTTAATAAACTCAATAAATAATAATTTGTTGACAACCTAAGACTTTCTTTTAGTGCTTAGAATTTTATAGAAATGTAGGTCAAAATGTCAATAAAATAAATTTTCATTAAAACTTTTCTACGCTTGACAAAAAATAAATGTATGATTGAAGGAATTAATGGTTGAATAGTTCAATAGATATAAATAATTTATGTGATCTATGCTGAACTCAGATGATTGAGATATTCCTTCACATTCACAAGTAGATCTATGTTAACTATTGAATGTTAAGCTTTACATTCACTCAAATAAATGACTGATTGAAGGAATATATAGTTCAATTGAGATGCAATGCTTTATGTTGCACTGCTGTTTTGCTCTGAGGATACTCACTAGCAGGGAATGCCAATCATTACATTCACAGTTACACCTATGTTAAATAACATCCTGGATGTTAAACTTTACATTCACTTTACATGCCCATCCATCAAGTAAACTTTCATCATATTAAACCCTTCTGCTCGCAGCTTGCAAAAATTTGTTTGCTCATACTTTCTTAAAATTGTCAGCTGTTGATTGATATTCCATAATAAATTCTATACAAAAAAAAAAAAATCCATTTCATATCAAATCACTTATGATTCTGAAAGATTTTGTGCTGTGGAAAAAGTGTTATAATGCTGAATGAATTTACATTTCTATCAAGCAGTGAATAGTCAAATATGAATAGATTTTCCATTGTCCATTGTCAGGCAGTCATAAATATGGCAATAGAAATTTCACTGCTTTAAGCTTATTTCGAAGCAAAATTCGAAATAGTTTTTAAAGCTGCTGGCACGTTGGTTTTTCTTTTCTATGCATTTAACATTTGCATAGATAAGTAGATGTGTGTGCGGCATAATAATTTATATGTGAGCACATATGCATATATCATAGCAGACAATAGAAAATAGCTTTCCCCTAAAAGTCGTATAACCGAAAAGGGTCTGGACTTTCTGGCTGGCATATCTCTCAGCACAGCTCAGCTGTTGCCAGTTCGCTGAACAAATTTACATTTAAAATAGATTGAACAGATATATATATATATACATATATATGTATATTTATATGTCTTCAGCATAAATCAGTGGCTGTTGCCAATTAAGGAAACGATTTGTTGGAAAACGGGAGAAAACAACGCAATTTGGATGTTTGCCAAGTGGCTGCAATTATGCTAAGATTGTTCAGAAATTCAAGCATCCAGCTGAGATGAAGCTCACTTAACTGATTCAACAGTCAATCACAGCTGCTGGCGAATGAACATAAAGTATTGTCAGCTAGCAAAAGATTTATTTATTATGTTTATGTTGACTTTGAAATGTGTTTCAAGTCAACTGGAAATTCTACAAATTTTCTTTGTTTGAAAATCTACGTTTTTTTAATGTCAAGAATTTAACTCTGCATATTTTCATTCACATTTTATGTACAAATTCTTTGTTTGTAATTATTGAAAATCGCGCTTTGTGCTGCAGAAAATATTACAAATTGTAAATATTTGCATGTAAAAAATATGAGCTAGATTTTTTTTATTTAAGTAAAGTTTTTTTATATATTATCCTTCAAATTATTATATTATTTGTATATATATTGTTTATATTTGCAAATCAAACATTAATCTACTTAAATGTTGTTTCTCCAACTGCTGTATATTACAGTTTGTTTAATAGCAAAAAGCTAAGTGGTAAACGGTTCCATTGGAAACTCACTTGCAGACTTGTTAGACTCTAGACTCACTTGAAGTAGATTAATGGAGGTATATTGGTTTTGTACAAATGTATGCAGCAGACAGATGAAGACCCCTTAAAGTTTTAGAACTGTAAACTAAAATTAAAGCTTATATATTCTTAAACAACTAAAACAATTGAGTCCATGTAGTCAGAGTCGTCTGTGTCCAGCTGAAAATATATTTCTAGGTGTAAGCCTTAACTGACCAACATTGGAAATTTTAAATTAATTTTACATAAGAAGTTGCCTATATAGAATATATATTATTATATTATTATAAATATTATTAGATTATATATGATGCATAGATATCTATGACTATAATTTATATATGTTTATAACAGAATCAGTTCAAGTTTGTCTCAAATAATCAACAACCTTTTCCATTTTCATTAAACTGAATATAATAGATATTGAAAATTGAATACATATATATACTTGAAAGCTTCTATAGTCAGACACAACAAATGTTGTATATAAAGGATTCACGGGTTAGTCGGTCACTCTCGAATACTTTGAGCTCACCTCTGCAGCGACTACTTCAAGATTGCTCAAAGTATATTCCAGGATATCTTGCAGTCGCCCAGTCTCGGGTAAGAACTCTCCTCTGTTTATACCCTGAACCCATTGAAAATGGGAAATCAGGGTATAATGGTTTTGTTAAAAGTATGTAACAGGCAGAAGGAGGCGTGGCAGACCCCATAAAGTATATATATTCTTGATCAGGGCGACAAAAAAAGTTGATCTAGCCCTGTCCGTCTGTCTGTCTGTCTGTCCGTCTGTCCGTCTGTCCGTATGTTTGAACGCGTCGATTTCAGAAGATATAGGAGCTAGAGACTTGAAATTTGAAACTGTAGGTCCGTATATTGCACGCGCAGATCAAGTTTTTTTTTTTTAAATCGATAACTGCTTCTGTTTTTTTGTTATCGATAAAAAACCTTATCGAAAATCAGTTATAAAATTATATCTTCTACACCTTTAAAGATAGAGTCTCGAAATTTAAAATGTAGAATCATGTGTATTTTTAAGATTTTCGGTTTTTGTCATATTTCACCCCCACCCTCCAAAAGACCCCCTTCCCTACAAGTTTGCAAAACCCGTATTTCAAATATTAGAGACTTGAGCGTTGGCACACACACACATTTTAATGTTATAATCACGTTCTGAAAGTTTTATCAATTTTGTCCGTCTACGAAAAAAGATATTAAACAATTAAGTTCCCAATGTAAGCCCACATGGCAGCCCATGCATGTTTATACGTGCGTGCGTATGTTTGTATGTATGTGTGCCTGTGTTAGTGTGAAATGACGAATTATTGAAATATTAGTTCCTGGAAGGGTTCAGGGGATCTCGTAGTCGAGCAGTCTCGACTAGAGCTTTCTTACTTGTTTCATCGTAAACTTGTGCAGCCAATTCAACTTTGAGCTGCACTTGATTTATCGTTTCAATCGCTGCGCTTAAGTTGTGGTCATTTCCAGTCCTACTCAGCTCAAGTGGCTGGCAGCTATAAAATTTCCAGCTGATTAAGACCACAAATTGAATCGGTCTCTTAATTAGTCTGCTTAAGGCGTTCGATCGATGCCATGTTGGGCAAATATTGTTAAGTATTATTGTAATTTTATGCAATATTCATTTATGATAATTTATGCATTGAAATTATTTCGAAATTAATTAATGTAATTTCTATTTGAGAAAAAAATAAAATGTAAAGAGGAAATAACATCTAAGGCCGCCCCAAATGCCCATTAACTCTGCACGCCATACATTTTTAATTAGAAAAGTTTCAGTCACGCCCCCGCCCTTTGCCGTGGCAGTCTAAAAGTTGAGCGCGCGCGTCACATACATATCAAAATGTATGTTTACATGCACACACACACACACACATATACAGATTTAGGCTTGTACACATAAAATTAATCGTAGCATACTTTTATGCGTTGGTGAATCACGCATGTGAGACGAAGTAATTTATTTAATTTCTAACTTGTTGGCAACAAGTTAAATAAACCCAAATATTACAAAAAAAAAGTATAATAAAAGCAAAGCGAAATATATATATATATCTATATTTATATTAATATATATTAAAATTTTCAACGTATTGCCCCCAAAAATTAAACGAAGCGTAGCAACGCTTCAAGGCAGCAGCCGGGCAACAACAACAACAACAGCAACAACAACAGGAGCAGCAGCATCATCATCATCAGCGCCCTTGCCACTTAGCTGGTTGGCATGCGGCCATTACTCATACGCCCTGTCGTCCAGTTTAGTTTCTCTGTGATAGCACAATGGTTGATATATGTGTTTGGCCTAGCATAAAAATGGTTGTTGTGTTACATTTTTAAAACTATTCTGTTTGTCTGGCTTAAGTGCATTTCCTCTGGCATATCATTTATTATATATATAACATAGGCATTACATAAGATTAATATTATTTCTGTTGACATTTTACTCTTTTCACAATTTACTCTTTGAAATCGTTTTTTTAAAGAAATTTAAATCTGTTGTCTGATTATCTATGATTACTATGATTACTATGATTACTTGATAGCTTTTTTGTTGTTTAGGGTTATCTTTATGTTTCGTTTCTTTCCATTAGTTTTTATTATTATATGTTTTGGTTACTCCTAAAATTGTTTGCTATATACTTATCTCTTTTCATTTATAAATATATATGTGAAGATAAAAATAATATTGTATTGCCCAAGAGCCATAATGCTTAACAGATTTTATTTCTATTATTTTACAGAGCTAACAGTTTTTTCTTTACATTAACAGTAATAATTAATGAAAGCTAACAAACTTTTGATTGACTTAACAGCTTCTTTAAAATTGTTTGACATTAACAATAAATTTGTGTAGGTTTTTTTTTATTTGCTCATTTTTCTTTTATATATTGATTTTGTATATTCACTCAATAATTTATTTTAATGTTAACATTTTTAAAATGAAGCAATTTCGTTTAGCATTTCATCTCATGTTAGAATTGATATATTTTAACATGACAGCTTAACAGCTGCAGTTATACAAAGCGCTAACACTTGAACCTCTCACTCTGTTAACAATAACGGCTATGTTAACTGCGCAGTGCAATTGTTAAGCTTAATGCAGCAGCTGCTGTTTGCATTTGTCCTTTTGTACCATAATTCTCTTTTGTTTTACATTTTCAATTTGCTGGGTTTATGAAACTTTTGTGCCACATTTTTTTGTTGGTTTTTTTTTTTCATTCATTTATGCGTGTATTTTGCCCACGGTAAAGTGCTGACCAAAAACACACACAATGCAGCTGTAGATATGGAAAAGTGCCGTTAGCGTGGACGCTGACGTTGACGCTAACGTCGCTGCCAATGCTACTGGTGCTACTGCTGCTGCTACCGTTATCTCTCGCTCTCTGTGCTAAACGCTTTACTAGCGTCGTTTGTTGTTGCTGCTGTTACTTTTACTGTTGTTGTTGTTGTTGTTGTTGTTGCTTTTATTGCTGTTGATGGAATTATTATGTGCTCAACGAACCGCAATGAAAAAATCTGTTGCTGCTATTCCTGTTGCTCCTGTTTTCTGCGGTTTACATTTTTGTTTAACTTTTTAGCACCCACACATTCACACACACATGCATACTCTTAGTTTTGTGTATGTGTGTGTGTGTGGGTGTGTGTTTATTGTGACTATTTTCAGCGTTTTATCTTTGGGCGCAGCATTTGCCACATTTTCTGCTGACTGTGAATGTTCAAATATTTGCTTGTGTAATGGGACGTGGTCAACCAATATTAATCAACAGTTATTTATTTATTTTTTTTTGCACCTGTATGGCAGACAGCCTAAGCCCAAGCCCAATACCCGCTGCCGCTCCCGCTTTCCGCTAGTCGTAAATCAGCTAAAACAAATGACAAAAGCTGCTTGCTATATGACTACATAATTCATTGTAAGCCAAGTGCCGTGGACAGAAGCTGTTTGTTATGTCATTATGTAATCCATTGTTATCCGAAGCAAATGACTGTTCGACGGACTTCAACAGAATTCAGAATTCAATGCATATATACAAATGTTTGCAATTTAATAATAAAATTCCAAAATACACCCCCAAACACATACATACATGGATAGCTATTCAGGCTGTCAACGGACTTGGCTGGAGTTGGACTTTGTTTGACACTGTATGTTTCTCGTTCTCTCTCTCTCTCTCTCTCTTTCTCTCTCTCTCTCTCATGTTTGATGCCGCTCGCTTCGAGTGTCTAAAATCTCGACAGTTGGTTACTAAAAATTCCGCAACACGTAAAATTCCAGAAAACTGACGCAGGGCAAATTCCGGCCGCATGCCATAAACGAAGATATGGGTAGCTCACCTGCTACCATCGTCCACACGACCATCATCCATAAGCATAAGCATAAGCCAAAGCCAGGCCAGGCCAGACCCAAGCCAAACCCTGCACAAACCCAACCGAGCCGTAGCAAGCCAGCTGGAGCCGCAGGCTAATGGCTAAAGCGCACATAGCTTTTACCTGTTTGCTGTCTTATTTGTAGTCCTTGTTATTGTCCTTGTTGTTGTTGCTGTTATTGCTGCTGCTCTTGTTGCATACTTTTAGCTTACAAATTCCGCTGCGCTGCCTCTGAGAGCAACGCATGCATGAGCACGTTTGCCTATTTTACGGGCAGACCCCATGAATTTCAATTTTTTGCAACTGCCACCAAAACCAAAACAGAAAAAAAGCAAAAAAATTGTTGCAGCGGGCGCCATAAGCAGAATAAACGAGACAGTAACTAGCTTCCCAAATAACTACAGGAAATGGCAAGCGGAAAGACCAACTAGCAAATACCCTGCACACTCGCACAACCGCACAGATATGAAGCTGGCTTGAGGCAATTGCTGTGACTTTACCAGTAAATATTTTCCAAAATAAGTAGGGGAAATTGTGAGCGGAAAGTACAACTAGTAAATACTCTGTAAAGCGAGTGAAAACTTGCTAGAGGCAATTGCTTTTATCTTTGCAAATAATCAAAGGAAATTGATAGTGGAAAGAAAATCTAGTAAATACCATATACATTTAGGCAATGTTTGGGGGAAATTCTTGAAATAATAAAAGAAGTAGGGAATTTGGAGAGAAGATATAAACTAATATATACCCTGCATATATACTGAAAGGCTGTATCTAAGAAAGTAAGAAACTCCTAAGCTAATACCCTCTACCAAATTCTAAATGACTACTTAAATCAGTTGCTATTGTGACATATACCGCCTAAACCTCTAGTTTTATGAACAATATCTGCCCAACAAAAACTACAACAATCTTTTTCAAATGTCTGTCACATAATTTTCGGTAACTTAATTAAATGCCCTGCATATACTCACTCACCCCTCACAGCTACAGGGTATTTTAAGCAGAAAACTGTGTTTTGGCACAAACTGTATGCAATTTGAACAAATTAGTGCTTAATTTGACTGAACCCAACTAAAACGTGGCTGGCAATTAGGTGCTAGCCTTGTTAGTTAAAGGAAATGTATAGCTTTTATTACTTTCTTTGCTGGCAGTTAAAATGAATTTATAGAAGCCAGTTAAGTGTGGCGCAATTGCAATTGTTGCGATGTTTAACTAATGCGTATTTCATGTATGTGGAAATTTTGTAATTTTATACAATATATATAGTTCACACAGTTTGAAAAAGAGGTTAAGGGATAGATTTATATTTGTAAATGGGAATTATTGTAAACGTAAAAAATAAATTGAATTATGAAATGAATGAGTTAAATTTATGTAATGCTCAGCATTGTATCAATTTTTCCAAAAGTTGAAAAGCTTTAGCAAAGTATTGAATATTAAATAGATGTTATGAATCATAGGAGAATATTGTCATCCGAAAAGGCTTTCCATGCTACTGGAAACCTTTATCAGCGACTTAGACTTGAAACATTTGAAAATGTCGGCTTAAAAGTTTTAGTAAATTTAATTGAATGCTTATGATTTATTGATAAATTGTAGTAAAAGTTAATATTGCGGAAAAAAAACAATTACAAAGCGGCAGCGAGCTGAAAAAAACAGTTTCAAAAGACAAACAAAGGCGAGGAATAGACAGCGCAGCGGAATATTAAGAGCAAATGAAGGAGACGACTCAAAAGATAAGATAAACTTAGAAAAGAGCTTATTAGAAAAGAGATTAGTGATGGAGAGAGAGAGAGAGAGAGAGAGAAAGAGAGTTGCTGTTAACAATCAAAGTTAAAGAAAGTTTGAATTTTTTGAGTTGACACAATATTGATATAAATGATAAGTGGTTAGAAATATATTCAAAAAATATTACAAAATTGCATCATCGAGTTTTTTTAAGTTAAAAAAAAAAGTCTTAATGCTTACGGAACGAAAATTGCATTTAATTAGCTAAATCTATTTTGTAATATTTGAGCTGAAGCTATGCAAAGTCAAATTAAGAAGAAGTTGTAATGTAGAAGAAGAATTTAAAGAAGTAGTAGTTAAAAGTATTTTCTTTCAACATTCTTAAACATTTTTGTAATATTTACAAAAGTTTTCAGTATTGCTCTTAAACAATCTCATATAGTTAAAACAACTCTTGCAGTCTGCAAAAACTCTTAAAGCTAGCTTCACACTCATTCAACCATAAACATGAAAATATTTCCCATATTTGTCAGCGTTTGAACTTTTGTGAATTAAAAACGCTATTTCAGAGGCATCTCTTTTAACTGCGACAGATTTATTTGACTTTCTTTCGCAGAAAACTCATTTCCCAAATATTGCTGTTAAGTCTTTGACAGTGGCTGTCAGAAAAATGGGAAAGAGTTCGTAGGTAAATTCAGAAATACAATTTTACGCTCAAATTTCCTGCAAAACTTATGCATGGGTCAGACTTAAGGCTTAAGCCAAATCGTAGAAGGCGTGTCATGGGGGGGCGGCGTTGGCAGTTTTAGGTTAACCAATTCGAGATGTTAACGCCCCTTAAATTGTGCTTGAAATATTTATGACTGGCTGTTAAATGGAAAACGTGATATGCTTACGATAATACATAAGTGTGCGGTTTGATTGGAATTTCCTTAACATAATAGTATTTGATTTTTCCTCTTTCTCTTTCGCTCTGCTTGTGTGTGGGCGTGGCAGTGAGCAAAGGCACAGCTGCCGGGCAGATTTTGTATTATTTTAATTAACAATTACGAAACGAAAACTTTACTGTTGGCCATCATTTGCAGGCAAGTTGTTTTATTTGCCACATTCCAGCCAACTAGAGAGATGCCTCCCCTCTTTATATATATATATATATATATATATATGTATATATCCTTGACACAGATATAGGCAGTCATTGGCATTGGACTGCCAATGCCAACGGCAACAGTTGCTGCTGCTGCCGTTGCAGTTGCAGCCGATAAGCGATAAGCAGCTCAAACTTAGACTTTACAAAAGCTGACACTTGAGCATACCCTGTAAATTGTAGTTTGAGGTTTGTATTTGTATATAATTATATATTTGGGTATATATGTTTGGTTATACGAGCCCCAACTACTAATAATTCGAGCTGCATGTTTTCTACACACTTTATTATCTATACTACTAAAGATTACGCATACTAATGTATTTTGTCTTAAAGAGAATTTTATTTTATAAATAAAAATTCTTCTAGTTTTCTAAGTCTTTCTAGTTCTCTAAGACTGTCAAGTTTTCTAAGTTTTGCAAATTTTCTCAGTCTTCCTAGTTTTCTAAATCTGTCAAGTTTACTAAGTCTGTCATGTTTTCTAAGAGTCTTCCTACTTTTCTAAATCTTCATAATTTTCTAAGTCTTTAATGTTTCTAAGTCTTTCATGTTTTCTAAGTCTTTCAAGTTTTCTAAGTCTTTCAAGTTTTCTAAGTCTTTCTAGTTTTTAAGTGTTCCTAATTTTCTAAGTCTTTCAAGCTTACTAAATCTGTAAAGTTTTCTAAGAATCTTCCTGATTTTCTAAGTCTTTCCAGTTTTCTAAGTCTTATACGTTTTCTAAGTCTTTCAAGTTTTCTAAGTCTTCCTAATCTTTTAAGTCTACCTAATTTTCTAAGTCTTCCAAGTTTTCTAAGTCTTTCAAGTTTTCTAAGTCTTGATAAAATTCTAAGTCTTGCTAATTTTCTAAGTCTTAGATTTTTAGATCAATTTTTCTAAGTTATGAAAGTCTTCAAGATTTTCTAAGTCTTTCCTCTAAGCCTAAATCTTTACTGCTTAGCTTAACGATTATTAACATTATCTTATGTCTACAGTTTTTCTTATATCTAATATTTAAACAATTCTTAACAATTATTTTTAACTATTACAACTCTGCTTAAAGTACTTAACATTATTAACAAATAAAATATTTACCTTAGCTCACCAGACTTCACTTTCACTTCACTTTCACTTTCACTTTACTGCACTGCACAATTGACCCCCACCGGGCCTGGACGACTGAAGAAATGCTGCAGCTGCTGCTCTTTATATAGGGCGACGTTCACTCAAACTTCAAGGCGTGCTCAAATGTTGAGCCTGCGTCGAGCTGCGGTCGCTGCAGTCGATCGTGAAGTGACCAATGAGAACACTCTCTGCTGCTTCAAGCATTCTAAATGAGTTTAGCTTAAATGTAAATGTAAGCAAATATTGCTGCGTACATATAAACAACATAAATGATCTTCTGCAGCTCATTTTCGTTGCTTGCTTTGGGTAGACAGACAGAGAGACAGACAGACAGAGACAGACAGACTTAGAGATAAGAGAGAGAGAGAGAGAGGCAGACAGATTTGCAGATATACAGACAAACATACAGTCAGATTAATAGGCAAGCAAACATAGAAGAAGGGTTCAAGAATATTTAGTCTTCCCCACCAATAGCCAATGAGAATACATTGTGCTATATCAAGTATTCTAAATAGGTTCTACTTAAATATAAATATTGCTACAGACACATAAAGGTCTTAAACTTGTCTTCTTCTATCCTACATATAGGAATTTAGTTGTTCATGCACTATCAAATTTTGGAGGTCACTCACACAGGAATCGGACAATTACACAGACAGACAGATAGACAAACAGACATACACATACATATACATGTTATATTGTTTTAATCTATCATAACTGTTTGTTGAAAACTTTGACTTGCTCAAATATGAATGCTTAAGAAATACAGTTGTATATACAAAGCTATACTTTATATATAGCTTATATTGGATAACTAATAGTCTATCATTAACTGTTAATCTAGGTCTATGAAAGCCTAAGCAAAACTTCTTCAAGCTATCAGTCTAAACTTTATTGAGTGCAAATTCCCCTGCAGCCGAATAGCTCTATATTTGTCATAGGGTATCCACCAGTCTATCACTTGCCCTCATCTTTCTGCTTTTCCATTGTAGCTTTCCATTGCCTCGAAATGCTTTTGTATTTGCTATAATTTTGCTCAACATGAAAAACCTATTAGTTGGCAATTAAGCGTGTCCTGCGATCGAGGTCAAACGGAATGTCTTAAGTTTATGAGTGTGCATTTATGTAAGTGTGTGTGTGTGTCTGTGTGTGTCAAAGACTAAACTCCCCAAGCGCATTTCATCAGCAGCGGCTGTCGGCATTCATTTCGCGCGCATAATTCAATTCGCAAGCCCAGACAAAGTGAAATCAACAAGTAAGCAAAAAAAAAAAAAAAGGAGAAAAAGGAGAAAAGCCCCGAAACTCGACCCAATCTTTGAGCCGTGCTCAAAGCTGTTCCCTTTGGGGTTAATGCGTTTACAATCGATGGCCAGGGCACAAAATAATTTGCTTTGTCTTGAAACCTTTTTGTCATTTTGCTTTACGGGCGGCGGCTTAATGTCAACTTAAATGCCTTCAATTATTCTTTCTTTTTTTGTTTTTTGTTTTATATTTTTTATTTTTGAGCCATAATTTGCATGAGCCACGCCCTGGTCCAGCTCTAGATAGGAATGAACAGATTTGTGTATATATATATATACATATATATTCGTGTGGGCAGACAAAATGTGCCCCAGGCGGCAGGAGCACCAGCCGCATCACCACCACAACCTCAATCACAGCCACCAACGCAGAGGGTGGGCCAGAACCACATTAATCAGAGCGCGCTTTCGGCTCAGGCAAAGTAATAAAACATGACGCATGTCCTGGGCCGAGACGAATGTCCTGTTTTGGGCCACAAATACAAAACTTATTAAACAATTTATATAAACTTGCCCCGAGGGCGAGTGGCATGTGGCATGGGCCATGGGGCGTGGTAGTTGTGGCAGTATTTGCTGTAATCAGCATTGGCAAAGATTTCAATTTCATTAAGTTTCGCTTTTTTTGGTTCACAAATTTCTTGAACTTTTGCTCATATCCGGCGTTTGCATATGAAATTGATATTTTATGCAACAAAAAAAAATATATATAAAAAAATTATTTTGGTTGGTTTTGTGGTTGTAGGCAGCTGCCACAGTTTGAGCAGTTTTTGACAGCGACCCACGTTGAGCGCCAAATACAGAAAGCAGAGAAGAGCACAGAGAACAACAGCAACAACAACAACAACAACAAAAGCAAAATGTTGCAAATCGTTTGTCGTTTTGTGGCTTTGTTTATTTTCATGCTGCGTGTCCTTTTGTAGCCTTTGTCGTGTTGGATTTTATGTGCCTGTTGCCGCCTCGACTATAAAACACAAGCACACACCTTTATAGGTGTGTCGGTATATGAGTGTGTGTGTGTGTGTGTGTGTGAGTGTGCCTGTCTGCGGTTGTCTCGCCTCGACGGGTTTTAAACAACTACCAAAATGTTTTACTTGATGTTGCCCATTTGTTGCTGTTGTTGCTGTTGTCTGCTGCTGCTGCTGCTGCTGGTTCTGCTGCTTGTGGCCTTTCTAAGTACATGCAATTTGTTGGCCATTTTACACGGCAGCGCTTGTCAGTTGGCCCACACACACACACACACACACATATACACACCCACATATACACCTGCAATGTAAACGTGTTTCCACATGAGCAACGCAGAAATTGAATAAAGTTGCCCCACAGCGCTTTGCAGCAGCAGCGCTCGACAGAGCCAGCAATAGAGCCATAGAGTGGGTAAAACAGCATCATTCAATAAAAAATTAATATGTAACAAGCAGCAAAGAGTTATCTCTCCCTCTCCATGTGTGTGGATGTGTGCGCTGCAAATGAAATACCCTAAAGATGTGGCAAATATTGAATACATTTGAATTGAATTGAGCGTCTGTAGCTGTGAGCTGTGGAGCTAGGATTGTGATGTCTATATAATATGTATACCTGATCTAGCTGTTCTTTGTAGTAAATAACCTTTGCTTAACATTATCTCTATGATATTCCAAATATATTCAGTCATAAGTATTAAAAATATATATTTGGACTGAGCTCGAAATATGATTAGCAAAAATTATTTCATAATTAAATATTAAGTTTATAAGATATTAAATTATAATATTATAAAATAATTATTGAGAACTGTATGCTTAATATAAGCAATTAAAGGCAAACATAAATATATAAATTTATTTAAAAAAAGAAATATATATATATATATTTATATATTATATATTATATATATTATTTTCAAGCTTTAAGACTTTGTATACCATGAACAAAATAAAACTTATTTTAGAAGTAGATACAAAAAATGCTATTTGTATTTGGAGAAAACTATAGACAAAATATTTTATAACTAATAGATAATTTTTTAATAAATAATTATAAAAAAAATGTATTATAAAAAAAAAAATATCATTAAAAATTATTTTTTATTATATGTATTTTGAATATATTTTTAGAATAAAATATTTATAGATTTTGTTTTGAGACTTTATAACAAATATTTTTAAAATATAAATATATTTTTGTATTATTATTTTATTTATATTTTATTTATTTATTAAAAATATAATTTTACTTGAAAGCCAACTAATTTTATATATAAACTAGCTCTAAACCAAGTCTAAGATAGCTATGCAAATCCCACATATATTTAATTGAGATTCGAGCTCACATCCTTGAGTCCCCAATTGTCCTTGTTCAGTGACTCAAATGACAGAGCTACTAAAATAAATTATATATTTATATAAATTGAATAGCACTATCATTGGGATCTGTTTGGAAGTTTATCTGCTTCTCTCTATGCACTCAGGTTATAGCTAAAAGGCATTCAGTTTAACTGAAGTGCACTACAACAGAGAGATCACAATCGTTACATAAACTGTTTATGTTGCCCGACGCATTGTGTTATAAACTTGAAGTACTCTCTGTGCTTAAGAGTATAAGAAAACATTCAATGAGCTGCTGCTGTGGCACAAAGGCGCCAGGCGGCTTACCTGAACATACGCCATATGACTGCAACGTTGATGAGCAGACACGTGTATCTGTGTGTGTGGGTTTGTGTATGTGTTTGTTTGTGTTTGTGTTAGCTTAAATCAGAGGTAATATGGTTTTATGGACGCTGCGAGCTCAACATTCCTATAGAAGCGCTCAAGTAGCCCCCCAAATGCAGCAACAGCAACAGCATACTAATAAAAACATATTGTGGGTGTGTGTGTGTGTGCTTGACTGCCTGCCTGTGTGTGTGTGCGTGTGTGTGTGTTGGTGTTGCTGTATGTTTTGTGTCATGTAAGCGGATATGCATGCAACACTTCTTCGTCTGCTGCTTCTTCTCCTTCATTTTTATATCTGCAACGTTGATTATACTAAACTTGTTTACTTATGCTGCTCGTGTCTGGCGTCAACAAGGCCCCTTGGCCACGCCCACAATTTAACTGTAGTTTTTACCACACCTCCCTCATTTCACATTCTCTCTCTCACTTTCTCTCTCTCTCATTGTGTTGTTGGGGAAAAAGTGCAAATTTCAGCATTAACGCGCACTCTGGCCCCACTCTTGTGCTTACAACAATCGCCGAGTCGTCGTCTGTGTAAATTTTCGACTTAATCGCGTGCTGAGCAAGAGCTATGCAAACAGCTGCTAAATGATGATACATATACAAGTTTGTACAGCCGGCGACAACCCTGCCCTGTCATGGCAACACTATTCAGCAGTTGTACAAAATTATTTGGCGCAAAAACTTCATTACATTAACGCACTTTCCATGTTGAGTGAGTGAGTGTGTGGGCTTAATGAAATGGCATTGCAAGCGTTGCGCAATTGAATTCATCTAAGAATAAGAAGTTCAAGCTAGAGCTGAGTGTAGGTAGCTTTGTAGAGTTTTGGGTGGGAAACTCTTATGCCATGCATATTATGCTATGCATAGAAAGTGGATCATCAACTCGTATGCATCTGTTTAGCCTTGAAGAGAGCACATCTTTTAAGATATTAATTAATTTATTATTATTTTTATTATTTTATTTTATTTTATTTTTTTATACTTTATTTTACAATTTTTCTGCTACAATTAGTGTCAATTTAATCTAGTTTTACATTGTATTTTTCTTACGATTTTAATTTAACATTTTCAGCATTGATTTATATATCTCAACGAATTTTGTTATACAACAAACTAACTTTTCTGTTCAGTTTAAAAAGTATCGCAACTTTTGTTTTTTTTTTCTTCAAAAAGTTTTTTTTTCAATAAATATTTTGTTTATCTTAAAGTTATCCTTATTAGATATTATACACTGCAGCCAACATTGCTCGAAGTAATTAAAATAATGATTTCTGCTTCGTTGCTGTCTTTTATGTTCTCAATCGTAGCTTAACGATGTCCTTTCCTTTTCTGTTTTTCTCTCTCACTTGCTCTATATCTCTCTCTTTCTTTTTTTCTCGCTCTCTCTTATTCTCTCTCTCTCTCTCTCTCTCTCTCTCTCTCTCTCTTTTCCTCTGTGACTCTCTTTCTTTCTCCCCTCTCCGTGATGTTCTTGATATAAAAATATTCTTTATAAAGTTTGCAACGCATTACAAAATTTCGTTAAATTTTACTTAAATATCACGTCTGAATAAAATTTAAATGCCCGATGAAGCATATATAATAATAATAAAAAAAAACTATTAAGCAACAACACTTTTCACTCAAAAATAATACACTGCCTTCTGTTTTTGCATTACAATTAGTCAATATGTATGTAAATCGACTCTATTTTCACCAGAATTTTCCATAAGACAGCAATGTGTTCAAATTTTTTGCCATATATATATTCCTTAATATTACACCACCAATACATTCAAGCACATGTTAAAAATCTTCACAAAATTAATTCCATTTGTCAATTTCAGTTCTCAGAAATTTCGTAGCATACTTTTCAGGGCCAGTATAAAAGTGCTCTTGCCTGCTGCTTTTATACTGATATGCCTATTAAAATTCTGCGAAAATACTCTTAGCATGAGCTGAACTGAACAGAGAAAATATGTAAATGTAATTTTAAGCCCTAAAGCTCTAAATTTATGTAATATTCTTGTAGTTGAAGAGGTAAAACAATTAACTACTGTTAGATTATATATTCTTTGTTTTTGTTTTACTTGATTTATGCATAACACAATTAACTAATGGAAAAAATTACGACAGCATTTTCGGCAGAGACAAACTTGTTCAGCTCGATAAAATTGCAAAATTTCAAAACTCGTTGCGGTTATGCAAGACGAAACGGATGGAGTCGTTGTTGTTGTTGCTGTAGTTTTTGTAGTTGTTGTAGTTACAAACAGGGCATGTGGTTGGGCTTTTAGGCAAACTAGATTGACTATGAGTGAGTGAGTGTGCTTGTGTGTGTGTGTGTGTGTGCAAACTAAGCTGAAATTAATTTTTGCAGAGCACTAAGTAATATGGGCGGAGGCCCAAAGAGCTGTGGCAGGTGGCTGGTGGCAGGCCCAAATTGCTGCGGCACACACAGCTGATCTAAAAGCCAAAGGCAGAAAGATAACAAGACTGTGGCTGGTAGTTGCATCGCAATGCGTATTGAGTGCGGTAAACGGTTGCTTCAATGGCATTGCGATAACCTCTGAAGAGTTTGTGCTCAAGTAAGACCATAAATAAATGAAGCTCAGCATTAAAAGAGGGAGAGAAAGCGATAGAAAGGGATAGAAGAAGGGAGAGCCAGAGAGATGTGGCCACAAAAGCCAGACAAAAGCAGCTTAAAGGCAAGCTGCAATTCAATAAGCAGCAATAGCAACAGCCGCAATAGCAGCAGCAGATTGTACGCTATACAGAAAGAGAGAGAGAGAGAGAAAGGTAGAGAGAGAGAGACAGAGAAAGAGAGAGTGGTAGCTTACCTAGCTAGAGGTAGCTGCTGGCAAAGTCTCGTGGCAGCGAGCGACTGCTTACTAATTATAGATAAATAAATTATATAATTGACTGCCTCACAACGACACCCGCAAAAACCTTCACACACACACACATACATTGCTGTGCCACGCCCCCCTTTTTATAAAGCAGCGCACAATGAGCTAATTTTAAACAAATATTTATGCAGCAATTAAAACGGTTCAGTTGACTTCAGCGCCGCGTTGACGGCAGACACACAACTAACTGTATAATCTACTGCACTCCAACACACACACACAATAAGACATACTGTGTGTGTGTGTCTATGTACAACTAAATTTGCTGCACAAACAAAAAACTATGAGTGGGGGATAGAGAGAGAGAGGGATAATGGGAAAATTGCTTGCAATTCAGACCATGAATGATGAATGCATTTACAAGCTAAGTCTAACTTTGACTTTGGTTAGTGCACCATGGGCAACATTTGCAATTTAAGTGGCATAAATTAGTAGCTCAAACGTGAGGAGTCAAGTTCATCAACAAGTTTTCAAGTGACTCAGCGATGCAGTCGCCGCCAACAGCTTAACAGTTTTCGTTGTTAATTTAGCTCTAAGCTTTCTTCTGTTAAATAACATTGCGTCTGGCCATTTGCTGCTAGTTGGCGAATTCATTTAACAGATATAGTAGATGACCTAAACATTTAGTGATTAACATTGCCCAATGGAATGTACATGGAATGCATATCACATTTAAATGCTAAATGCTTTTTGTTAAAGTAATTTAACAGTGTTTGCTATGTTAACAGCTCAATCTTTTTTATAGAGCTCTGTTATGTATGCAGTTCTGTTACAGCTTAGGGGTTTTATGTTAATTTCTCTCTTAGGTAACTTTAGAGTCTTCTTTCTGTTGCCAATTAATTATTTTTTATTTGATCTGAATAAAAGATTTATGTTCTGTTATATAATACTATTCCGTTAAATAGCTGTAATTTTTATAAGCTGACTCAAATTTCTATTGGTAAACTTTACAGTTTCGTGGCCATCAGCTATATTTCTGTTAGTTAACATTACAGTCTAATATCTTTATATATTAATAAACATTTCTGTAAGCTAACAGTGCAAAAGCTTTTTAAACCACCATCTGATAAGCTATCCTAGAACTTGTATATTCCAATATTTATATTATATACGAGCGTAGTCAGAAAACAAAATTTTTTAATGTTCAGATAGAAGATATATTGTATATATTTAAATATATTATATATATTAATTTATATGTATATATTAATATATATTATATATACTTATTTTATATTTGCATCAAAATAAGCTTCCTCTTCAATTGAACCACTGTGCAATAGTTTCAGCCTTGATTTTGTCAGCTTCATCAACCTCATCGGTCTATGTCTTTCTCACCCTGTCTCATTCTCTCACTTAGTCTATCTCGGCTGTGGTAACTTTTCGACCGCATTCTAACTTTTGCTGGTTATGCCAATCAAAATGCTTACGACTAAGTGTGACTGTGTCTGTGTGCGTGCATGAGTGCGCACACATGTGTGTGAGTGCAAAGTGCAAAGTGCAAAGACGTATTGAGATTTTGCCATTAAGCCATCAAGCTCGACGGCAAGAGCAACTTAGGAATGCCATCGCCAAAAAGGATCAGCAGCATCAGCAGGCCTTACATAAGTATGTGTGTGAGTAAGTGGGCGTGTGTATGAGTGTGTGTGTGTGTGTGTGTGTGTGTGTGTGTGTGTGTGTGTGTGTGTGTGTGTGACCAATTGCAAGTCAGCTTAGCCCCAATTCGAAGACACTTTATGGCCCTTCTCATATGTGAAGTGTCAGAAATGTCTTTGACTTTGGCTTTTTGCACTGAGCTGGCAACACTTTTATCTGCTCATCGTGCCCGACCGCCCACACAACTCATCTGCCTAATTGAATTCCTTAACACAGTTGATGTCGTTGTTGTTGTTGTTGTTGTAGTGCCTGTTGTTGCCTTTGCCTGTGGACCACCCTCTGTCTGCCTGGCTGACTGTCTTTCTGCCTGCTTGCCTGCCATGCTGTTCAAGGAAATCTCGACGACTGTTTCCTTTTCCGTTCGAGTGGCATGCTGGCATGTTCGACACCCTACTATTGCCTCATATTACCGTTACTCCTTCTACTGCTGCTACTCCTGCTCCTGCTGCCACTTATGCCTGGCTGTCAATTGGCGTCCGTTTGCCGCCCGCTGTCAAAAACTGTACGCCTAAGTATGTCGTTGTCGCAACCCGCATAACTTCAATAACCATTTTTAATAACTGTGTCAATCGGCCAGATTACAGCAGGAGTATATTTAGAAAGGACTATATTTACATATATATTTATGTATGAAAACTTTGTTCATTTGCTTCATAGATTTTCTATTTGATCAGTAGCTAATTGTAATTAGCGGGCGTCCATTAACCACACGCAGACACATTGTTCAGATTTGCATTTACTTTAATTAATTGAAATTGCCACAGCTGTCAATACACACACACACACACACACAGACACACTTACACATACACAGCAGTACTCTCTCAGCATGGCATAATTGCTAATTGATCTAATCGACTTTGGGGGCCCATCTATTAATAATAAATTTGTTATGTGTGTCATAATTGACCAAAGCATTTGGCCTCTGCTTGCTCTCTATTTAATGCTAAACTATGTGACATAACTCGTACGTTCCAGTGGCATTTCATTTATTTAGCCAATTGTTAGCTCTCAACTTAGTCTATTTAATACAGTTGAATAACTGAATTGTTTTGCTATTTGCCTAATGGGCAACAGGCCAGAATGGAAATCTGGATTAATAGAGAGTGCTCGACTAGCTTGTGCCCTGACTACTAAATTTCTATTAAATATAAAATGTAAAATAAAAAATAAAAATTTTAATATAAAATATAAAATATGAAATATAAAATTTAAAATAAAAAATATAAGATATGAAATATAAAATATAAAATATTAAATATAAAATATGACATGTAAAATATATAAAATATAAAATATAAAATATAAAATATAAAATATAAAATATAAAATGTGAAATGTAAAATGTAAAATGTAAAATATAAAATATAAAATATAAAATATAAAATATAAAATATAAAATATAAAATATAAAATATAAAATATAAAATATAAAATATAAAATATAAAATATAAAATATAAAATATAAAATATAAAATATAAAATATAAAATATAAAATATAAAATATAAAATATAAAATATAAAATATAAAATATAGAATATGAAATATGAAGTACCTATAAAATATAAAATGTAAAATTTTAAATATGTATAAAATATAAAATTTAAATGTAGAAATATAAAATACATTATATAAAAAAGAATATATAAAATAAAAATTAAAAAAAATATTAAATATAAAATTTAAAATACAAAATATTAACAGAGAATAATAATAAATTAATATACATGAATATGTTGTTTGGTCTAAAATGTTTCAAGTTACCCACGTTCGTCGTTATTAGATATTTGCTCAAGTAAGATTATTAAATAATTAAGTATACTTATGCTTAATAACGCTTTCAAGTATATTCGACAAAATCTATGTAGAAATTTAATTGATATATAATAAATATAATTGAATAGGAAAAGTGGAAGAGAGCGAGAAAGCTAAAGACTTTAAGCTGCCATAAAGCCATTTTAATCAACAAGATTTTCAATTCAAGTGCGTTCCACATTTCTATTTTGAAAATTAATCTGGTTGTGCGTGAATTTGTGTGTTAATCGCTTGTCAAGTGTCTGGACAATGGCACGAGTTTCGTTTCGTTTCGTTTCGTTTGGGCCTTACTTGTTTACTGCGAATTTTTTTCAGCCATCAGGGAAACTGTTTTTCATTATTATGCCTCGATTGGTGCTTGGCAAGCGCGTTATTTGATGCTTTATGATGGCGAGGCCTTTGATCATTTATGCGCTTTATCTATGCGTGGCTACACACGCAAATACACCCACTCGCACACACACACACACACCCAGACAATGCTGAATAAGCAAAAAAAAAAAAGAGAAAAAGAATGAATGTAAACTGCGTACACAATGGACCCAAATGACGGCCTTGATATCAACGGGCGACTGTCCTTAGCAGAGGCCACGCCCCTGCAATGCTGAAACCCGTAATAAGGCGCTAATCTAGTGTAGATTTAACAAAACTGATTATGCAAAATAACAGCATCAACAACCATAACAACAACAACAACAACAGCCAGAAGTTGTCAAATGCAAGTCGCCAGCCCACGCTTCGTATACGCAATTTTGATGCATTATATATGTATATGTGTATGTATGCTTGATAAGCTCGCTGCTCGCTGGGCTTATGGCCTGAGTGAAGTGCCACACTCAGCGGTTTTCTTGTTAATAGTTGGGGCTGGCAAGTGGAAGCTTAATTAACATAAGGGAGCACATTTCAGAATGCAGCGAAACCCACTCCCCCTAGCAGCCTCGCCTCTGCCCTGCTGCAGCAAAGCAACGCAGAGCACAGAGCTGGTTCATCATCATCAGGCCGCCCTGTCAATGAGTATGTGCTTGAAAGCTTTTAGCCAACACACATACACCCACACACACACACACGCATACTCACACATGGTTGTGTGTGCTGTTTAGCGTTGAGCATTTGTTGTGCTTTGGCTGCGTGACACGATGTGCGAGAATTTACTTTGGTTTTTTCTAATTAAACGACTTTAACGACTTGACAGCAAGTGAAAGTGTCTAAAGCTGACCTAAGACGACTTTGCAGTAAACTAACACGATTCTAATACAATGGAAATGTAACAAGGAAGGAGTTTACGCTGAGCTAGCATGGCTTGATGCGGTTAGGCACGTGGTAAAAGAGGCTTGGCAGGAGTTGCCTAGCTTTTTAAAGCTATAAACTAGACTTAATCCGAACTGATTTAGATCTAAAATAGCTGAACATGTTGTTTAAGAAATAAAAATTATATAAGTCACGTGTATTATGCTTTGAAATGAAAATGAGTGAACATGATTAGGTACTAGAAAGAAAAACATACATAGTTCTAAAGGACTTGACTTTGGTGTATTACTATTTTACTTTGTGCTGATTTAAGTTAACATAGGACATAACATATTTGAAATAAAAAATAACTAACGATGATATGCGTCCAATCTGCCAAGGACCTACAGCTGATAACAACGATATTATTGGTAATTAATACTAAGCTACAGGCTGTAGCCTACAGCAAATGTGGCATGATTTCATTCCATAAAAATATTTAAAAAAATAGTTTATAACTTTACATTTAACATCAATTTAACAGACTTTACAATGTGCTTTTTCCATTCATAAAATTTTCAAAATAATTTCCCATTGCTTAAAGAGAAATCTCTCACGTTCCCATCTCTATCACAGATCACAAAAAAGCAGATTTGTCAAATATGCGGTGCCGCAGCTAAAGCTGGCTCGTTGCGTTCTCTAAAACGCGTATTATGGCAGAGTTTTTTCAAGTGCGAATCCGTCAAGTGGGCCGCCAAATGCAAATGCTGGCAGTTTTATGAGCGAGAGTGTATGTGTGTCTGTCTGTGTGTGTGCAAACAAACATTGCAAAATAAAAGAAAACTGCAAATTTTACAATAATTGAGCAAAAAGAAAAAAAAAGAGAAAATAAAGCGAGAGGAATATAGAAAAGGAAAACGTAGATGAGTGAAAAAATAACAGTTGCAACTAGTTTATGGAGCAATGTGATTAAAATGACGTCTGCGACAGTTCACAAACTGGCACAATGTCCTGCAGAGTGCAGCAGCAGCCCAGGACTCGAGCATTTCCTTGACCGAAACGCAACCCGAAGCAACATATTTCTATACTTTATTTTCCTTCATTTCGTTTTGTTATTTTTGTTTGCCACAGTCTTTATTATATGCGGCCATTGTTTGGATGCCTGTGTGTGTGAGAGGGTGTGTATATTTGTGTGTGTTTGTGTGTGTACTAAAAATAGCTGGGCCATGTTTGTGGCTGGCTTTGCGGCTATGTAGCAGGATAATGATGACGTCAGCTGATTTCGTATCCGCAACGAAAACAAAAACAAACGAAAACCAAAAACCAGAAACTGCGATTGCTCGCATAATAAGAATGCAGCGAAAGGACACTTTTGTTAGGGGTTCTCGCAGATTATTCCTTTTTCCTTTTTTCAGCTCGCAGCTGCTTGGGAAAGTATGCTAAACAACAACAAAAACATCATCAGCCACAACAGCAACAAGAACATCAGCTGCCGCCACTGGAAAACAATCAACTTTTCTTTACTTTGCGTTACTTTTGTTGTTGCTGTAGTTGTTGTTGTTGCGTTGTCGACAAACATTTGCGCGACATGCGCGCAGGAAATCGAGTGTGCAACATTTCCAGCCCACACTCGCAATCCTTTTCCCACAATATTTCATTCTTTTCTCCTCTTTTTTTTTTTGTTGAATGCCCAGGTATCATGTTCGGCCTTGATGCGGCTGCAGCTGCAGCTGCCTTGCGCTCTCCCGCCCCCACTTATATATGTATATGTGTATCTGGATTGGCTGCCCGACTGAGCGCTATGGCAACATCATCTTCAATCAGTTTGGCCCTATCCTATGCCCACTTTCGCTACACTTGAACCTTTGTTTATGCAAATCAAAACTGTTGCCCATGGCCCACTTCGCTCTCTGTCTCGCTTCACCCTGTCTCTATCTCCCTCTCTCTCTCTCTTTCATTGTTGCGCGCAGCTCTTTTGTCGACTAGTTTTTCGACCAAAGCGCTTTTCATCAGCATCATCAACAGCGGCTACGGCTGCGGCAGCGACAGCGACAGCCTCATCTCCTTCTTTGCCTTGGCTGACTTCCGCCTGCGCCAAGCAATTTGCATGGCAAAAAAGTGTTGCCTACTTTTGTGCGCTACTCAAGGCGACTTTCGTCCGCAAATTGCAATGCATCGCGCTTAATAGCTGCTTAGTCGGGTGTATCTCTATGTGTGTGTGTGCATGTGTGTGTGCGTGCAATTAAGCCTTTGTCTCTGGAGACGCAACGTGCGCTTTGTCCAGCCATTCTTTGTAGCTGTCTTCAGTCAGCTGAAGTTGACGTTCGCATTGACGTTGACGTTGACGCTGACGCGAACGCTGACGTTGACGCTAACGTGAACGCTGACGTTGACCAGAGAGGCCACTTACAATGGACAAAAGTCAACACAATTGTGTGCAAAATCGCTAATTGTTTTTTATATGCAACTGAGCAGTTAACAGCTGCTAAGTTAACAGTTAGGGAACTGCGCTGCACTTAGCAGCTGTTGAATTAAGAGAATAATAGCAGCATTGCTTCATATACTTAACAGCTGTTAGCGCATGTCAGCTTCTTATGCTAACAGAATTCAATTATGTTAGCATGGCTGCTATATTAAATTAGCCTATTTATATTAGCCATGTTTACATGATTGGACTACATTAGCATATAAATTGAACAGATGTTGAGGAAACTCACATATTCAAGACTAAAAGCAACAAAATTGAATATGTAATTGCTTAAAACCCAATAGATTAATCGAGTTTGTGCGACTTGAAAATGTTCTATTAGCAATATATACATAAATAAATAAATTAGCCAGAAAGTACTCGAATTAAAATCTAATGAAAACTTTTGATTTCTCGGGCTCGAAAATCAGACATAGATTAGTCAAGTTGCTCTCCTGCCAAGCCAACTTTAGATATACAGTCAAGCATCAAATAAGTGAAGCACATTCTTTTCATATGACACCTTCCTATATTTAGTTCCTAGATACAGACGCCAGAAGCTTTAGCTCAATTTCAGCTGTTGGTTATTCGAGTGACTGGTCAAAGGTTGCCTCCAGTTAGAACCGCCCACATTGCCAGCAATTCTTTCTTTCAAACTTTTGCTGTCACACAAATATCTCACATATCGTTAAACTTGTTTTTAATTAACTGGAAAACATAGTTGAAGAACTATGCAAGCGCACTTAGTTATACTGACATTGACAAAGCAGCTTACGACACGCTTCTGTCTATTTGTGCGTGCAGCATTTGAAACGCCAAAGCAATTTAACTCAAACAGCAGCAGCAGTGGCAGCAACAGCAGTGGCAGCGGCATCGGCATCGACAGCGGCAACACGACGAAGACAATGAAAGTTTTTGGAAACTCTTGAAAGTCAGAAAACTTACGACTCAAATTTCCATCTGAGCTTTAGCTCTGCCCTTCTTACAACTGTTTAACTGAATAAGAGTTGAGCAAATACGAGCACTCGAGCCTTCAAAAAGAAAGTTTCGCTTGAGCTGCCTTCTATTTCTGCTGCTTGCCTTTGCCTCTGCCTTTTGTGTTGTGTAGTAGCTCTCGTATTTGCTCTACCATGCCCACGTTCATTGTAATCGGACATTCTTGTCTGTCTTGTACGACTCGTACCAAACAACAAAGTGGAAAAACTTGAGCAGAACTTTTTTTTTTTTTGCAGCAAGGGGCCGCACTGTGAAACAACAGCAAAAAAAGGCCAATAAGACAATTTTTAATATGCATAAATCAAAGCAGCGATGCCAATAGCAGCAGCAGCAGCCACGCCCAGCGCTCTCAATTGGCCTTTAACATGGTCTGAATACATTTGAAAATGTGCTAAAAAAGGATATGAGGTTTTTGTGGCAGAAGGAGGTTTAATCGACTATAAAGACAGAAGGTTGTTAGGTATATGATAAATGTATGTTGTGAATCTTTATGAGTGGCTGAGTCAATTAAGCTATATCCATTTGAGATATAAGAGTCTAGGGTCTATTATAATATGCCATAAACATTTCCAATGTCTTTGAAAACTTTTGATATCAGCTAGGGTCAGGGTATTTTCTAGTCAGGGAATGCCAATTGAAGCAAATTTACATATTTTTATTTTTATAATATATATATATTATTTTTATAATATATATATATATATATATATATATATATATATATATATATTCTTGACTGCTGTATGTGTGGCTGAGTCTATCCATATCTACTTCAAATTGATGAGTTTATCATCTTTGACATAAAAGCATAAGACCATAAACATGATTGAAACAGCAGCTTTTTCGCGGTTTAGGGGTAAAGAGGTATATATATTCTTAAGCGCTGTATATGTGGCTGAGTCTATCCATATCTATTCAGATAGATGAGTTTATGGTCTTTGGCCAGCAGCTTTTATCTCGGGTTAGGATATCTTCTAGTTAGGCACTACCAATTGGAGCCTTTTTAAATGTTTTTCTTTTTATTTTAGCCACAAGACTGTAAGGTAAATTATTCTGGAGCGAGTTTATCTATAGCTCTTTAGAAAGAACAGTCTAAAGCCTTTGGCATATGAGCACTAAGCCCCAAACACGATTGTAACAGCAACTTTTAGCTTGGGTCAGGGTATCTTCTAGTCAGGCAGTACTACATTTACATGCTTTCCTTTTTTATTTTGCCAAACTCTTAAAAACGGGATGTACATATGGGTTCGTCCATCCATCCGTGCGTCCGTCAGTCAGTGAGTCGCTCAGTCATATACTCACAAGCTTCCTGTTTCCTGCTCGGGGCTAAAAATGGCAGCAGTGAGCTGACATCACGTTCGCTTGGCTGACATCTGCCTGTCCTGGTCGCCCGTCAATGGCTAAAAACTCAAAGTGAGCTCGATGTCGCAATTGTATTGACCCTTTTGGCCTCCATCTATTTGGCGGCAAGATAACGATTTGTGGCCGACATTTCCGTGCCGAGCTCAGTCTGAAGCTGAGCTTGAACTTTGCGAATGTGTCTCCTGCTGCTGCTGTTGTCGACAGCTCATCTAATGTGATGGGCGGCTCATCTGCTGGCTGACAATTCATTTTGCTGCAGCTGTTGATGCATTGCGTCACATTACACAGCCACTTTGTGGCAGGGAGCCAGCAGCAGCAGCAGCAGCAGCCGCAGTGTGCGCGAGCGCGTCATGCTGTGCAAATTACGTATACGCCGCATGGGTCGACACTTTGCTCTCCTTTTTGACAACTTTATTTGGCCAGAGCTTAACAAGTGCAGAGTGCTTAGCTAGGTAAGTTTCTAATATGTTAAGGCAGACACACACACAGAGAAACACCCACTCCTATACACACCCACTCATACACACCTGACTGCAAATCCCGCAGCTGAAATTTCGCTACGTTTTGGGACTTTTGCCAGTGCTAAAAAACGTGCCAGAAGTCACGCTACATGGCCTAATGTCATTTGCATATTTATGCAACAAACTCTGCCATCGCATTTTCAAGCCCGCCCCGTAACGCCCTACGGCCCTGCCACCTGCTAAGCCACCCGCATTCTAGCCCTTTTTTATATGTATTTCTTGAGCTACATTATTTTTATTGTTGTGCTCGGGCAAATATTGAAATTGGAATACAAATTAAAAAGCTTTTAATGTAAACAGCCGTAAAGGTTCTCAGAACTGTGTGTGACCCATCCACACAGCCAGGCAGCCAGTCAGTTGGCCAGCCTTTTATTTTTCAATTTTCTGCGTAAGTTTTCAAGCTAAACGGCCACGCCTACTTCTCGCTATATGTTTACTTTGGGCGTGGGCGTAAGAAAAAAAAAAAAAAAGAAGAAGAAGAAGCAGAAAAGTGTATGCCTGCAGCCATTTTGATTTAAAAGTTCAGGCGGTCCCAGCCCGCAGAATAAAGAAAACCCGAGGATACAGTTTAAAAAAACAAAAAACAAAAAAAAAACAACAAAATTAATATGTGCGCATCTGATTTCTGATTGTGGGTGGCATCGAATTGGTTAACATTGGTCAAAAAAAAAAAAGAGTTAATTCTGACAAAGCAGAAGTCGAAAACAGGAACTGAAATTGCACTTGTTAATATTTATAATTTATAAAAGGTTGAATTACATTATTTGAGAAATGTTGAAGTGATTGTGTTGAAAGTGTGTGGAAAGCTATTTCAAATAATAGTGATTCATTTTTCTGTAGATAAACTAAGCTAAAAGTTTCTGGAGTTGAAGTGCTATAGAGATTTGTTAAAAAATTTCAACAAATTCTGTGATTTTTATACTTTGAATCCATTAGAAATAAGAAATCAAGGTATAATATTTTTTTTTTTTTTAAATATTTATTAATAGTTTCAATATGTTTTAAAATATGAGAAAATCAAGCACGGAAATATATTCATTCAAAGTTTTTTTTTTTAATACTTCAAAGTACTTTAAAAGTATACAGGATTAAAAATAATTCCCACTAGACATTTAGCCAGCATTTTTTCTGCCATCGTCCCAGCATTTCTAAAATTTTGGTGATCCAGTTCAGCTTCTCCCATTTCATCTGCACAATTGTAGCCTCCCTAGCCCCCATTGAGCCTCTAAAGTTTCGGGGACCAAAAAAAGTAAAAACTTGGAAATACGATAACCTCTGCATCATTTGAGTCTTTGTTTTTGGCCAAAAATTTGAAACAGTTTCTTTGCTGCATTTTTTTGGAGTAGGCAAAAGTCAAAAGCAAGCCAAAACATGTCCAAGCTGTCAACAGTTAACTGAGCACTCAAAGCGATCGAATTTGATGGCCAAAGTGGGGCAACATAAATTCCACAAATTGAAAATGGAATAAACGTGAGCCATAGAAATCAAAAATTAAAACTAGCAAAACTTTATGACCAAAATTTAAGAGTATAGAGTAAAAGAATTTATAATATATGCCAGCTATTTATGATTTAGATTATATATATAAGCTATGATAGAAATTCTTGAAATTCTCAATATATCCTTGTTAAGCTGAAGGAAGTAGGTGTTAACAGGTGACCTAGAGCTACGATTGCAATACAACTCAAAACTTGTCGCATTCCCAGTTGCCAATTTATCTTTTGCTCAAGTTTTTGCTATACTACATATATATATTTATATTTATATATATATGCATATATACATGTATGTATATATCCAATAAGTATATGTTTTATCTACTGCAGCAACATTCGCTGACTGCAATGTAAAACTTTCAAACCGGCCCACATATGGCAAAAGTATTTCTTGTTCGTTCAGTTTTTTGTTTCACTTTTGTCTTTTGGCCATGTGCGGGCCCAGCTGGGAATGTGAAATTGTGAAAATTTTGTGCCATTTTTTCTTTGGTAAAAACAAAAAGCAAAAAAAAGAAGAGGAAGAGAAAAATGTCAGCTTGCACGTTGGCTGGCTGACATGAAAGATACTCATGTTACGGATGCGGATACAGATACAAATGCGCTCGAATAGCTCGCTTGAACCATGACCAACAAATTTGCCATGCCCAAAAAAAAAAAGACAGAGTATGTGAGTGTATGAGTGTATGAGTGTGTGTGTGTGTGTTATGCTTTAATTTTGCATTTTACAATTTTCATTTTCAGTTAAACTAAATGTGCGTTGCCCCGCATTCTATGCTGCGTGCTCCACAAAGTAAACAGCAAAACAAACTGGGCCTCGACGACTAAATAAACAAGAGAAACCAAGCAGGACGTAAACACATACCAAAACACCAACACACACAGACAGACAGACACACACACATACATACAGACAGACAGACAGAGAGATATGTAGAAAAAACAATTTTAGCATTTCACTTTGCACAGAGCTGAAGTATTGACCAGCTTTTGTTAGGCTGAGCGACAGAACTCAGATACAGATACTTTTATACATATATGTAGCTAAATATAAATACATGTATATATGTATATATTTGCCATTTCAATATTTTTTTGACAATCTCTGCTGCAGCAGTTCAAAGGTCAAATGGAGTTGAGAGTGAGAGAGAGGGCAGCTGAGTGCCTGTTCGCATTTGTAGCCTGTGCTTTGTGTTTGTGTTTGTAGCTGCCTATTGGCCCGCAGCACAAAGTGCGTATAATTATGGCAGCATAAACAACAACAGTACACACAAACACATATGCACAAACATACACACACACACATATATATATGCACACACACGCGCGCTCTGCTGGAGTTGACGCAATTTGAACAGCTGCTTTCCATTTGCCTGCCTCAACATCCTTCGCCTGTGCGTGTTAATGGATTTTACTGTTTTTGCAGCTTTTGCTTACAACGGGTCTTTTTTTCCATCTCGTGTTTGTTGTTGCTGTTGTTGTTTTGTACTGCAGTTGCATAATTGAAAATTAATTATTTACAAATTGTTAAATTGGCAGACGCTTAATGTGCCACACGTGGCGCCGGCAGTTATCAATCAAAAGCTCTTTAACTGCCCACTTAAATCAAACAATTACACATTACAACGAAATAGATATTGACAGCGATATTCTATTAGCTCTTTCGCTACAGTTGTACTTTACTATAAGGCACAAATTGCTCATTTTTTTTGCAGTTTAGTTAATTTTTCATAAATTTGTATACGTAATTTTTTCAGCTTATGATTAAAATCAACTAAGAACAATTTTTAGTTATTTTTTTTTTAAGAGAAGAGAAAATTCAATTAAAAAATAGGAAACTTTAACATGGGGTCGTTAAACAATTAATTAATAACTATTTTATACCTTTATATTGTTTATATACCTTATATACCTTTACTTATAATAATTATTTTATAATAATATATATATTATATATAAGATAATAATAATAATAATATATAATAATACGTTATTTTTTCAGCTTAGAACAATTTTTAGTTATTTTTTTTTTTAAGAGAAGAGAAAATTCTATTTAAAAATAGGAAATTTGTCTTTGGGCATGGGGCCTTTAAAAAATTAATTAATAATTATTTTATACCTATATATATTTTATATACCTTATATACCTTTAGTTATAATAATGCTCATAAGAATTTCTATACTTATACCTTTACTTATTCTTTTTATTTATGTCCATAATGATGCTTATACTTTTACTTTTACTTATACTAACCATTATTCTTAAACTTCTAATTTTACTTATTGTATTTATACCTAAACTTATACTCTTCATGATTTCTAAAAATATACAAATCAAGTTCATTTCCTGTCTGTCAATCGCATTTATCTCATCTAAAGCTCTCAGCATATTGCAAAAGCCTTTTTATAGTTTCCTTCAATTGGTTTCCAAGTCTCTGTGCTTGAGTAAGTTGCCCGGAAGCTGATGAGGATGATGATTCGATTTAGGCAAGCATCACTGTATCTGACATACATATTTATTTATCGAAGCAAGCATAACTGTATCGACACACATATTTATTTATCCAAGGTATATTCTAGGCTCTGTCTGAGCCTCGGCAGCAATTGAATTCGTTCGCATTTGATTTATATTGGAATTTATTCCCTTGGCTGTGTTCACAAATTGATTGATTAATTCAATAAAGCGCTGATAGCAGGAAGCTGACTGCATAACTGGCAACGTGCACGCTGCTCCCTTTTGTGGGCAGCTTCTTCCTACCTGTAAACAGGCAACAAAAAAAAATGAACTGAATTGAAATGAATATCCATTTCAGAGATTGGCTTTTTATGCAACTGAAATTTGAACTGAATCAGCGCTGAGCTGAGCAGAGCTGAGCTGAGTGGCAAGTGATTAGAGTAATGCACTAGCCATGAAATTTTAGTGCAGCGCTTGCAACACTTGCAACACTAGCAACAACTGCCATTAAGCTTGAACAGCAAAAGTCAATATAATAAACAAGTCGAGTCGAGTCGAGTCGAGAGCGAAAGAGTCAAGCACAATTGTCCTCATTCATTGTACACGTCTAGCAAAATGGCATCCTGCTGGCGCTTGATACAAATGAAATGGAGCACCAGCAAAAGAAAACTGTGAAGCAAAATTACTGAAGAGTGAATGCTCTTATGGGACTGCTTATAGATATAAAAGGTACTATGAAGAGAGGCATGTTAATATAGAAAAATATATTATATATGTAAATAATATATAATATAGAAAAATTCTACGAAATGTTTTCCTTTCAATATTATAAACATTTCACGGATTTTTTCAATGTTGTAGAGACTTCCTGGAATTTTTCTATACGTTAGATAATGAAACTCTTCTATTATTATTTCTTTATATGTTAAAAGCATAGTTAAAGTCTTATATTGTCATTTCTTTATATGTTAAGAGCATAATGAAATTCTTAACCAATCTGTTCTTTGTATGCTAAAAACATAAAGAATTTTTTTGCCATTTCTTTATATGTTAAGAATAATGAAATTCTTAACTAATCTGTTCTTCGTATGTTAAAAACATAATGAAATCCTTAATTATAATTAAAAAAAAAAAAGAAATATATTCTCTATTTCTCTATTAGCTATAACTCATTTCTATGTTTCCAATTTGCTATGGAACAACTATTCTTGTAAAGCTTAAAAGGAATATAAGATATAGCATAATTATTTCTAATATATATTCACTTTTATTACTCTCTTCTCATATATATATATATTATTATGCTAAGACCTATAAAATAATAAGCATATATTTAACTACTTCAAGTACATTGCACATTCCTTAGCATATGTGTGGTACCCTCGGCAAGGACATAAAAACAATTCGCTACTGTCAATATGTCAAACACACACACACACACGCAGCTCTACACTCACACACACACACACACATACACACAAAGTTCGAGTCGAAGGATAACAGCAAATGTTGTTGTATATGCTGCGGCCTGTCGCTTGTTTCTGGTCTTTAATTTGCTCTTGCCGTCAGTATACGATAACAATAACCATAACCGTGGCCATAACCGAGACATGCACAACGACACACACACACACGCACACCCACACACCCACACACATACACAGTGTATCTATCGTGCATGAAATATGCGAATGGAATTGATATTGATGCAAATGAAAAATGTCAACTATTCGCGCTAGTAACAAACTGCGAATGCTACGAGCAAAGCTGTCACATGCAGCAACATAATATGTGTGTGTGTGTGTGTGTGTGTGTGTGTGTGTGTGTGTGTGCGTGTGGTTGTGTGCATGTATGTGTGTCTGCTGTCACATGGCAGCACTAGCCCCTTTGTGTGTGTGCTTCCCGTGCTTTCGATGTTTATTTATTCATTACAAGTAATACGCGTATGCCTTGTGACACGCCCCTTTTACATATGCTTCCCCCTGCAGCTGTGTAATGTAATATTTTTGTACATTTTATATGCATGTCATTTGGCAAGCTGCATTTTAACAGCAGCAACAACAACAACGACTCCAACAAAAACATGCTGAGAGCGAAAATTGTAAAAATATGATTAAGACACGGCAGCACAGGTGCTATTCAGAAGAGGGGGAGGGGCAGGGCGACGACCACTGGCAATGTTCATTTGTAAGTTAAGTAAAAAGCATAAATAATTCTGCATTTAACTAATGAAAAGTTGGCCAGAGCATATGCTGCTCTATAAGAGTATTACGCTGACTATCACTAGCACTCTACCTCTCTACCTCTCTCTCTCTCTCTTTCTGAATATAGATACATATATATATATATATATATATATATATATATATATATATCTTCGTCTCTACTTGGACTTGCTCACTAAGCTGCGGCTAAACGCCTTGTTCAACTAGCGCAAAAGCATTTTAAAGTTTTTCTGCTGCATTACTAGAATTTGCTTTTGAGTCAGCCGAATCTATGGACAAATGCTAGAAGCTGATTGCTGCAGATTAAGCAGGCTAAGCTAGATTTTGGCAGTCAAGTATAAGACTGTATTAATAGAGCAGAGAGACTGGAATAATAGAGTACTGTTAGTGAATATATGTCAGACTTAAATTTTAATTTGCAGAAGAAATTTGCATTGACTTCTGTTGACATTTTGAGCTAAGACTTCAGCTAATCAAAAAACCTGTACATCCAAAGCCTTTCAAAAAGTCCCTTGTCATCCCCATATATTCCCCAAATTTCATCCTTTTTTCACTGAACTTACGAACTTTTGAAGCTAAGACTAAAAAATATATTATTAAATATCTTCAATCACTTTTGTTTCCCCCTAACTGGTAATTTATTGAACACAAAATGGCATTTCTTAAAATAAAATGAAATTAAAATATTATGATGTATGAATTCCATTCGCTGCACATTTATTTGGCAAACAACCTATTGACCGGAAATGCGCATATTTATTTATGTAAGCAAAGAAAAAACATTATTAAGCCAAGCCTTTGTTTATAAAATACAAATAATGTAAACAGTCGAAATTCCTTGGAAAATGTTGCCTGGAATTTGTATAAATATTTTTTTCTTGCTTTTCGTTTTGCTGCTAAGACAAATATTTGAAACGTTTGTTGATATTTTTGCATACATACATATATGCAAAAAAATTAAAATAAAATAAAAAACACTGAAAAGTTTCAACAATTTCTTTGAATTGCAGACATATAGTATAGTTAATATTTAAGAGCACGTATGCATATATTTATATACAAATATATACATACATTATGTATGTACATACGTAGAGCTCTCAATTAAAGGCAACTGCTGCCAACTGGCTTTGCAGCTTGCTACGCATATTCAGGACTCGCATCAAGTGATTCTAGTTTACAATTTTGCAGGCTATTCATGTGGGCGTATTTATGCTTAAATATGAGTACACACAAGCACACACAGAGATAGCGAATATCTCTGTTTATATGTTTGTGGCATGGACATTCAAACAGTAAACATTTCAACAAGCTTTCATATCAGCAACGGGCAAAGGCGAGGAGTCGCATCGGCTGGACCGTAAATTACAAGCGAATGCGCCAATTAATCATACGCACTGTTTGCCCAACCGTGGCAAGGCCAAATACAGAATACAGCAAAGCAAAAAAGAGAGACAGAGAGAGAGAGAGAGATGGAAGGCTGATGGCGTCGATAGCAAAGTAGACCACGCCTCCTCCTGTGTAATAGCGCACATTTTATAAATAGTCAAACCAATTTCAACAGAATGCATTCATTTCGACATATATTTTATATTGTTATTGATGCGCAGCATTATCTCTTTGATGCCCTATGATAAATGTGTGAAAACAAGGTATATTGAGGTCTGTAGAAGACTGTTGTATAATAAAGATTGGCTAGTGCTTTATTAAGATTAGGATCATAAAGCTTAATAACTTCTTAGCTTAGTGTAGATATAACATTTACTAGTGGATTACAGGGTATATGCATATTAAGCCTTGTTCCTCACAGGATATCTACTCATCAAGGGTGCATCAATTCAGCTACTGTTTACAGAGTATTTGTTAGTCAAACATTATATTCTACAATGATGAGATGTTTGAGCTGATCGCAAAGAATCTGCTAAATTCTAAAAAATTATAGGCTCATAACAGGACATCTTTACGTTAAACAGTCTATTCCTTTGCCTTCATACAACATATAATATGGTTTAATATTGTATATCCTATCAATTTTTCCTTATATACATGTACATCACATGTAATTTACAGGGTATCTGTTCGCCTGGCACTCACTGACATTTTCATTTTAATTCTTGGTCGTCTGTTAAATAAAATTAATTTGCATTTTGTTGGGCAAACTGCGTTTATTAAAACTAATAAATGCAATTGCATAAATTTTCCACAACGATGCAGTCCATGAAAATTGCCAACAGGTGGCGCCACTGTGCGTGTGTGTGTGTGTGTGCCTCAGTTACTAGCAGTTCATATGCCGCACGCACTGTGTGTCCATAAATTGAATATAAACACAGGCAGGTGGTCCAGTCTGATGTAGGTCCTGCTGTTCGTCCTCCCCCCACACCCTGGCATCTCTTGACCTGCTCACCTGTAAGGTAGACCAAAAACGTTGCTCTGCGGTCGTGTGCGCATAGAAATTCATGAATTTTAAAGCCGGAACATCAATTGAGCGACCGTCGAGTCTTTGGACCTCACTGTCTGTTTGCTGTCCTCTCGCATCCTGTTCTGTTGTGTCCATTATGATGTTATCAAACACACACACTCTGACACACTCAGCTCCAGCTGTGATTCACACATCACACACACGCACACACACGCACACACACACATGTGGTTTAGATTGACAATTCTGCTAATTTTGTACTCAAATGTAATTTACGCTCAAATTACATTTCCAACTTGCAGCTCAGATTACATTTTGACCAAGCCACGTCCTGGCTGTCCTGTTCGTCCTGTCCTCTCGGCCTGCTCTATATTGACCCCCTTCCCACCCAAATTGTATTACCAATTCTAATTTATATGTCGTTTAACTGTTGCCCATTTGCACGCCCGTAGACCAGGCGATTGTGTTTTGTTGTTGCTACTCAGCATCCATAGCTAATATTGAACATATGCAGAGATAACATGTCTATATATAGATAAAGGTATAGGTGTATATATCTATATATATATATATGTATCTCTGGTAACTTTGACAGATTGAAACCTTATTGATGGCTTGCCTGATTGATGATCGATTTGGCTAACAGAAATTTTACTGTTGCCTGCAAAACAACAAGTTTCACAAGTTTGAGCTATTTCTGTGTACATGAGGCAAATCAATTTTGCACGAAAATTCAGGAAAATTGTGAAAAATTGTGTACGAATTGCACACAGCTGCAACAGATTTCTATCTCTATTCGTGCAACAATGCTAATTGAATTTTTATCACAAACTTTGTGCAGTAAAAGAAAAAAAAAAAAGAATATAATTTCAGCAAACGATACAGCAATATTTCAGACAGCTCAACAAAATATGATTAGGAAAATGCAATTATTTTTCATTGACTGCGCTAAGTAGCAAAAGAGAAAAGTATTTTTTTAAGTACGCAGGAAAAAGTTTGATATCTGTGTAATAATTAAATGAGAATGGAGGAAAAGGAGAAAAACAAACGAACAATTAAGTTCGAAATTTCGTATGATATAATATAATAATATGAAATATATATAACATTTTATTGAGTACTAAAAATATGTATTGACATGTTTGATTAAGGTTAGCTTAAGTAAAAATATCAAATTTGACTATTTACATTAGGAGTACATTACTTCAGCTGCTCAGCAGCTGAGTCTCTGCCTCTGTCTGTTCATATTAAATACTATCCTAATGTTCTCTTTACTCAATGCACATCATCACGTACATTTATAGATAGCTTAACATATATATATTTTTCTGCTCTAAAACTAACTTGAACTCTGCCGAACAACTCTTGAGCTGTGTTTTTATTCTTGAGTGCTTGAGTGGCTGTTACCTGCTATATAAGCTCACACCTGCTGCAGCGCTGCTTCAGTTGCATTCCAGAGTTCGAGCTGGTCAGTCGCAGAGTGCAGTGTTGTTTCGTGTAGTAGAGTGTATTTATTTTGTTTTTTTTTTTTTATATATATTCAACTTCCTACTAAAACTAAGTATTCTTTAAGCAATTTTTAAAATTAATTAACAGCTATATTAATTATATTAATATGATAATGTTAATAATACAACATAATGCTAGGCACAGATATTCATTCATCATCATGTTTATTATGATGATGGTCATTATGATGTTCTTCACGATAAGCATAGTTATGTTTATAACGATCACAGAAATTATCATAATAATTATCATAATGATATTTGGGATGCTTAGGTGATCACAATAATATGATGCTCGTAATGATAATATGAATATATTTGTAAAAATAAATAATCAGAATTATTTTGATTAAAGAATATTAGTTTAATTCGTATTAATATTATATTAATTTAATTTAATTAATTTAATTTAATTATCATAATCAATTTAGGTACAGTACAAAATTAAGAGGGATAAAAAGATGTAGAGAGGAAATGAATATGATGAAGTAAAGATGAAAAAAGGGAGAAGGATTGATGAAGTGCAGGAAAAATGAAAGAGATGACGGGAGAGAATCGTAGAATTACATGAACAGAGAGACAGTTAAAGAGAGGGAGATTAAGAGCGAGCTAGAGATGAAGAGGAACGAAAAAAGAGGGAGCTAGAAGGAAAGAGACTGAACGTGATAATGAAAACAAACTTAGAATTAAGAGCTACCGCTATAGAGGGAGATAAAGCGACAGTAACAGCAATATCACGAGCCATACTTGGAGAGAGAGAGAGAGAGAGAGATATATCATAAAGCTATAGGGAGTCGGAACAGATTTTAGAAAGGAATAAAGCAAATGCAGGATTGAGAGAGCGACTTAGAGCGAGACGGCCAGCCGTTATACGATGGTACTCCAAGGCTAAAAGTAATTTTAAGTCCCTCGACACAAACCCTTTCCAAATTCAATCAATTAAAGCAGTAATTACGAAATATATTTCTCTTTCGATACCTAAGCAAACACAGAAAACCGAATCGCTTGCTTATTCAATGACCAATCCAAACCCAAAGAGTCCTTGAACACAATAGCGAGAAACACTTCTCCGATTTTCTCTTCATTTCAGTTTCGTTTTAATTAATGCCAAACTTAAGCAAATATTTTGCAAATGTTTTTCATTGTGCTTGGCGTTTTGCGTTCGCGCTCTCTACCCAGCAATTGAGTACGGCTTTTGCTTGAAATATAATCAGCTTTGCGGACTGAAAAACAATATCGCATTTCGACTTAGGTATTTCAATGGCAACAACAGCAGCGGCTACAGCAGCAGCCGCAGCGGCGCGTAGAGCGTGCAAATTAAAATATTACGTATACGCCGCGTTTATTTTTGTTTCATCTGGGCAAAGCAAAGTTTTTTCTGCTGTGGCTGTAGCTGCGCCTGCATTTGACAAACTGCATGGCAGGAGCTGCGCGTCATTGCCATTCATCGCGGCCCACGGCTGAGGTGTGCTCTGACAGTGGGCGTGGCAGTAGTCGAGTGGAAGCAACAAATGAACATGCGCTCGTATGATGGAGCGCTTGGCAATGCGAGCGCAATGACGACACTTCAAATTGTTTTGTGCGCGTGTTTTTCCAGCTCGCGCTGCTGCCCGTTTCGCCCACGTTTAGTCGGGACACATTCATCAAAATGCTGGCGACATTCATCACGTCATTCATGTCAACATCCACATCAACATCACGAGAATGTCGCCAGGTTCAGCGTCATTTTCATTGTCTCTATCAGCGTTTAGACTACGCTTACTTGAAGTTTATAGCTTTTAGCATACGGCGGAGGCAGCCAGGCGTGGGTGTATGTGAATGCACTGAGAGAAAAAAGGATTGATATATGATATATCTATAACTTTATGAGGAAAACCTCCAGACTTGACATGGAAAAGAAATATTTATCTACATTTTTGCTTTGAGATTCTGAAAAATCAACTAAATATCCTGAAATCTAAAACTTAACTGAACAAATTGGATATTTGAGCTGCTTGAAATATGAGCAAAGATGAGAAGAGCTTTAAGGACAAGCATAAGCCATGTGAACAAACAGCTTGGCAGGGTATTAATAGAACCCTAATGCGTAGCCAGAGTCAACATAAAAGCAAATATATGTGTACTAAGCTGCAGCTAAAGAGATTTGGCTATTTTCAGTTACATTTTATACTCAAGTTAGGGTAGCTCTTAGATAATAATACAGTTAACATCTTAAGTATAGATTTCAACTGCCTAACAACTTTTTCTATACTTAAGGTAGGGTATATTAAAGTCGAGTTTTTGCTATAATCTAGATAGGGTAGTTTTTAGTCAGCCATTTAGACTCCAACAATCTAGCTAATAACTTACTTAGATTCAAGCATTTTACAACATTTTTTACATCTAGGTCAGGGTATATCATAGTCGTACAGCAGTCATTAATTTCTGTCATGTGATTTGAGATGGTTTTTATTTCTGCTTGCTCGAGAATAAGATTAATTAGCTGGACCTGTAACTGTAGCTGAGGGCAAAAGCTGTAGCATGAAACATAACTGCGGCTAAAAATTGAAGGCGACACAGCAGCGGCAGCGGCAGCAGCAGCATTAGAAGAAGAAGAAGAAGCAAAAGCAAAAGCAGAAGATGAAGAAGCAGAAAAGGAAAAGCTGATGTTGAGCGATTTTGTTGGGGCGCAACGCAAAGGCAAACACCTGAGATTTCCGTTTCCGTTGGGACTGTTGGAAAATGTTGTTGCTCGCTACGCTTTGTTCCGTTACACTCTATCTATCCCTGTCTCTGTCGCTCTGCATCTCCCTCTCTCTCTCTCTCTCTCTCTTTCTCGGTCTATATGTCTATCTTTGTTGCATGTCGTGTATTCTCTACAGTTGCGTTTCCTGTTGCCTTGCCAATATCCGCTAACCGTTTACCTTTGCTTTTACCCGTACTCTTGGCTTTAGCTCTACGTTGACTGTTTAGCCAGTAGCTTTAGCTTTAGCTATAGCTTTATCGTTAGCTGTTTTGTCATTGTTACTGCGCCATGCAGCCGTCCATGTTCCGTGGGCTCTAATTTATTTATGTTGTCAAATTACACGACATAAATGAATCAATGGCTCCTGCGGCAATTGCCCAATAACCAGAGCCAGGTCACATTATTCTGCCAAGGACACCTGGACGGAGTCTGTACGTGTGTGCGTGCAGCTGCGGCTGACTTATTATGAAAAATTGTGCATTGATTAATGCAAGCAGGCAGGCAACGGGGCGTGGCAGCAGCTCATACTACTCATAATACAACAATCCAAATCCACATACATACACACATGGCTTGGTACGTGCTGATTGCACTTGGCCTCGCTGATTGCAGCCTTGTTCTGGCAGCTGACATTATTTAAGCCAAGCAGCATTCCCCCTAGCTCTGGCCAAACCAAATTGCCAAATACTTGAACACATAAATCAATTAATTCTAAATGTCAGCCGACATTGTAAACATAAACATGAACAAACTTACACACAAATCTTGATCAAATGTTGGTGCCATCACAGCGGGTCGTCGCTAGCTTCTTCCACTCAAGTGCTACAAATAGAGCCCTAAAACAGATAAGGCAATATACACACATACATACACACATATATAAATAAATAGATATTTGTCTATACATATACTTATGCCAAGTTTCACGCCATGCGACCGCACACAGCTGTGAGCCACTGTCTATGGACTGCTTTTTATCTATGTAGTTGTTGTTCTCCATCTCTTCTCCTTCTCTTTGTTGGTTGGTTAGTGCCACATCATTTAATGAAGCGTTCGCATTGTTATTTACTTCGGCTTTCAATATGTGGGCGGGCTCGTTTTTTTCGTTTTTTTTTTTCAATTTTTTTGTTGCCTTTTTTATTAATGGTTCCCGTGCGTTTTCAATACCGAAACCGAAGACCCCATGTAAAGCACGTAGCCGTAGCCTAACAACAACAAAAAAATAATAATAATAATAATATGTCTCTTTAACCACAATAGGCTTGGGCATGTACATAAATTTAAACTTGAGTGTCTTAAGTATATGAAATTTATGCGACGTGACTTTAAAAGGGCAATTTATCTACCCTTGAAATGTCTTTTACAACACTTGGTTTTAAAATATGAATTTAGAGTATTGGAAAGATTAATTTAATTAGACTATGCTTATCCCTTAAATTTACTTGATACTAAAATGTTGCCCAATATTGACAGTTTATAATATTGGTCTCTGATGGTTGAACTTCTAATACTTCTAAAGTATAACTACAGTTAAGATTTGCATGTTAACTTCTGACTCAAACGTTCTATAAAATTGCTTAGCACCTTAAAAGTAAATCTGGATTGCTCTCAGCTTTATTGAGGACTTTGTAACATATGTGAACACATGTCTACTAGTATTAAAGAGACTCATAGGCTCTCCATAAAATATGCCTAAAATCAAGTTTCATCTATAGAGTTTGAAATTAGTGCTCTAAAGTTATCAAAAATTCTGGCAATCAAATATTTACTCACAACATTTGCTTTTTAAAGCAGCAACTTTTTATGATTTTCAATTTATGGTCTATCTACAATTTGCATAATATGTTGGAATACCGCATAAAACGTTTATGGCTGGCATTTTACAACACTGCGCCTGATAAACGTTATGGTAATGTAGCAGTTAACAGCCTTTAAGGTAGCTGTTAAATGTAGCGTAAATTTGTTCAAGTGTTCAAGGCTATCTAAATTTTGACTTAAATGGTAAAAAGTTTAAAGCATAAATAATAAATCGATGTTACTTTTTTTTTTGGTTTGCGAGAGCCGCTCGACATGTTTTATTTACAAGGATGTGGAATTAAGCTTAAAACGCTGTCAGCGTGTGCTCATAATGCTATCAAGTCTAATTGAAAACGGTATTAGACAACAATTTGGTATAATCCATACGAATTTATATACATGCCACATAAACAACAACACGACCAGAAACTTGGGCGGAAGTAAATGAGGACTGAGAAGTTGAAGAAGAAGAAGAAGACGAAGAAGACGAAGACGACGATAAAGCGAAGACAGCAGCAAAAATAATTACGCAAACTCACAGAGATATATTTGTGTGTATGTATATAAAAGAGCTATAAAAATGAATACAGTCAATATATGCAAGGGAAAGAACGAAAGGACACAAGGAAGCCAGCTGATAAAGCAGCTGTTGACCCAAGCAGTAGTTTGTAATACCCTGCAGCTGGGAAGGAACTGAGAACGAAAGGATTGACTGCAATTGAGGAAATGAAGTGCAAACTAGCCTTAGGATATTTGAGAAAGAGTTTTATTTTCAGCATAGATGTGTATGCAAAAAGGAAATTTATTTTGCCTAGCACTTTTTCAACATTTTGCAGAACTTGCAGAGAAAACTTTATTTTTTTATACTTTAATTTATATAGATAAGAGAGTTCTTTAGCATACGAATCAATGAAGAAAGAGCAATTAAATAAGATAACTTGATGTATTGAAATTTGTTCATATATTTTTCTATACACTACATTTAGTTTTTTCCTTATTACAGAGCATCTGTTAGTCGAGCATTGTCTCACATCGCCTTCCTTGTCTGTGGTCCCAATATGTAACTGTTAAAATGAAACTTTATGCCAGGCCTTTCATTACCCATTTGTTTCTGGTGTGGCCAACGGACGGGCGATAAGTGATATAAAATGAGCTTGCGGCTTAAGTTATGTTTGCTTCACCTTCGTCCTCTGACCTCTGATCCCACGCCCACGCCCTGGTCACGCCCATTTGAGGCCAGTTAAGCAGCTTGTGGTCTTGTAAATTCATTTAGCAAACTGGCTAAAGAATCCTTGCGACCATTTTGCGCTGGGCGAAAAGTTTTTGAGATTTAGTTCAAGTCTATGGCTCTTCACGTTGGCTCAGCTACTTCACAATTCATCAAAATGTGTGTGGGGTACGGCGATGGTGGGGCGGCAGTAAGGGGCTGGGGTAGGCGTGGCACATTACGTGCACTTTCACTCTGGGCCAAGGGTCTTGTGAATGCTACAAAAAAAAATGTAGAAAACTTTTGAGCCAGTCGCATTCAACGAGTGTGTGTGAGTGTATAGTTGTGTCTGTATGTGTGTGTGTCTGACTGTGTGTGTGTGTGTGTGTGTGTGTATAAATTGTTGTCAAACTGTAGCCAAAACATTTCAAGACGCTGAACATTTCTGTTGTGAAAAGTTTTGTCCAGTTATTTAATTGAATTTAGCACCCGAAGGCGTTGCGGACTTTCCCTCTGCTGCTATTTGCCCCCTCTCTCTCTTAGTCCCTCTATCTGTGCCTGTTTTCTTCTATATTGTATTTATTTTGTTATTTGCGCGCTTAGATTTGTCCTTCTATAGCCACCCCCGCCACGGTCCCCTCACCCAGCAGCCAGCCGCAAACGAAAATGATGTGGCCAAAAAGCTTTTGAGGCCATGTGAGCTGCTGTTGCTGTTGTTGCTGTTGCTGTTGCTGTTGCTGTTGCTGCTGCTGTTGCTGTTGCTGCTGCATTTGCAGCAAAGTTTCTATGGCTGTTTATTAAAGAGCTAAGCACACTTAATAAGCTTATGTACGGCCATGGCCCCAGTGTTGAGCATTGGCGCGTGACCCGCCACTCCGGCCAGTGTTGGGCAGCAGCACAAATGTTTGCCCATTCAATTTACAAAACAATTCAAATTAAATAGAAACTCAGCAATTTCTCAGACTTTGCCTTTGACTCGGCCATCAGCTCCTGTTGGCCCATGGCTGCAGCTCTCCGCTTTCAGCGACAGCGACGACGAGCAGCGAGCAGCGCGCTCTGCTGGAATGTGTTTTTAAAATAATATTGCATAACTGTCAAGCACAGCAGTCACTGCGCCGCGTGCACCATGGCCAGAGTTTATATCATATTAGATGTGGGCAAAGGTAGCCCAAAATTCTAGAGAATTTTTGTATTAGCTGCAGAGTCCATTTCGAGAGAATTTTTGTATTAGCTGCAGAGTCTAAGAGAAGCTGCATAATCCATAAATATATGAAGTATGTAAATAAAAAAAACATGTTATTCTAGAGAATTTTGTTATAAAAGAAGTCTGTTATTGCACTCAGATTAACTATGTACATGGATAACAGAGTTCTGTTATTATACAAAGCTGTTATGTTGATAGCAGAATTAGTTTACAGTACACTATAACAGAAAAATTTTATTTCACAATGCACAACTATGTAAATAACAGTCTGCAAAGATGTTGGAAAAATAAAAGAATTGTTCTATAACATAAGTCTGTTATTGCAGAAAGCTGAACTATGTAGATAACAGATATGTGTTATTCTACAAAGCTATTGTGTAAATTACTGAACTTAGTTATTCAACATATATAACAGATAAATGTTAGTATTCTAAATCTAGTATTCTGCGCAAAGCTGAGCTCTGCAAATAACAGAATATTGTTGAGCTGTTATGTAGATAGCAGGAGATTATAGTAGATAGTATTCAGATAGCAGATTCGAAAAATCTGTTATTTAGTTAGCACAATTGTATTTTTATTTCTAATAATTTATTTATTTATTTATTTGTTAATTGAATTAATTCTAAATAACAATTTGCTTTAATACCAGAGCAACAAAGACCTTCAGGCAATTTCTAATAATAATTTCAACATTTATATCAAATGACAAAGATATTTGACCCACTGTGCGCATGCCAGAACAAATGCAAGAAATAACTCTGCGTTTATGCGAGTTTGTTTTGTATGAGTGCGAAAAAGTTTGAATGTATTTGTGCGTGTGTGAATTTCAGTGCAAACATTTTAATTGCACAAACATAAGTACAACAAATTGAGTGTCAGGAGAGAGCAGCTTGCTTTGCAGCCCAGAGACAAGAATGCATTTCACTGCATAATTCGTTTGGCATTTAATCGGATTGCGTGGCGTGTGCAAGGCAGAAGAAGTTCCCGAGTCTCTGAGTCTCGAATTTCGAATCCTTTTGGCCGTCAACAGGCAGCGACAACTGAAATCGCTTTGGGCTTCATTAATATGCGTAAAACGCAACGGAAACCACGCCAGATTTAATAATATTAAACTGACGACACTGACGATGACGATGATGGCGTCTGGCACAACCTTCGTTTACCACTTAACGAAATATGATGGCTGTGGGTGATGTTTGTGTGTGTGTGCGTGTGATTCGGGCGGTTTACTGTGGTGCGGTGTGCTTGTGGGTCGCCATTAAACGCAATTAATTGCTCACACTTAGCACAGGCCGAAACAGTCAGACCGGAAATTTCAGCAACTGCCGTCAACAGTCAACAAAACAGTCAGCAGTCAGTCGTCACTCGTCAGTCATTATGCAACACTGGCTGGCCGTTGCCGTTGGGCAACACTGGAGAGAGCACTGCGTGGCAGCTAATTACGCACGTATGGCTATTTAAATTGGCTTCGAAATGTTAGTTTTATGTTAATTAACCATTGTTTATGCCAATTAAGGAATCTGCTTTGAGTTTCTGATATGCCGCAAGTACTCAAAGCGCCGCACGACTCAGCAAAAGCCAGAGGAATGGGTGGTTTGGGTGGTTGGGCGGTGGTGGGTGGTGGGTGGTGGGTGGTGGGTGGTTTGTGGAGCGCATAAAGAGCAAAGCTTATGCTTCCGCACAAGTTGATAATCATTTGCAGCTGATGTTTGCTAGAATATTTTAATTATAACTAATCTTTATGGAACAATCTATTGTATTTTAATGCGCCCAAGTGGTGGGCGGAGTGGTGTGGGTCGCCGCAACGACAGTGGGCGCAGAATTTGGGGAGGTTAATCTGGCGCAGATATGCGAGTATATGTGTATATACAAGTGAAAGTGCCTAATATGCCCAATTTTGAATCTTCTTGTTTAATATAGGCAAAATTTTAATTTTAAAAAAATTATCAAAAATTTGTATATAATATAAATAGGTAGTATGATATTCTTTATGCTCTATATGATCTATATAATCTTTTTGATAATAATAATAATAATAATGATCGAAGTGATCTAGATGATCTATATGTTCTATTTGATCTATATGATCTGTAGAATATATTTGATCCATATGATGATGATATTTAATCTATATGAGATATTTGTCTATATGATCTATATATAAACTTTAGAATATATAGAATCTATAGAATCTACATGATCTATATGATCTTTATGATCTATATGATATATATGATCTATATGATATACATGATCTATATGATATATATGATCTATATGATCTATATGATTATTTAATCTATATAATCTATATGATCTATATAATCTATATGATTTATTTATAATCTATGATTTATATGATCCATATGATCTATATGATCTATATGATCTGACGATCATTAAGATACATATAAGTATTGTGTTAAAAAGAGCTATATGCTCTAAATTATTTAAATAATCATCTCCACGATCTATAGTTATTTTTTATAAAATTTTAGCCCGCTTCACATAGCAAAAAAAAAAAAAAAAGAAATACTGCCAAAACTCACAAATTGGCATTCAATTTAACCAATATGTAAACGGAATGCCAATTTGCGAACAAAAACTGTGCTATATACATGTTCTGTAATACCTTTGTATGTTGTGAAATATCCGTAATAATTCGTCAGAAATTCATAATGTTCTTTGTTAATGGACAGGAGTAACAGTTGCTGCTGTTGCTACTGCTGCTGCAGCAACTCAAATCATTGCAGACGGCATAATAAATGTGTATGTATGTGTGTGTGTGTGTGTGTGTGTGTGTATGTGTACATGTGTGTGTATATGTGTATTTTTGGGACACGTCTACAATGGCTCAAGCATATCAAAAAACAAATCCGATTTGTTGTGTGTTGCCCACTCGAGTAATATTCGTTTGCATGAGGGGATACTTACACGGCGAAGACTTACATCTAATTCGTCTCAGATTTGATATGAGACGGAATTTGACAAGTGCTCCTGGAGCAAACAGCCACTGAAACAGAATTCTCAAATGCGCGCGCGTTACTCGAGGCGGGGACTAAGCTGCTGATGCTGCTGCTGCTGCTGCTGTTGCTGCTGCTGCTGCTGCTGCTGCTTTCACAGTCTGTTCTAAGACAATAGGATATGGGTATCCAAGGATCTGTGCCCCACACACACACACACACACACACCTCGCAGCTGGCATTGTTGCCAACGCCAGACGCTGTCATACACACATGTGTGATTACTTATACAGCGAGTGTGTGTGTTTCAGTGTTGGTAAATGCGAGTATATGCATGTAATGTGTGTGCACAGTTCTTTTTTATTACATATTTAAATGTACCTATATATATGTGTGTGTGTATGTGTATATGTCTGTCTAACCGCCACATTTCATTTCACTTAAGCTCTTTTAAACATATTTAAAGTACGTGATGTTAAATGTCTTCAGAGCATTTGCCACACACTCACACACACACACACCAAGAGGCCTCTTAGGCAAATTGTGTGTATGTGTATGTGTGTGTGCTTTCATTCTTTACCTTTTGCATAAGCAAATTTTAATATGTTTAACTCGTTTTGTAGGGAGGCATGGCCAAGTTTTTCAGTCGCAGAGCGTTAATTTTTGAGCAGCTTTCGCAACACTTCGCTGTGTGTGTGTGTGTGTGTGTGTGTGTGTGCGAGTTTGTGTGCATGTGTGTGTCAGTGTGTGGCTAGGCACATAAATGTCAACTGGCGCACTCATCCATCAATGAGCTTTGAAAAATTAACGCTGTGACAGTGACAGTGGCAAAGGACATACCAACGAAACCCAAGCCCAACTGGAGCCACCGACTGTGGCCTGTCGTTTTAAATTATGCAAAACGTTCGCCGAGGCGAGCCCCGCCCACCGCCTACCGCCTCCCGGCTCGGCTTGCTAAAGGTACATGCCCCCAAAATGATGAATTGTGTGTGTGTATGTGTGTGTGTGTGTGTGTGTGTGTGTGTGTGTGTGTGTGTGTGTGTTGGCAACAAACGAGTTGCGCGATACTCAACGGCCACGCCCACGCCCTGAACACTGACCCGCCCCGACTTGCATTGGCTCGGTTTACGAACTGTCCAAATAGATTCAATTCGATTAACTCGCATTGCGCATCGGCATCCCAAAAGGACAACGTGACCGAATGCTGTGTGTGGGTGGCTGGTGTGGCGCAAATTCAAGGATTGTAATGCAAATTTTTACATACACAGCTGCAGAGAAAGTACTTTAAATAGATAAGTCCAGGCTAAAGCGGGAATTTAGGTACTTTGGCACTGGGGTAATGGAAATGTTACGTTTCAGCATCGTTTGCCTTTAAAATGTTGTCGCGGCAATGGGGCGTGTCATTGCTTAAGCTGAGTACAAATTGATTAAACCCGTCGGGGATTATTTTGAGTTTTACAACACTGGAGGTGGAAGTAGGTAGCCATGGAAATGGCAATTGAGGAATTTTTTTTGAAATGGGGGAGGGAAATATTATATATTTAAATCAAATCATAAGCCAAGAGTTGAGATATGAAACAATCCCAAGTTGAGCTCATTTTGATGAGTTTCACAACACTGTAAATGGCTCGAAAGCTATTATAACAAATGTAAATCAAGTCGGGTGATTTAATATTATTTAAAATTGCATATATCAGCTACTATATATATATTTATAGAGCTCTCCAAATTTCGACTCAATTTGCAACAGAAAATTCGATTTTTTAGTGCGTCTCTATGTATTTTATATTAATTTTGCTAATCACTTTTTGAATTTTGATTTAACTAGAGGCCATACACAAATCTACACATGAGTACAGCACGGCAAGCTGCACCACCCACCTATACCAACCACCACCACCACCACCGCCACCAAACCACCAACCACCACCCACCATGTCGACTAACTACTACTGCCACATCCCACTTCCTTTACACAACCCTTCCAGCTTGCTAATATGTTATTTCTTTATGTATTTCTCTTGTCTACTTCTAGTTGTGCTTTTATATTTGCCCATTTTAATGAGTGTAGCTAAAAACAACAACAACAACCAATAAAACAAAGCATTCTTACATCAAAAACAACAACAACAATCATCAATACACAATGTGACAATAAAAACCAAATTAAGTAGTAGAAAACAAAAGCGTTTACAAATAAACAAGCGAGTTGCACCACAACAACAACAACAACAACAACAACCTCCACAAAAAGGAAGCGCATTGAAAACAACAACAACCACACATCAACAACAACAATAAACAACAACAACAACTTAGTTGCCTTTAATGCTGCATATATCCTGAATATCCTGCACATTTAACATCTCGTTGTTTAGCGTCTCTGTCAAAGTCCTTGTGTGTGTCTGTGTGTGTGTGTTTGTCCTTAGACTGCAATCCAAAGCTCCGCCCACCCGCCCCCAACTCCGACTACACACACCTACTAGCTTTCTTGCTCTCTCTCTCTTTTTCTTTCTGTCTTTCTCTGTCTCTCTCTCTCTCTTTCTTCTCTCTGTGTCTCTTTATCTCACCTCGGCAGCCCTGTTTATTGGGTGTCTAGCACTACTAAGCACTAGCACCACAGCACCACTAGCAATCAACAGCGCAGCCAAAGCAACGGGCCAACAATCAAGAGAAACTCGAACCACTCGAACTCGTTATCGATCTCGAACTCGAACTCGAATAATAAGAACCACCACCACTACCACCACCGTTACAGTTAGCCAACGACCAGGTCAGTGTCTGTGTGATTACCCCACTCCTGCTCGCCACACCACCCACATACCAGCACCACAATTGCACATTACTACCATAGATACCCACGGCAGTATTACTACCGCATGGAGCGCGGCACCAGCGGTGGTCAGCAGCAACAGTCGCAGTCGCACCACCACCAACAGCAGCAGCACCACCAGCAGCAGCACCACCAACAGCAGCAGTCGCGACATCAGCATGTGGTATCTGTCCATAGCTATGATCCATATTTGATTGCCGGCGATGCGGATGAGGAGCATACCTCGGGCACATCCTCCTTTGATAATCCCGCCACCAAAAAGAAACCACCCAAGCTGAAGCCCATCCACCGCTCATTGTCGATGGCCATTGATAATTATGCACCGATAGCTAGTGAACTTGATTTAGATTTAGACGATGGCTTCATTGTGCATGAGCAGCCGCTGATCCACCGCTCGGCGTCGCCGCTGCCCGTGCGATCGTCTGCACCGCCGCAGACCCTAGCACTCCCACCACAACAACAACATTTACCCCAACAACAACATACGCATGTAGCTGGTGGCAGCGGTTCCGTTTCGCCGGCACTATCTGCACGCCAGCACCACCACCTACAACAGCAACAACAACAACAACAGCACCACCAACAACAACAACAACAGCAGCAACAGCTGCATATGCACACATTCCAGCAGCTGGCCGCACAGGCAGCTGCTGCACGACACCACCAATTGCCAACACATACGCATGCGCCACATCAGCACCACCGTCAGCACACGCACTCGAGCTCCACAAGCTCACCCACCTCGCATGCGGTCAGCCCAGTGCTTGGCCCGCAGCAGCAACAGCAGCAGCAGCATTTGCAACAACAACAGCAGCAGCAGCAGCAGCAGCACCACCGACAACAGCAACCACAGCCAGATATTTATTTGGTCAGCAGCAGCAGCCTGGGCGACAATGTGGGTCTGGGCATGTCGCTTGGCCTGGGTCGCTCCGCGCTGGGCGGCAGCGGCAGCACATCACCAATTCAATTCATTGATGTCGATGATATGCTGCCGCACCACCCGCACACGCAGCACCACACGCATCAACAACAGCAACAGCAGCAGCTGCAGCTGAAAAAGAATCTCTTTCGGCGCTCAGACACAATTGACGTTCATCCGTCTACCAATTTTCAGATGAAGAAAACGCATTCCTTCCACGCCCAACAGGATCCCGCCGCCATGGAGCAAATACAATTGGCCGTCGCCGCTGGCTCGGCCAGCTCCAGTCGTCGCACCAGCTCGGTGCGTGCCAACTTTCTGATGCCCGGTCCGCCGGCTGGCAAGGAGATCTCACGTTCGCCCTCGCCCAGTCGTCGGGGCTGTCGATCGCATCGCTCCTTCAACGATCCCGGCCGACGACCCAGCAGCAAGCCCGACTCGGTGGTGGAGTCGCAGATACGACACCCGTCGCTGAACGATGATCTAATCGAGCCACTCGACGGCCGTTCGCTGTTCCCCCAGTCGAATCTGTCGCTGGAGAACGAGCTCTTTGTGGAGTCCCGATCCCGCAGCAATAGTCATACGAAAATGGACGAGCTGGGCGTGGCAGAGCTGGCAGCCGCCGCTGTGGCCGCGCAGCGGATAAAGCGCAAGAGTTCCGGTTCGTTTGATGAGACGGCGCCTGGTCTGATTGTCGCCGCCGGTCACAGCGCCACCCATCCGCCCGCCGCCTCCGCCTCGAACAGCATTAAACAGAAGCCACACCACATACCCCACTCCCGTCAGCAGAGCACCCACAGCCTGGAGCTGGACGGTCGTCCGTCCACCAGTAAGCTGCACAGCGCGGCCGCAGCTGCCAGTGCTGCGTATCATTTCAAGCGCGGCGCACAACACGGACGCTCACTGTACCTGTCGCCCAGCAACCTGGAGGAGCTGACTGTGCATCGACCCGGCGTCCTGGCCGCCGCTGCCGCCTTCCAAGGCACCAATGCCAGCGCCAGTGTCAAACAGGCCAAAGCGCTGCACAGCGCCAGCGTGCGACTGCGCAGCTATCGGGAGGCGCTGAGTGCGACCAAGAAGTCGAAGAGCTTCATTGGTGGCGATGCCAGCGGTGCTGTGGAAGATGACTTCGAGCTTAGTTCACCCCACCGACGCAACAGTCGTCCGCTGTCGACGGCGGTGCCCAGCGTCAGTGCCGCCGGCGTTGTCAATGTGGACGAGATTAAGCGCAGTCCACGTCCAATTTCGGCGGCTGCTGTGGCAGCGGCCTTCATCGAGGAGAAGCGACCCTCGTTCGAGCGCAAATCCTCGTTGACCTACGAACAGGAGCTGACGGATGCCGCCTTTGCGGCTCAGGTGCTGCGTCCCTTCCATCACAAGCTGGCGGCCGGCCGCAAGGCCTCGCTCAGTGGCGGTTCGCATAAGCTTAAAAAGAAATCCCTCAGCGATGAGACGGACGAGGATGAGGAGGCGGATCGCAAACGCAAACGAATCGTCTGCATTGTCCTGGCCACGGTGCTGCTGTGCCTGGTTTGCGCCAGTGTGTTCGTGGTCATTGTCACCCTCACCTCCGGCCAGAGTCAGTCCGGCAAGAAGCCGCACTCGTTCAGCAGGGATACGCCCGTACACTATACGGGCATGCGACCATCATGAACTACGACAGCGATAACTGCGATAACAGCAATCGGTCGACGCCTTTGCCCCAATGCCGTTTCCTGTTTGATATTTTCGGCTTTCACTTCCGTTTCCGCTGCGCTTGCTACCAATTCTTCTTCTTCCACTTCTACTACTACCACTACTACTACTACTACTTCATGTCTCCTGTGCCCCGCTCTCTGTGTGTGCGTGCGTGTAATTGTGAGCCAGTTCGATTGTCCACTTCCACTCCAGTGCCAGCGCCACAACAACAACAAAACAGTTTACAAATTGCCCAACGATGTCCAGGAGCAACAACAACAACAACAACAGCAACAGCAACAACATCAATTGGCTACAATTCCTGCGAATTGCAATTGAAAAGATAAACACACACAAACACGCGTCTGTAAGTAGGCAAAGCCTTTTAAAGTAAACTCAACTTTTCAGTTATGTTATCGATTTAATGAAAATATACTTTAGTTCTCTTTATCGATTGTGTGAACTCTATTCAGTGATGCAGTGAACCAGTGGCTCGAAACAAAGAAACTATCGCTAAATCTATAGAGCTGACCGTGCTCGTGTCACTGCCGCAAACACGACACGCGCTCAGCTCTAGTTTATCAATTTAAATACAAAAATGTGCGCCTTAACTGTTAATCAAATTCCATATCAAATTTATATAAATTATTATTGTCTTGCATCAAATATTTGTCGCATATTTTTGTTGCTGCTGTCACAGGCCACAACAAAAATCAATCATAATTTCCACATTTTCTTTTTGGCATTTTCTACATAAAACTCTTACTCATCGCATGATTATTAAATAGCTCGGATTTTAGAGCCAAATATGTAAGTCATATATGTCCTCTGCTTGCCTCTGCTAAATTCATTTCACAAATAATGATTGCCAACAAAAATATGCAACTCACTTAAAAATATGAGATATTGTTTTCCATTATGAAAACCATGTGCCTATAACATCAAACAAAATGACAATGTCAACTCAATATAAAATGATATTCAACTATCTACTAATCATTTCTTTGCGCCTGAAATTTCTGCTGAATTAAGACTATAACATTTAGCGATCGAGCTACCGCACTTATAATTTATATTTGTGGACATTTTAGTCCTTTAGATATCTAGTATTAGTATATTAGCTGAAATAAAAACATTCATATTGGTGGATCACTAATGTGAACCTTTGGGCTTCCAGGACTATATCCTTGGTATGGTATGACCAAGCATATATATATGTGTCGACTAAAAAACATTGTGTGTGGAACAGCTTATGTCAAACTGTCTACTTTGAAAAAAAAAAATGAATATTGACCAGAAATATGATCTTTTAGGTTTCTAATACTATAAGCTTGGTATGATATCACCAAGGATAAAAGGGTCTTCTAGAAACTATAGAATGCTCATGGCTGATGTATAATTTGTTATATCCTTTTGATCTGCGTGTATTCAGAAGGCTTTTAATGGCATGCCTTAAATCTTTGCTCTCTCGTCTGTAAGCTGGAGCTGCAAAAAAACAAAAACAAAATAATAATAAATAATAATAATAAATAAAATTATAATACTAAATGATATTTATGTAAATAATAAAATTATCATATTGATTACTATAACTACTTCTAATCCATAAATATAAAAAAATGTTTCTCATTTATAAAACTCAAATAATGCTTATCGTAACATCTATGACAGCATAAAATTCAATTATGAAACATTTCCTGCTTAACAAAATGTAACTGAGCCCAATTGGTTGCAATTGTTTTCCCATTTTGCAATTCCTTTTGATTTGGCTAACGCACAAATGCAAACGCAATGTGAACCCCATGACTCCATTGTCAGGCAGACAGGCAGACAGACTGAGAAACAGACAGCCAGTTTGGCTGGCAGTTAGGCTGGCTGTTTTGTGGGTCAGTTTAAGTTCCCATATGGAAGCATAAAGCCAAACAAAATACCTTTACGTATTCCCCAATGAACAGCTGTCAGATGCTGACTTATGAAAATTGAGCTGGTAAAAGCCTGAGCAAATCTCGTGCATTACATAACTGAGTCAATGACTAAGCGACTAACTGACTTGCAAACACCAGCAGCAGCAGCAGCAATAGCAACAGCAACAGCAACAGCCACAACACATACACACACATACATACTTATACACATGCAAAAATACAACCACACATGCGTTGGCCATAAAAAATGATGCTTACCTCGACTTTAATGACTGTGTGGCTGTAGCTCTCTGTGGCTCTGACTGCAGCAGCCAAACTAATCAGCACTGTGTGTGTGTGTGTGTGCGTGTGTGTGTGTGTATGTGTGTGTGTATTGTGTTGTGTTGTATTTTGTTGTGTGTATGTTTAGCCAAGCACAGACAATGACAATGTGCTCTGTCTGTCTGTCTGTCTGTCTGCCTGACTGACTGACTGCCTTACTGGCTCACTGACTCACTGACTTACTGGCCAAGCGTGCGGCAGTGGTTGCTGCGTCTGCAAGGACCTTTTTGTTATCATGCTCACTTTTTATACTTTCACTTAATAGTTGTGTGTTGTTTGTGTTTGTGTGCGTGTGCGTGTGTGCATCATTACGAGCCGTGGCAACGGCTGGCATCCTTTTTATACATATATACATACATATATGTATGTGCGCCTACAGACTTGCACGCTTATTTACACACACAGATACACACACACACACAGTCGTAATTTTACGTTTACGACATGAAACTAGGTTACTTTTTCATGTGCGCGTGAGTGAGTGCAACAGCAACAACAACAACAACAACAACGACAACAGCAACAACAACAACTGGCAACAATTGTTTGCTGCTGTTGCTGCTGGTGACATTGCCCGCTCAGTTGGCTTCACGTCCTTGTCAAAATGTCCTGCCTCTATCAGCCACGCCCACAAAACGCATCAAACAAATAAATTGACAGTCACACAGTAGAATAACTCTGATGGCAATGTCAAAGATATATGTCTCTATCTCTCTCTTTCTCTCTCTCTCTCCCTCTCTTTGTTGCCTTCATTTTTATACACAAATAATGGCCATCAAAATTAATGAAAACGTAATCAGAGCGAATGACAAAAAGGAAAACGAAAAGCATAAAAGACAAGAGCTAAAGCTGCCTAGACGAATTTTCTAATACACTAGAGAAAATTGATAGGAAAATCAAAATGTATATCAAATATATATTATAGTTATAGGAACTAGAAATAAGTTAAAGTTTAACTGAGCTTAGATTATCCCAGAGTAGTTGAAGTTGTATAAAAATTAAGCAGCTTTATTAACAGTTGCTTAACATTCAGTTCTATGTTAAGGAACTGTTAATAAAGCTTAATGATTTCTATAAATCCAAAAGAGGTTATGTTTAAACTAAATTCTAAATAGCCACAAATAAGTAATGTTCATTAAGACTAGCTAATGGCAAGCTTACAAAATTCTAGAATATACGCTAAATATGCAAAGAAAATCTCTTTTAGTTTAAGTGAGCTTAAGTTCCGCTAATTGAGGTTAAGCTAAAAGATGCGATGAAAAACGTTGCTTAAGCAACTTTTTTAATTGCTTGAGTGGGGCTAGATTAGACTGATTATAAGCGTTGATAAACTATGCTTAAGCAGCTGATTTCATAGACAAAGTGAGGTTAGGTTCCTTTTAGACTAGTAAAGGCTATGTTCAAATGGGAAGGGAACCTATAGCTTAATGAAATCTGATTGAATTTATTAAAAGATCAAAGTATTTCAAAACCTACAATGACAAAAATGAAGCTTACAGAAATGTTTTATTAAACTTTAGTAAACAAATCATAAATAGAATTTTCAATACAAAAAAAAAAAATTATTGCAAAAATAATACTAATTAATAAAATGCATATTTGATAAGTGCAAAAAAAATGCCTAAAAAAACCTTTTTTAATTTTTAGTCAAACAAATAAAACCAACTGTTAAAGCGCTATGAAAACCTCATTTACACGCAATTAAAATTGTTTGCAATTTTGTAATTATAATTATTATTATCGTTATAATTATGTTTATCATTGCAATTACTTGCATTGAGTCAAACTCCGACCTTTCATTTGATGGCGTCAAATGTCGAGTGGGAAATGTGTGCAGAAAATTACAATTTCCATTTCAATTGACCGAGAGAAAGAGACAGCGACAACAGCAACAACAAGTGTGGGCTTTGAATAAATAAATGGAAAATAATAATAATAAATATGTTTGGTTAAAGCTCTCGCCCCAATTGAATTGTCCAGATAGTGGAAAATTTATTAATCGAAAAAGTAAATTGAAACGAAAATTAATGGTTTTTTTACTGTATTTATATGTAATCTATAATATTGTTGCATGTTAAAAATAGCTGAGAGCTTAATTAAAATAAGACAAATTTTCAGTACAGTAGTACTTCGATAAACGACTTTAGTATATAATAAGAGAGATGTAAATGAAGGCAGGAAGAAAATGTAGATGAAAGAAGATAAAGATAAGAGAAGCAAAATAATACCTCAATAATCGAAAGTATCAGCAATGCTCTGTAGACGAAGATGAAAAGACAAGATATAGAAACAAGAAAAAATATATAAAAGAAAGAAGATGTAAAAGACAGATGAAACTGTTGATAAAGATATAAGAGATAAATGAAGGAAGGCGTAGGCGAAAGACGAGGGAAGTCATATGTATATTTTAAAATGCATTTTAAAATATTAGCTGAAGGACAAAGATAAGGACAAATGGAAACGAAAGTAGATCAATATCAAGAAAGGATGCCTTAGCAAAAATAATACTAATTAATAATTGTATTCTTAATAACTTTCCCTTTCAACGTACTCCAAGGACATTTTCTTTCTTTAACTAGAAAAAAAATGCAGGTGACAGAAGATATATGTAGATGCAGAACGATGAAAGTGAAAGTAAATAAAATATGATGTAGATGAAGGCAGATTTAAATTAATGAAATTAAGATTGATGAAAAAATATAGTGTACCTAGGAAAGTTAGCCTAGCAAAGAAGGAAGGAATAAGTAAATTAAGAATAATGTAAATAAGGTATGAAAAGATTGCAAAAGATGTAGTTAAGGGAAGAGGTACATAAAGAATGAGACACATAAAGAAGGAAAGAAGAGGAAGAAGTTAAGGATAAGAAAGTTAAGGTATAAATAGAATGCACATGGTGTAGTTTAGGGAAGAGTTGAAAGTTGGCTAAGAAACATTTCTTATTTTATGAAGTTGACACACGTATTAAAAATTCCAACTATCAAGTAACCCTTGTATCACATTAGTATAAAAGAAATTCGGTTATGAGACCCATAAGAGCGTACTGCCCTCCCCCTATTTATTACTAATTTATTCTTTTATAAGTGCTTGTCAAACATTTTATAAGCTTGACTTCCGCTTTACAATAGAATTTGAAAGAATATTTTCTATTAATTATGCTGTCAGGTATTCAACTTTCAATTTGAATAACTTAATGACCCTTTCGTTTCGGGCAAAATAACTTTGATTCGCTGCAAAAAGCCCCAAAAAAGAGGGGGAAACCACACAACCACCTCAATAATTTCAATTTGCGTGTAAAGCATCATCAACTCGTACTCCCACTCCCCACTCGCTGGCTGGTTGTTCTTAAATTTTCATCAGCCTGCCCAGCAGCCACCCACTGGGCGGCAGGAAACTAATTAGTTACATTGTAGTTACATGGTCTTCGGTCTTCATCCGTCATGTGACTGCACAGCAGGCAGCTCAAGGGAGGAGCCATTGCCATGCCCAGAGCCAGAGCGAGCCTGAGCGAGCCAGAGGCTGTGCTGTTGCTTTCAACGCCGCATTTATAATTAAACAACATGAAAGACACAAAGAAGCAACTCACACACCAACACACACATGCACACAGCACACCTGGTCACACACACACACACACACAAAGAGAGAGAGACAAAGTGAGTCTCTGAAAGTTACACGACGGCATTTATGAGCGCCCATAATGGCTGTTAACAATTTAACTTGTTTACCAGTGGGAAAGTTCTATGTTAATTGGTCTCAAATAGCCTCACACACACACACACACACACACCCACACTCCTACACACACACACCTGCATACACATGTGAACTGTGCGCCCCATTGTACTCGGCAGCTGTGGCGGCACTTGCCAAGTGAATAATGGCAGGCAACCAGCCGCAGCGTCACCTGTGCCTGACCCACCTCTGGACCCGGCCTCCGTCCCCGCCCCCGCCTCTGGCCCCCGCCCTCCCTCTGCGCCTCTGTCATCATTAACACGTTGCGCCTACGCCTGCGTGCAACAGGACAAGGATTACGACCACAGACCACGTGATCCTTTACAAACTCATGTTTGAGTTCTCTTTGAGCCAACATTCCCTTGCTCCCCTCCCCCTCCCCCTCCCCGTTTCTCCTCTGTCGCCTTCACATTCGAGTCCATTTGGCCCAGCGACAATTTTTTTTAAGTGCCGCATTCTCGTGGCGTGTGCACATATTAAATTTAATTTGTTGTTTTTAATACCCTGTAAATGCCGAAAGATTGAAAAGAGCTCTATTGAGTTGTTGAATTAAATAAAAATTAATTGAGAATGTTTTGAGATGCGCTAGAAGAAATGATTTTGCATTGAATTTTAAATGTTAATACCCTGGAAATTGTTGACTTAAAAAAAAATCCTATAAATAATATAATTATATTGTATATATATATTAATATAATTAATGGAATATAAATACACAAAATGCTTTTACAGCAGTGAATGAAATTAAATTTGTTAATTTAATACCCTATATATTTTTGAAAAATTAAAAGAGAGGTCAACTGAGCTGGCAAGAAGTCGTATATGAAATTCTTGAAAAATAGCTCGCAGCTGTAGCTGAATTATTTGTATTATACAGTTTAAAGAAGCCACTATAATACCCTCTATATTTGCTAGATTTCTGAAATAAAGTATTTTCAACTGACAAAACATTATATATGCTTAACTTGTAGTTGCCGCTGTCTATGACTTTTAACTCTTATGCAAATACCCTGTAAATACTTGGCAATTAAGAAGAGTGCATTTTAACTGATGAGATATGTAAAATTAATAAGAAGTGCTCAGAGCTGCAGTTGATTAACATTTAATTTGGTATTTTAATATCTGTAAATGCCAATTAAATGAGCTGTTCATGAAACATTCCTTAAATTCGTAGCTGCTATTGATACAATTTAAGTCAATTGATTACCCTGTGAAGTGTGTGTGCAATGCAATGCAATGAGGTTGAATGATCTTTAAGGGTAGCCAAAATTAATAAAGGGAGCTTTCAGCTGAAAAAAAGGTTATTGAAAAGCTAAATTTAATATGTTATTTCAATACCCTGTGAGCTCTGGGCATATGAAAAGGGTGGAATTGGTTTGTAGTTAATTAGTTGCAGCTGAGTAGCATGTATTTTTTGACAGCTCATTGAGACTGTGCTAAGAGTACTACTACTATTCCTATTACTACTATTAATACTTTTACTACTATTGTTACAATTACTACAGTTACTACTATTAATACCATTACTACTGTTACTACTATTACTATTACTACGATGACTGCTAATGCTATTACTACTATTAATACTACTACTACTATTAATACAATTACTACAGTTACTACTATTAATACCATTACTACTGTTACTACTATTACTATTACTACGATGACTGCTAATGCTATTACTACTACTACTACTACTACTACTACTACTACTACTACTATTACTACTATTACTATGAATACTAATTATTCTTCGATTGTGATAGCATAGTATATTATTCAATAGCAAATCCGATGTTGTATTTTACATATCTTCGTTTCAACTTTGGTAAATAATTTTAAAAAAAAATACTCTTTCATATATTTTGGCAAATTTTATACTTTACTGAGTATATGCTTGTTCGACTTATTTAAATTTAATTCATTTTTTTGCTGCCTTGCTCAATAAACGAGTAACTAATTTTGCAATTAAATAAAAGCGTTCGTAAATTACTTAAATATTTGTTTGGCTATTTGGTAGGAGTGTGTGTGTGTACATCTGTGTGTGTGTATGTGCATGTATGCATGTGTATATGTGTCTGCCATTTAGGGCAAGTATTTTTTAATTAAATTTTTCGGTACTGAGGACAGGGTTAAGCGCTACGTATTGCAGCGGATGCACCACACACACACATACACACACACACACACACACAGCACACAGCACACAGCAAACAACGTGCCACAGTTGCAGCAAACTGTGTTGCAACATCAACTCGAATCTTTGTCAAAAAGAAAAAAACAACTACAAAATCAACAGCAACAACAGCAAACAAAGACAAAAGCAATATGCAGAACAAAGTTAAAAGCAAGCACCAGGGGCGGGTCGGCAGACACAAATAGAGCAAACTATCAAAAAAAAAAACAAAACCAACGGACCAGACATCAGTGCCACGCCCACTCTTCCCCCCACATGCTGCTGTGTATGATTGATTGGCAAACAAAATTTTGACACTCCTGACGCGCGACCACGCCCACATGCAGCATGTCAATTTTGCTGTTTGTCGTTAATTAAAAGTGCTGTAAAATGCACAAAAGCAGAAGCGAAAGCAAAGGTAAAGGCAAACGCCAAGGGGGCAGGGTCGAAAGCTTTGTTTAACCAAATATGAAAATGTTATCGATAAACCGGAAATGGAAATGGAAACGGAAGCGGGCAACAACGGATATCGCGTATAAACTGTTGAACTGTGCTTAAAGTAAATAGTCTGGATTGATGAAAGTTTATATCTAAGAATTCATCAACAGGCATTTACTTCAACTGCAGTTTAAACGAAATGCAACAGAAGCAAACAAACAAACTGTGAAATGTGCCTGAAGAAACTTGTTCCATTAGTTAATGCACTATATAATAATATATATTTCTATATGTAGTATATTTTCCAACTATTTGACTTTAATTTTAATGACTCTTCTTTATTCGCTTCGAGCAGTTCGCCAGGAGAACGAGCGCAGCATGCGTGAGAATCTGGAACGGACGCTCATCATGAAGAATATGACGGAGCTGAATCTGCAGCGACAGCAACAGTTGCTAATGCAGGCGCAGCAGCAGCAACAGCAGCAGCAGCATCACAAGCCGCTGCAGCTTCTATAACAAACGCTTTTCAGCATTTCCTTAGGCAAAAGCAGTTGATGTGCATCAACTGTTGTTACTACTTAACAACACTGGCGTTGTTCAACACTGAAACTCCTCCTTCCCACTCTCAACTCAACAAGTTATGCGCACAATACAAAATACAAAAAGCAAAAGCAAAAAATAAAACAAAACTCTTTGCTAACTACAATTAGAGGAGACGAAGCGAAGCTACAGTGGATAAAAACAACTATTTAGCTCTTAAAAAAAAACACAATTGACAAAAAACTAAAACAGAAAATAATAAAATTTGTTTGATAAATGAGCAAATTAAAAACAATACGTGTATTTAGATGATTGTTAGTCAAAGAAAACATAAAATTAATGAAAAGTGATCCAGTTAAAAAATAAATAAAAATGTTATTTATAAATAAAAATAAAGTTGGTTCGATTGCATTGTAAATGTATTTATTGTCATGTATGCTAAACAAAACAAAAATCACTGTAATTTTTACGTGTTACGATCTGTTACCAAACGTCGAGACTTCGACGTCGCACCAAATGCCAAAGCGCTTCAACTAGAAACAAGTTTTCAATATAACAAATCTTAAATAAAAAATAAAAGAAGAAAACTTTTTTTTTTATATTTTAATATTAATTTAGTCATTTGAAAATGACGATGAAATGTAGGTTGGAGGTAGATTGAGAGCTAAGCGAATGCCTTGAATTCAGTTAGAATTATGTTTTTTATGTTTATATTATTATAAATTTAGTACAATATACGAGGGTAGTCTGAACTGTTTTTAAGCTCTATATATATATATATAAAGAGGAAGAGCGCTGACAAAATGCCGGCATAAGTCAAAGTTATACGATATTATTATTACTTGAGTATTATAAACGAGGGCAGTCTAAAAAGTTTTAACTATATAAATATTTATATAAATATTATACTTTAAATATCTTTAAATATATTTCTTAAGTTTTTAATTCCTCAATATTTGTATTTTATTTTTTAACAATAAAAATTTTTTTATCTAAATATAAAATTTTCAAAACCATTTTTTTTCTATAATTTTTTTTTTTTTTGTAAATTTACCTATTAACTTTTCTTATATATTTTTAAAATTTAAAATCATTTTAAAATAATAATAAAAATAATTGCAGATTTATTTAAATTAAATACTCTATATTTAAATTATGTCAAATAATTTAAAGACAAACGTCTTCTAATACGCATACAACCTGCAGTTGTTTTTCTCTCAGTGCACATTTATATATAAAACAAATGGTAAACAAAAGGTTTCGCTAGTTTAGTTAGTTTGTTCATTGGTTTCACTTCCAACCTAATTTACTTTATTAACTAACTTCAGCCAACAGCATAAACTCTACTTTCTGCCCTCCACAAACAAACTTTTGCGTAGCGCTTTTGGCATAGATGGGAAAATCAAAACAAAAACAGAAAAAGCGAAAAGAAAAGAAAATAAAAGTAAAATAAAAATAGTTGCTCAATAGTTATGTATATCTGAAACAAAGTTGTTAACTGAAAGTATTTATAAGTAAACAAAAAATAAATACAAAATAAAAACAAAGTGTTAAAAGCAGTAACAAAAAAGTTTTTGTAAGTCTTAAGTAAAAAAGAAGAAGAGAAGAAAAGCTAACTAGGAAAAAATGGAAAACAATTTTCAGTATAATAATAAAAAACTAAAAGCTTAATAAATAAGTATTAAAAAGGAAGTAAAAAATGAAGAGAAACAAAACAAAAACTAGTTTTAAATACAATTTAATTTGCGTGTGCCAAAAAAAGAGAGAGAGAGAGAGAGGTAGCGAGAAAGAGAGAAATAGGGAGATTGGGAGAGAGCGAGGGAGGGGGAGATAGAGAGAGAGAGAGAGAGAGAGAGAACGAGAGAGAGGGAGAGCGAGAGAGATAGAGAAAGAGAGATAGAAAAAGAGAGACAGAGATAGCTGGTAGAAAAGAAGGCGCCTAAATAATTGTTGTATAGCCTAATAAATTAGTTACTACAAAAATATTGAAAAAAAAAATAATACAAAACCAAAAGTTACTTAAGTGCAAAACGAGCTTGTTGTCAAATTAATTTTAAATTTAGCTTAAACAAAAATTAAGTTAAAAATTAATGAAAATAAAACTGTTCAATGCAAAAGAAAAGAATATGTGTGTATGTGTGTGAGAGATATGTATATAAATATATATATATAAATACATTTATATTATACAAATATATATGTATATATGTGTGTCTCTCCATTTGTTTTTACAGCCAGCTGTTAGCTATGTAAATTCTCTACAAACAGCCTCAATCGAGCGTATTAAATTTTTTTTTTTTCCTTGTGTATTTAAATGTCAATGTGTGTATGTGTATGTATGTGTGTGTGTGCTTAGCCATGCTGTTGCCAATTTCCATAAAATTTTGCTTAAAGCATATATACTATATATATATATATTTGTATATATATGCACATTCTATCGGTTTCAGCCGCAAAAAGCTAAACAAAAGCTGAATTTCAGGCGCAGTCTAAGAAAATATTATAATTTTTTGCTTCAAACATTTCTGCCTCTTTTATTAAAAATAATAAAAAAAGAATTGAAACAAGGGAAAGCAAATTGTTGAAGAAATAAAAGGAAAAAACAGCTCGAATTTTTGTGTAAGATTGTGCCTAATCGAAAGTTAAAAATATAACAAAATAATAATAAAAAAAGAAAAAAAATAAATTAATTAATAATAAATTAAATTAAATTGAATTGTGTATAACTGGCAAAGGGGGCAGCTGTTAGAGCTGCTGACAAATTATGAATTCAACTCAAAATCGATGTCAATAATGTTAACTGCTAGCGACTATTTAAAACAAACAAAAGTTCATATATTGTAACAATTAAAACATAACAGTAAATGGAAAGCTTTAAATTTCAAAACAAATTCTGAATATCGAATAACTAAATTAGCAAAACAAAGTTTTTATTGGAGTTAAATGCGAAGCGAAATGAGAGTAAAGTAGAGCCAACTGTTTAATAAATAAACATGTCAACAGAGACAGAGATAGACACAGACAAAGAGACAGAGACAACACACACACACACACACTCACATATATTCACACTTACAGAAAAAACCCTTGCATCTGTCATATGATTAAATTTGCATTCGTAAATCAATTTAACTGACGACAGAGCAAGAACTAAAACCTACAAATTCTAAAGCAACTAATAAATATGCACACAAAACACACACACAGAGCACACACTCTCACTCTCACACACACACACACACATGTAAGCAGACTCACAAACACAAAACATCTTTGTAAACAATAGAACAAAAAGCTTCAAGGCTTCAAACAAATATGAATAAAACGAGAAAATGTTTTTGGAAAATGAAATGGAATTTCGCAACAACAAAATAAAAGTACTTTGTAATTGCATTTAACATAAGTAAAATGAAAATAATAAATAAATTTATATATATATATATATATATATATATATATATATATATAAATCTATGTAAGAGCAAACAATTAATTACAATTTTTGCTAGACATAAAAAGCAAAACTACAAAAATAAAAACAAAAAACCTTTATCTAAGTGTGTAAAAATTTAAGCTGAATTATTATACAAACAAAACAAAAAACAAAGAACAAAAAGTTTGCATTAAAAAAAAACTATTTAATAAGCATTAATAAAACAAAAACACTAAAGATTTGAGGCTACAAAAATTTGTTAAAAGAAAAAACTTAAATAAATTTAAAGTGTAAAACGAACTCTATTTAAGCAATTATTTACAAAGTACACTGAAAGAAAATGTAAATAGCGTAACAAACAAAAATTTTAAGTGTAATTTAAACAACAACAAAAAACTAAAATGGAAAAATGAAAAACAATAATGAAAATGCGTAAATGTAAATGGAAAAGTTTTGCCACAAAATTAGTTAAATACATGCGCAGCCTATATGTATGTATATCTGATAAATAATAACAAACAATTTAATAACTAAATGTGTGCAAGAATTCAAACTTAACTGTTAATTGTTGCTCAAAATCAAAAACCAAACAAATCAAACAAACAAAACAAAATACAAAATCAAACATTTGAACGCAATCAGCGTTTTATTCATCAAACAATGTTGAATTCTGAACTAACAAAGCAGTCAAAATAATATTAAATTTAAATAATAAACAAACTAACAAACAGCTAAATTGTGTCACCTGTTTAGTATATCAGTATTTGTAACTGAAACCAAAACACAAAAAAAAAAAAAAAACTTGAAAATGCGACGAATCAACTTGAACAAACATGAAAAACAATGGAAAAATAAATGGAATTTTTAAATGGATATGCGATTTGTTTTCTTTTTTACTGGGGAATTGGGTGTAAAATTTCTGAAAAATTAAACTGATTGATAATTAGCTTAAATTAAATGTTAAATACGAGTCATACCTTAAGCGGTTCAGATTTTGAATTTCAAATTCAAATTAGGCGCCATATTTTGGTGCTGCCACATCAGTTAACATTTAACAGCGAACCAGCAACTTAACAGTTTTGCTCCACATGGAGCGAAATCAAAATTCATTCACAGTTTGCGCGCGCATTCAACATTTGAAAACGAGTTTCATAAACAAGCAAAACTGCTTATGCTGTAAGCTGCCCTCGTATCTTGATGTTCGATATACAGTTATAAAATGAGCAGCTGTCGCGCTCTCTTCATTACATTACTACACACATATCGATTGTAAATAAAACTGTATCATTAGAGATGAGCAAAAGAACTAATAACATGAACTGCACTCTCAATTGGACATACTTATCAGTGAAGTAGCGGCAACGCACACTGTTAATAACAGCTTATTTGGCTGGCCATTATCACAACACAACAGATTGACAAGATAGCGTAAAATGTTTGTTTAACATACGAGAGAACCAGATGAGCAACGGTCACGGCCTGTTTTAGTTCACACAGGTTTAGTGTATCGTTCGTTCGATCGAACTTATTCGGAGCTATTCGGAACGAGTCGACACAACGCTAACAAATAGCCTGTTGCGCAGAAAATGGGGGAAACGCAACAGAAATTAATTACCAATTAACGTGCAGTAAATAAACTGCAATACGCGAGTTAAACAAAAGCATTCGGAAAACGTATAGGAAAAATCCAAACAAACTAAATAAACAAACACGATTCGAGCAACGACAACGCGCAGTCACTAGCCGCAGCAAAACGAAACAGAAAAAAAACAGACGCAAAACAGCAGTAAAACAAGCAACAAGTCGCGCACGGAACAATTTAAGAAAAAATATTTATAAATATATAAAATAAAAATATCAATATAAAATAGAGTTTATTTTTGTGTTTTTGGGCAACTGTCGCGTGATCGTATATGTGTGCGTGCGCCTCTGTGTGAGTGTGTGTTGAGTTAGTGTAAAAATATTTAAAAACAAATTCTTCTGCGCAGACAGACAGAAGCACAGGGCTGGACGCAAGGGGCGAAACAATCAAAAAAGCAGCAACAGCAGCAGCAGCAGACAGATAAACAACAACAGCTACAATAATATTAATAATAACAACAAAAACAACAACAGCAGCTGTAGCTGTGCTCGCTGACGCGGCGCGAGGTGCTCGTCGAGGTCAGTTCAGCACATTTCGCGCACGGCCGTTTTGTGCGTTCGCCCCTCCCCCTGCCGCCCCTCACTCCGCTCCTGAACCGTTCGGCGGCCACCCGCAATTCTCGCAACAACAATAAAAAGCATCAGCAAACACCGAAAACAGTTAACAGACTCACGCGCAACTCTTTTTAGTTTTATTGTTTCACTGATAACCCGAACGGGCTGATAAATATCAAAGCGACAAAAAAATAAGAGAACAGCAACAACGAGAGCTACAACAAAAGTGCTGTGACAAATTATTGCAATTGTCCAAGCGCCAAAAGCTAAGTGCGAATGCGAATGCGCCCTCAATTTGTATGCCGCACACACACGCATACGCACACACACACACACACACACATACATAACCATTCACTTAGTTATTGCCGAACGCCCGCTGACGTCAGTCGGGTGGATCGTTATCGTTATCCGAATATGGTGATGCCGGGGCCAGAGGGGCCCAATGCGGCCACCATAGCCACAGCCGGGTTCAATCACACGCCCCTGACGGAGCTGAGCCCCGAGACCCGTCGCCAGCTGGCATGCATGCTCAATCGCAAGAAGGTGCTGCGCTCCGAGGAGGGCTACGAGCGGGACTGGCGCGGCATTGCCTCGCTGTCGGGCCAACGTGGCTATGTGGACGAGTTTGCCAACATGCCCATGGACCTGGTGCTCAACAGCTGGATCAAGCATAATCCGCAGACAGCCGAAGTGGGTCATCTAGAGCAATATCTGGGCATCATCGATCGCTGGGATGTGCGCGATGATATACAGGAGAATTTAAGTAAGCAGAGTGGGAGAGAGAGAGAGAGGGAGAGGTAGAGTTAGTAAATCTATTTCCATTTCCATCTTTGTAGTCAAGGATACAAATCGTTATATTACAAAACAACAGCAGCTGGAGCAGCTGATGCCCACGCCCACTGTCCAGTGTGTGGAGCGTAACAACAATAGCCTGGCACGCGATGTCAACTTGCTGAGCATCGATGATGAGAAGTGCTTGCAAAACGGGCAGCCGCTGCCCCGCTACAATGCCTGTGTGCTGTACGCCGAGGCGGACATTGAGCATGCAACAGACATTATGAACAATCTAGAGTCTCCGCCCTACAATCTCAAGGTAAACCAATCTATATATATATATATATCATATATATAGTCTATAATAATCTATTATTGTAGCTCTTCTTGAGGCATCGGGATCTGCTGTTGGGCGTGCCCTTCGAGCATGTCGAGCTGTCACAGTTCATGGCCACGCGCTGCAACCATCTGATCGTGGTGCTCACCGAGGAATTTCTCAAGAGTCGCGAGAACACGTATCTGGTGAACTTTACGCAAAAGCTGCAAATCGGTAAGCAGCTCTTAGATAATCAGTTGATTCAAGTGCTAAATGATTACATTCTACATTCTAGAGAACAACACACGCAAGATAATACCCATACTGTACAAACACAACATGACTATACCCCAGACGCTGGCTATTTATACGCATGTTAACTATTCGGATACGTCGAGCTTGTTCAACTTCTGGGATAAACTGGCGCGTTCGCTGCAAGATGTGGATGCTGCCTCCATCTACAGTGCCAATCAGCAGCTGCTTACGTAAGCACAACTCGAAGTTTATATATCTCAATCTGGTGTTAATGAAATGAATTTTATCTTAATCTGAATACAGACCGCCGGTAACGGAAGCGCTGCCTCAGCCGGAAACGCCGCGCATCTTAATCAACGATGCGGACGTAACAGATCTATCTGACTGGAATTTGAACGACACTAAGCTCAAATCCATGTCGGGCAACACAACGGCGCCGTTGCCCGAACTCAAAATCAAGCGCAAAGATAAAATTTTGCAAAAATTAACGCTGAACTTTGGCAGCACCGGCAAACCGCTGCGACATGCGCACTCGGTCAGTGCCATCAATATGCAGGAACAGGAGAGCACACTGAATGCTAGTAACTCCAATCTATCCACCTATTCGGAGAACAAGAAGCGCTCCAACAAATGGAGCAGCAAGCTGCTGAAGAAGTTTACGCGCAGCAGCACAAAACTGCAAACGCCTTGCTGAGAGCGACAGAGAGAGAGAAAGAGAAAGAGAGTGAGGCAGAGGCAGAGGCGGGGATGCAGTGCAACATGTGAATTTCCTTAAATTGTGCCCAGTTTGTGGGCCATCATCAATCAAGCAATCAATCAGTCAAACAAACACAAACCATACTTCATTTGATAGTGATTATATACTTAGCCCTTAAATACCTAAAACCTAAAATCTAATCAAGCCAACTAACTTAATGTATTTAGACGCACTTGTTAAACTATGTAAGTCAAACAACGAATAAAGACAATATATATACATATACACACAAACACGCACACACATACACGCAAACACAACTAAACACAGATGTAAAAAACTAAAGCATATGTATACCAAAACAGTAAACAATAACAAACGCAAATGTATTGGCAAATTGTAAGGTTAATCGAGGCACGCACACACATACACAATTAGCTATTAGTCACACGTCTGATAAGTGACTTACTTAATTCAATTAACGAACAGAATGTATGTATATATACAGAGAGAGAGAGATAGAGATAGAGAGCAAAAGAGAGAGAGATATATATATGTATACTCTATATAATGTAGTCCTAACAAATATCAATTGTACGTCTGTCTGGCAAGAGCCAGAAACAGACTAAGCAAACGATGAATAACATTAGATATTTGTAGATATGTGTGTGTGTGTGTATGTGAAATTGCTGAATAATGTTTATATATACTATATAACAGCTGTGCTTGTGTGTATGCGTGTGTCTATGTCTGTGAGCGATAAAGCTTTCGTCACATTTTTGTTTTTTGTTTAAGTAATTGTCACAAAGTGCAGCTCTAGCAACGTTTTATGCCACACACAATTAATATATTTATATATATGTATATATATCTGTATGTATATACGGTTAAGTCACGCGGTTCTAATATAACTGTCAAGTGTTATACGATCATATACGTACACATATATATAAATATTATATTCATAATAAGTCGCGTGCTTTGTACTTAAAACGTATCTTGAATGAGCTCCAAATGTGCCAATATAATTTTAAATGTTATGCACATATATACTATATACAACTGTATAGTTAAATACAATTTTAAATGTTATGCACATATATACTATATACAACTGTGTAGTTAAAATTCAAGTTTTTATGGTTTTTCCTGTTAAAACAAAGTTTGTTGTTTATAAATTGTTTTTTACCCTGAGTTCGTTTCCGTTTTTTGCTCAAGAATAAATTTGACTCAAATTTTGTTTAATTTTTTTTTGTTTTTTTTTTTTTTATTTTTCATTTTATTGTTTAAATCGCTTCATAAATAACCTTTTTTTTTGTTTTTTTTTCTTTTATTTTCATGTTCTTGTAATCGAATTTTGTTATTGTTTTTTTTTTTTTTTTTTTGTGAATGTTTATTTTTAGTCCAATTTGTTATGAATGTTTATGTTGTTTTGTTTTGTTTTTAGTATTTGTTATTTAGACTTTTTGCATGTTTTTTCTTTTAAATGTTTTATGCATGCAGTGTATGTGTGTGTGTGTGTTTTATAATTATAATAACTTTTTTTACTCCTTTTTCCTTAATTTGTTTTTATGTTTGCTTTACATTTACGTTTTGAACAAATGTTTTTGTTGTTTGTTTGTTCTGCATATTAAACTTTGTTTTTGTTTTTTAATTGAATTGTTTTTTCTTGTTATTTATTTATTTTACTCTGCTTCTTCATTTTGTGTATATGTATATTTTATTTTATTTGTTTTTTCTTTTTTTGTTTATTAAGTTTTTTATTCGCATTTTTAACAAAATTAATAAAAACAATTTCCATTTTTTTTGTCACTTATTTTTTGTTTAGTGTTTTTTTTTTTTGTTTTTCTTTTTATTTTGTATATATGTTAATTGATCAATTTATTCGTAATTTGTAATATTAAAACAATGTAACGTATAATCATTTTTATTTTATTTTTATTTTTGTTTTTTTTTTTTGTGCCTTGGCCACGTTTTTCCACAACTCTTTTTCGATTTTCCCTTCTGCTTTAGTGTTTATATATTTTTTGTTTTCTTTTTTTTTCGCTTTTCCTTTTTAGGGGGTTTTCTTCTTATATGATTTGTTATCTTATAAATCTAACTGATTGCATTTATACAGAGTGTGTTACGTGTTAAAGTTAAGTCGGATTTACGTTTCTTTTCTTCACTTATGGATTGGCTAAAAGATAAGTCGAGGATTGTGTGAGTGTGTGTGTATTAAACTAGAACAAAACGGTTAGATATATGTATATATCTTAAGATATAGTATCTTCTCTATAAAACAAAATGAAATGGTTGAAATGAAAAACTTCTGTTTTAAGCGCAATTCTTTATAGTTAAGTGTTAACAATGTTTTTTGTTTTTGTTTTTTTTTTTATGATTATGGAAGTCAGTTTATATGAAGTTGGTATTTTCAGTATTTCTTTTGGTATGGAAAGTTCTTAGAAGTTTTTTGTTTTTGTTTTTAATGCGAGAGTTTTCTTATTATAAATGTAATGCAAATGTTATTTTTGTTTTTTGAGTATGTATAGTTATTTGTTTTTTTGTTTATTTTAATTTGTTTATATGTATATTTATACTTCTTCTTCCTCTTCATCTGCTACTGCTCATCTGTTTAATCATCTTATATCATATATCATTCTTTGCACGTTTTTCATCTTGACTTACTAATAAATTAAAACAACGCTAATGAATTCGTTTTTTTTTTCTTGTTTTCTTTACTAATTGTGAATGGTTTTATATTTGTTTTTTTGTTTTTGTTTATTTCTCTGCTAACTTTCTTTGTTGTATTTATTATCAATTTTTGTAATCAATTATCAATTCGATTTGATGCACACACACACTTCTGTTCTGCTCTGCTCGTGTGTTTATCTATATAGAGCAGAGAGCGACTATACATATGTGTGTGTGTGTGTGCCAAATGTAGTGCCGTAGTCAGGGCATAATTCATCACAATCAGACGACGAGCGTTACGCGATAGCTGATTAGCTATGACAGCTTAACGGAATTACTCTAGCTATAGCACGGGGCTATAGTTGATTGAAAATGTATTTTTGTTTTGTTTTTTTTATGTGTGTTAGGAATTTAGCACAGATATTATGAACGCTTATCGGGGCACTTAATATATATATATGTATGTATACTAAGCTCTCCACCTGAGCGTGTTTTCATAATTTCTGCTTTGAACACTCTAACAAAAGTTCAGGAACAATGTGAATGATGATCCAAATGAATTGAGGGGCAAATTCTCATTATTGTTTAACAATTTTTTTTCGTTTTCTTCTTAATGTTGTTGTTGGCAGTGTTTCATTTGTATGTAATATGTTATACTTCATTTAGACATACCTTTGTAAACTCTAATCACACGCTGATATTTAAAAAGAGCAACATAAAAGGTAGGTGTAGGTGTATGTGTGTGTGTGAGTGTGAATGTGTGTATATGTGTGTGTTCATTGCTATATAAAATGTTTTTCGGGTGATTTCTTAACTTGTTTTTCTCTTTCTTATTTAGTTGCTACAATGTTTAGTTTAACTACAGTTAATTACGTCATCATCATTTAGCCTGATGATCATTTCATGCATTTTCGTTTCATTTTCAGTTGCAATTTTCATTTTCCACTTTTCATATATAGACCTAAGTGTTTTTAATGCCAAATGTTTTTTGTTTTTTTTTTCTTTTGGCTGGTTGTGCGCGATTTTCATTTAACGTTTTACAACACTACAAATAACGGCAGTTTTGAAATGCTGATTCGAGAGGGAAAGTTTAATCTTATTTATCATTTATCTCATTCACTTTCTTCACTTATAATAGCCTAATAGATGAATAGAAACAACATATATGGAAGCCATGGAAAGCAACTGCAATTAAATATCGGGTTCATTTCTATTAGGAATATACCAATGTGCTCTATAAGGAATACAACTGAGGAACTACACAAAGTATACACAGACAGATATATACATATACATATGTATATATAGAAGTATATATATAGTGATATATATACATACATTGGCATGCAGTTTGACACGCTAAGAGCTGATTGTAGTTGGCCTTTGTTAAAGATTTATATAGATAGATCTATGTATATATAAATATATTAGACAGAAAACTCTCAAGAACGGCACAGATAAGATATGTGATGGATAAAACAGAATATTTATATAACGAAATTTATTAATAATATAGGCTAAAATAATTTTTCAATTTCTACTTTTCTTCTTTTTATTAAAATATCTTCATTTATAAATGAAATTACGAGGGTAGTCTGAAAAGTTGTCCGAAAATGATCTTTACAATAATATTTTTATTAAAATAAATAAAAATTGAACCCCGGCTTTATTTTTTAACTAGGAAATCTCATGGAAAGTTTAAATATTCAATTGAAATGAAAATTGATCTCTTTTGCCGTTCATCTATAGAGTTTTCACTGTACCCACAAGCCATTGTTTCATTGTTTAGCATTTGGTAAAAATTAGTTTTGCATTTTAGGGGACTTTTCTTCTTCTTTTTACAACTAAATAAGGCATGCGCTAGGCTGTTTGGCACACAAATTAATCAATAACAACAATAATTATAATAATCATAATGGCAATGTTCATGTCAATGATAATGATACAAAATAAATAACAGAAATACCTTTTTAGTTCATATATATATATGTATATACATATACATATATATATGTGCTTTATATCGCTTATCGCTTACAACTTTTTTGGGAGTTGTTTCCCGGCCAAAATGACAAATTCGCTAAATGCTACGAAAAAACATTTTCGTTCCTATTGGCTGCTGGAATTTGTTATCCTTAATCTCATTTTTGTTTTTTATATATATCCTTTATGTTAATGTTGTTTGTGTGTTGTTTGGTTTTGTTATTCACTTTGTTGCTTACTTCACTATTGTACAATGTGCTGTTGCCTTTCTTTTTTGGTTTTTCTTTTACTCTCTTTCATAATTCATATTAAGTTTTTGTTTATATGAGTGTGAGTGTGTGTTGGGTGTGTGTGTGTGGGTTGCGGGGGGGCGTGGCGCGTGTCCTGTCTAAAATGCGCTTATTATTGATACCATTCTTTTTTTCATGTTGCCATTTGCAATTTAATGTTAATTTATGTAAGTTTTTTGGTTTTTGGTTTTGTTTTGTTGTTGCTTTTAAATTCTATCCTCTTCGTCCTCCTCCTCGACCTCCTCGCCGTTCTCCTCGAGCTCCTCCTTGTAGCCAGGATGCTCGGATATGGCATAGTAGTTGCCATTGTAGATGACGCCCAGTTCGCGCAGCGCATCGCCGCGTATTGTCGCCTTTATCGTCCAGTTGTAGCAATCATCTGATTCCGATTCACGATCCAAACGCTCCACATCGAGTATCTTGGAGTTGAGACGCTCCAGTATGATGCCGATGTCCTTGATGCTAAGATGTCGCTTCTGATCAACAGACAGCTGATCGATCAACAGCAGAAACTTCTCTGTCGTCGTCTTATCATCCTCCATCACCGTGTTCTCCGTCTCACTCTCCGAACTGTCGCGTTCCGGTGCAATATCCAGGAATCGTACATGACCCTTGCCGCCCGACGAACGTCGCTGCATGCTGCCGCTACCGCCTAGCATAGGATCCATAACCGATGACGACATCGCCAGCGTCGCCTGATGCCCCGCCTGCAGCTGCGGCTGCGGACTGCTGCTGCCATCCTGTATGGGCGACGTGGCCACGCTCTTGTGCACGGCTATCTTGCGTCCCTCCTCGTGCAGTGCACAGCAATGGAAATCACATTCCGTGGTGCTCGGGCTGCCCGCCCTACTGGGCGTATGGGCATGATGTGCACACTCTGGCGTATGCACATGGACAGCACCGACGGCGCTATCGAAGGAGCCGCCCTGCTTGGATAGCCGACGACTGCTGCCGCTGCCAGGTATCACAACGCCGGGCGGCAGGACAACGCCGCCCGGATGGTAAATGCTGGCCGGTCCCTCATCGCTGATCACCGTTATTTGTGGGCTGGCATAGCGTTGCTGTGAGGATTGCGACGACACGGACTTGTTGTCCAGCGAACTTTGCGCAGAGAGGCCCTTCTTCGAGGGCGAGTACTTGTCGGACGACAGCAACCCGTTGCTGCTGCCCAGGCCGGCGCCCATGCACATGCCTCCACCACCACCACCTCCTCCTCCGCCGCCGCCACCACCTCCTCCTCCACCTCCTCCACCACCCTGGCGCTGATCCCAGTGCAGTACGACCGTGACACGCCCTTTATTATCCATAATCTTCCAAGATGGTGTCTCATCGTGCAGTTCCAGTGCATGAATCGTCTCACAGACGATTTTCGGTATAGCTGATATAGCTGAGAGTTTATGGAATGTAGGGAAATAGATTAGAATTTATAATATTATATATACAGGATGTTCACTTACCAGCCTTTATGACATCCACGCCCGTTGGATACCATCGTTCGCCCTGCCTCAACAGCAAGAGTACCGTATTGTTGGCCAGGGTGCGAAAGTATTCGCCATCCTCAATTTGGGTTCCATCACACTCCAGAACAACGCGCACGGGTTCTGAGGCAGGAACCCCCAATTTATCCTTCCCACGCACCAATAGCTCCTCGAATGTACCAACTACGACGCCTTTGCGCACATTTCGCCAACTATCCCAAATCTTTAGTGGTCGCTTGCCGCGAGACTCCTGAAAAATTCAATTGGGGATTGGTTAGAAATCAGTGTTGGTAAATGCAGTATGACTACAATTTATAGAGCCAGTGTAGAATAGTATGGGAATGTGCGGTTTATGAATTAAAATAACCTTTATAAGTATTGGTAATTGTAGTAAAGTAAAGCTCAAATCTAGGGTTTAGGAGTGTTGGTAAATGAAAACCAGTTAAGAGTGTTTGGTAGGGCAAAACGAACCTGTACTTATATCTATATTGAATATAGAATATATATAGTATATTTTAAATCGATTCAAGACACATAAATTTTAGAAAAAAAAAAAAAAAAACAGTCTTTAAAAGGAATGTATTGGGATTTTTTGTCAATTATTTTGTATACATGTTGAGTCAATATGGGATATATGATATAATGCTTTAGTTATGTCTGCTGTAGTGAAAGACACAAAATTTTCTCAAAATGTTATTCAAATATATCAAAAATTTATTAAATATAAGATGAATTTCTAGTACAATCAAAATCTTTTTAGATCATCTATTTTTAGATACATATATGTATATACTTTTCCAGTGTATATATTTATATTCTACTAAGAAATAAGCTTTAGATTTTAAATAGATAATTGAGAATCATTTTTGTTTAGACTGAGTTATAAGACTTGTGTATCTTGGTAAATTACTAATTTTGACTAGATATCATATATAGCGCATATTGTGTATATGGAAATATAAAAAATATAAATACTTTCATAACAAGGTACAAACAAAAACTAACTAATTGAAATAGTTTTTTCTTTGAAAAAGATTCATTGATAAGAAATGCCTGACCTAACTCAACAATAAGCATAAAGGACAGGCAAAGTCAATAAATCTTCATTTGCCAAAGCGCTATCTCAACTTAACATGTCAAAAATAAACAAACCTAAATGACACAAATTAATCAAATTCAATCACGTTGCGGAATTATGATATATTAGTAAAGCTGCATAAAGCAAATATGGGCTTGTCTTAATGAAGGCTATAAAGCATAAATATATATATATTTTAATCAAGAAATGTAGACCAAAGGCTAAAAGTCGCACCTCAATTTTCAATATGGGCAAATTTTACTGTCATAAAATACATCGTTTAGATAATATTTGATATATTATATATATTTATATATGTATGTATGTATATAGGGATTTTTAGATATACACACACATACATATGTTTGTTGTTTTTTGGGCGTGGGTGTGACACCTGTGTGTGTGTATGGGTGCGTGTGTGACAAGTGGGTGTGGCAGGCCCGTGCAGCGTCATAAGTTACGCTACTAATTGAGGTTTGCAGTCGCTAAAAAAAGGGCGCAAATGTCAAGGCCGCTGCCAGCTACAGTTCAAACAGTAGCAGCAGCAGCAGAAGCAGAAGCAGCTGCTGCAGCTGATCTGCACAGCATTAGGCCACACACACTCACATACATACATACATATGTATATGCCCATATTTATATATCAGCAAAGGTAAACGTAACAATTCACAATTAACATCAACAAATGAAATTTTGAGTTATTTCCATTGCACATTAACAGCGAGCACAGCTGTTGTGCATTAACAGTGCACTGTTAGCTATAACAGAGCTTTCACTGAAAGCAAAATCAAATAAGAACAACAACACCAACAATAACGAGAAGTAGAAGAAGAAGCAGCAGCAGAAGGCATGTTTAATATATTGCAAGGACATGAGTGTGGCGCTCCAGTGACCCAGTAACGAGTGCAGCACACGAGCTGAATAACAAGAAAAAAAATGAAGAGACACAGAAACACACACACACACACAGACATAGTCGATTCAACACATACACACACATATAAAAGCTATAGCATGTTAAAAAAAAAAACTATGAAAAATTACTTGAAATACTTTTTGACGTTTGCTTATTGGACATTTGCGCGAAAAGTTTGCTTTTGTCAAATTGGAGTTGGCAGTCGAGTTGGAATTGCAATTGCAATTGGAATTGCAGTTTGTAGGGAAACTGTAATCAGTGTTACACACACACACACACACACACAATATCTGTGAGAGCGGGAGAGAGAGAGAGAGAGATAGAGTTGTATGTGTGCTGCATTGGGATAGGTCAAGTCTGCTGCCATATGGCCATCAGCTGCTGCTGCTGCTACTATTGCAGAGGGGGTGCTTTGGGGGCGGGAGGTGCTGGGCTCTGCTGCTGCTGCTGATTGATGGATATGCTTTAAACGGTAATTAGTTATTATCTTTGGTTTACCCCTGCTGCCGCTGCTGCTGCAGCATTTGTCGCCGCCGTCGGTCCCGTTGTAATGGCTGCGCCAGCATTCTGATTGGCAGCCGCTGCTGCGGCTGCTGCTGCCGCCACTTGCCTGATGCTCAAACAGTTGCACAAAGGCTTTGTCACGCCCAGTGTGCACAGAGCATTGGACCACATGGTGGCGTTGCAAATGCTCGCTTCACCTTTGCCAGCCACTTTAATGCTGATTCTGATTAGTCCCCTGTCCAATTGGATGCAATCCGATTAAGTGACAACAATAACATTAACACAAATTAACATATTTCTCTTTTCAGTTTTGGCCTTGGCTATGTTAAATATATAGATTTAGATTTTCTTTTCTTTCTTGGTTGGTTTAAAAATTGTTATATAAAATGCACACACATATTTTTTTTTGTTTTTTTTGTTTGATAGAAAATGATGTTTACAAAACGTTATAAATGCTTATAAGCTTATTTCTAAGTTGAACGCGTTTTATTGTAGTTGTTTTTTAAATGCCATTTGGGGAAAAATTCGTCGCGTAAGGCTACAAAAAATTTGTTAACAAATTGCTGCGCACTTACAAAAAACAAAAACCAATATAAAAATTGTTTGTTTAGTTTGTAATAGAAAATACACTAAATTTTGAATTATTGTTATCTTCAATAAGAAATCGAGTTTTAGTTTTAGTTATAGTTTTAGTTTTTTCCTTCTTTCTCTCCTTCTTTTCTTTTATGGGCCACAGCAGCAGCAGCTGGGCTGAATTGTCGAAGAGTTGAGTTGACCTTCGCACTTTCACTTTACTACACTTGCGTGAGCCTGAAACCGCCGACTTTTCATTTGGTGGGGGGTCGTAAAAGGGGAGGGGCCAAAAGGGGCTGGGGCTGAGCCTGAGCCTGAGGCTGGGGCCAGGTGCGCTGAGCCTTCGATTTGATTTCAGTTTGTGGCACAGTTTTTAGTTTTTTTTTCTTTCCTTTCTATTTAACACAAACTTTTTGTTTCTTTTCTTATTCGAATTTTTGTTAGAATATTAAAATGTTCCGTTTTTTTATTGCTGCTGCTGCTGCTGTTGTTGTTGCTAGTGCTACTGTTGCAGTTGTCACACCCAGTTAAAAATTTAATATTTCAACAATGTGCCAGCGGATTCGCGTAGCTTGTGTAAAGCGCTCGTTAACGAAAGTAGCATCATTGCTGGCTATGGCTATGGCTGGCTGCCTGGCACACACTGCTGAACCTGCCTGACTGCATGCATGCTTGCTTGCTTGCTGGCTTACTCCTTGCCTCTGTTATTAACAGCAGCTGTTACTGTTAAGCCTCTACTGCTGCTGCTGCAGCATGCAGTGTGAGAGCGCGTAAGTTGTGCGCATAAATGGAGAATGAGAGCGCAAAGCTCGTGAGCGCATATCAACATACATATATGTATATATGTGTGTGTATGCTCTGTTAATGCGTATTTTGTAGTAATTGTAATGTTAAAGCGTAAGGCTGCTCAACTGCACTGTGCATTGCGTTGCGTTGCATTGCTCTCTCTCTCTCTCTCTCTCTCTCTCTCTCTCTGTTTCACACACACTCTCCTTTTGGTAGTAACATCTGTGCTTTGGCCTACATTCGCAATGTGATATAATCAGGGCGCGCTAAAGCTAACACAGCTAACAGCTAACAGCCAACAAAACGGGCGCGCACACACGAACGCTCCACAAGTATTCAGGATTCAGAGGCTCACAGCTAAACATAAATGCCAGAAGCTCTGTCAATTAGGCACAAACACACATACCCATACCCATACACACACACACACACGCATACACAAAGGTGCACAGTCAGATAGAGAGGGAGAGCGATTGAGTGAGCATGCTGAAAACTTGCACAAGGTTGCAATTGGTTCGCTTTCATTTTCATTTGATTCGCTCTGCTTTGCAGCAGTTGATTAAAGCAAAGCAGTGCAGTGAGTAAACATTTATTTTGAATCAATCCTTTGAATTAATCTGTTTTATTAGACAAATTGCAGCAAACAGTCTAAAATCAGAGCGCTCTACTAGTTTACGCTAAAAAGTATGCTATAAAAATGTAAACAATGCAAATGGTCCTCTAAAAAAATAAACAAAACTACAAGCTATTTAATAAAACAATCTTTAAAAATTCTTGAAAATTATTTCAAATAGTCTTTTATATAAAAACTGCATTTTAATGCAATTTAACGTCTTTTATATATACAAAATATATATATATAAAAAAAAACATTAATGTCACGAGAACAATAGTATTGCAATTCTACATATATGCAGCAGCAGCTCTCTCTCTCTCTCTCTCTCTCTCTCTCTCTTTTATGCTCCCAGCACAGCATTGCCAGCTGTAAGAAAAGCTCACATTTACATTTTATCCCAAAATGTTAACAGCTGCGTGTTTATTAGATGAATGGAGCAAGCAAGACATTATTTACTAAATGCAAGAAGTCAATCAGATGCCCAATTTATACATAAATATAGAAATTCTTTTAAATGAACAGCTCGATAGTAACTATCCTATTGCCTAAAAAAAAATATATTTCTATCAAGGAGCGATGTAATTAACATGTAGGTCATGTCCACAACGCTGCTAAGTCGCTTACTAATACATAAATAAATATATATATACATGTGTGTGTTTGTGTGTATGTTAAACTCTTACTGTTATTTGCTTACTAAAAAAAAAAAACATCAAACACATTCACACATAGATCACATTGAGCATAAGCATCAACAAAAACAAAATATGTAACGTAAACGTAAAAACTGTGGACATTAACAAAAGCTACATGTGCGCATCCAGTAGGGTGTATTACAGTTATTTGGGTCAAAGCTATTCACTCAGCCGCAAAGCAAAACGAAACGAAATGAAGAAACTGCATAAAGCATGCATACACACACTTACACACAGGCGTACATTGATATACGCACACACACACATAAAATGCTTAACGGGGGCTTAGCCCCAAAGCTAACGCAGCTCAGCGACTAAGTTGAAAACAAATGAGCGGAGAGTAAAGACAGGCCGGAATTGGGAAACAACTGTAAATCGACACACGATAGGTTCGTAGTGGAGAGAAATGTTACTGTTACAGTCCAGTGTTATGTTAGAAGTAATGGCAACAACAGTGTGTATGTATGTATGTATGTATGCGCGTATAATATTTTAATTCACAAGCAATGCATAACTATGTGTGTGGGCCGGCAGCTACCCACATTTGGCATTTCGCATTTCACATTTCCCATTTCGCTTAGCCCGCAAGAAATCTCACTTACCTCTCTGGCCATTACGACATGTCTCAAAAGCAGGGCCCGCTTAGAGGGTCTGCCATTTGCGTTGGCTTCAACAGCAGCAACAACAACACGTCCTCTGCTGCGTCGTTGTCGACGTGGTCGTTGGCGTTGTCGTCGCCGTCGCCGTCGCGTCTGTCGTCCTTTGGCGGCAGCGGCAGCAGCAGCGGCTAACAGGAACAGCAGCAACAACAACACCAGCAACTGTGCACGGCTTACACTTCTTTTCGCGCATACGAGTCTCAGTGTTAGTATGTATGTCGGCGTATGTGTGTGTTTGTCTGTATGTATGTTCGCTGGGGAGAACGGCGGCAGTGGGCGGTTGGTTCGTTGGCTGTGTATGTGTATATGTGTGTATGTATGTACGTATGTATGTGTGTGGAGTGTGCTTCAAAAATTCTCTACTACACGTTTATTTTCAATCTTCCCGCAACGCGCCGATGCTGTGTGCTGCTGCTGCTGCTTCTTCCTTTTGACGTTCCTTTTTGGCACCGTGCTTTCTCTCTCTCTCTCTCTCTCGCTCTCACTCTGGCTCTCTATGCCTTTTTTGTGGTGTGTGTGTATGTAGGTGTGAGAGTACATACGTACATATGTTGGTCGGCTGGTTGGTTGATTCTGCGTGTGTATTGGTATTTGCCTTGTACAAATTGATTATTTATTTAAACAATTCTTTATTTAATTATCGCTTGGAATGCTGCCACTCATTACATGTATTTTATTTGATTTCATTTGCTGCCTACGTACACCTCTACACCCACTATAATATATATACACACACACACTATCTCAATATATGTATGTACGTAGGTGCGGCTGCGATGTCGGCGAAGATTTGCTGTTGGCAGTGTTTGTGTGAATGTGTGTGTACCGTTATCATTTTTATTCACATTAAACACACATTTTTGAATCCGATTTTCAATTAATCACGTATTCTGTTTTGCTTAATATTTATTGTGCGGCAGTTGGGTCAAAAACAAAATTGGGCATATGAGCCAAATTCTTAAAGGCGCACACGCACACATATGTACATACAAGAGGACACGCTTAATCTCTTGCTTTGCTTCTATTTTCTAGTATTGGTAGAACCCACGCCTTTCGGTTCGCCACTTTTCACTTCTTTCACACGTGTTGAGTATTTGCGGTTTCTTTGATGGTTCTCAAATGTATGCGAGCGTTAATATTTTTTGTTCAAAACACGAAACTAATATAGTTTAATTACAAAACAAACACATTTTAACAGTCAAAAGCACAGAGCAAACACGCAAATCAATGCTCCACAGAGGTCCAGTGCTAAAAACGGTAAATCGAGCCATTGCTAAACACTGAGTAACGTACCTTAATAACACTAAAAATATATCGAGCAGCTTTCACTTTACTTAACAGAAATACTGAGCACGCAACAGAAATACCAAATGGTTGAAAGTGCACCTGGTTTGAAATAAATTTTTAAAACTACCAACAATAACATTATACATGTATATGCAGCTATAAAAACAAGTTTTTCTTGATATATTTGTCAAACAATAATCAAATAATAAAATAAACTTATTTCATTTATTGATAGTTGCTATCGCAACACTTTCGATAACATGCTATAAATGTAGACTTTTCATCAAGTCGATATATTAGGTTAATTTATCCATCCCTGGACAGCAGCAAAAACTTGCTTAAATTTGTACACAAAATTACGTGTCTCGATCGACAATTAGCAATATGGTTGACAATCTACCACCCCTGGAGCCCAGTCTGCAAAACTTGGTCGAACAAGAATCTCTGAAATGGATATTTGTAGGCGGTAAAGGCGGCGTGGGGAAAACTACTTGCAGGTGAGTGACAGAGACATTCACCAATGACAACAACAACAACAACAACAACAATAATTTTAATGCTCTGCAAATCCAATTAAACCCTTTGCAGCTCCAGTTTGGCTGTGCAATTGTCAAAAGTACGGGAATCTGTGTTAATTATCTCCACAGATCCGGCTCACAACATATCCGATGCATTCGATCAAAAGTTCACCAAGGTGCCCACAAAGGTAAATGGATTTGATAATTTGTTTGCCATGGAAATAGATCCAAATGCAGGACTGAGCGAACTGCCCGACGAGTATTTCGAGGGCGAGAACGAGGCGTTGCGCGTCAGTAAGGGGGTCATGCAGGAGATGATCAACGCGCTTCCCGGCATTGATGAGGCCATGAGCTATGCCGAGGTCATGAAGCTGGTGAAGGGCATGAACTTCTCTGTGGTCGTCTTTGATACGGCGCCCACGGGTCACACACTGCGACTCATCGCATTCCCACAGGTCGTGGAGAAGGGTTTGGGCAAACTGCTGCGCCTCAAAATGAAGCTGGCTCCACTACTCTCACAATTCGTCTCCATGCTGGGCATGGCCGATGTGAATGCGGACACGCTGTCACAAAAGCTGGACGACATGCTGCGTGTCATTACGCAGGTCAACGAACAGTTCAAGAATCCAGTAAGAATTAGGTTGACTAACCTCATAGGCATACATCTAACCTTTTTAATTGTCTGTCTTTAGGATCAGACGACCTTTGTTTGCGTTTGCATTGCCGAGTTCTTCTCGCTCTACGAAACGGAGCGCCTGGTGCAGGAGCTAACCAAGTGCGGCATCGATGTGCACAACATAATTGTGAATCAATTGTTGTTTTTGGGCAATTCACATAACAGCTGTAGCATGTGCGCATCACGTTTCAAGATCCAAGAGAAATATCTTGACCAGATTGCTGATTTATATGAGGACTTCCATGTTACCAAGCTGCCGTTGCTGGAGAAAGAGGTTCGCGGACCGGATAGCATTAAATCGTTTTCAGAGAACCTTATGATACCCTACAAGCCGAAGGAGTAGCCAACGCTGCTTCCTGCTGTTATAGTTGTAAGCATTTTGATGAACTTATTGTATAAATGTGGTTGCGAGATATAAAATAAAACCCAATTATGCTCTGGTTTAGTCAATTTTGAAGAGGGCGCCAGCATAATATAAATTTATCGATGTATTGATTTAACAAAAGAATCTTCACGGGGTAACACTGAAACTGCAATCGATGTAAGTATTTAAACGGCAATGATTAAGCGTTGTTAAGCGTTTAAATCCAGTACTGTCGTCTTGTCTATTATAAACTGCTAAGCTACAATATGTGTCTGGAAAAATATGATTATGATTGAAAATTAATTGAACTATATTGTCATTGTAAGCTTTTTAAAAATTGCGCCCTATTATTATATACATTGATTATCTGAAATCCCAGCAGTGTGACACTTCAATTTATATCAGCTATCGATAGATATTTATTTGAATCTTGTCATCGTTGTTTTTAGTCATCACTAAGTTTTATTTTGCGTCGTTTTTGCTGCACACAGCGCTTTCGTATTTTTGTTTTCCTCGTGTTGTTTTTTAATTGTCCTTGATAAATGTAACGCTGCCACTTATTTCCACACACTTAGTACGTTGGCTTATTAAATATTTATAGCATTAGCCTACTACTCCTGCTACTGCTGCACACGCGCATAGATAACTTCAAGTATTTCTCAAGGATTTCTAGGACAACAACAACAACAACGAAGACTAACAGGTGAGTGAGTGAGTTAACTGTTAATTGAGCGCCAAAGTTCTACTAGGATTGTCTGTCTATGTGTGTATGAGTGTATGACTGTGTTACTATATGTGTATGTTTGTTTGCTTGCGTCTTGCAATCAATAATACAACAAAAGCCACCCCTTTCCCCACCCCGCCCGCTGTCTCCATTTCCCTCCTACCCATAATGTGTAATAATAATAACTACAACAAAACCAAGTGCCATATAAATTATATGTGTACTCGATAAAGTTGTACCACATACATATATGTAAACGCTGATTGTTGTGGTTGTTATTGTTGTTGGTGTTGTCAACTGCCGCGTCGCTTCCGCATTTCCCTTTATATGCACTATGAGCACATCCGCTCGCCACATTTGTCCTTCAGCCAGCGTTAGTTGGACGTAGGCGCAGCCCGCCTTCGTTGCCTTGTTGGCCATATCATTGCATATCGCGTGACCTTTAACCATATAAAATATGCATACATACTATACAGATATACACACATATATACATATATATCTATGTCTATAATATGTATGTATATAGCTTAGAGTCTAGGGTGCTTACTTAATTAAATTGGTCGAATGGTCGAGCGAGTCTGAGCCCCATTTTGGGCTGGCAGCTCCATTTATGGCCAACAGCACGTATGCAGCAGAAGCCGTTAGAATAAGCTAATGGAAAAGCAAAAGAAAAAAAAAAATTGAAATTCAGTCACAATTCGCTGTAGCTGTAAAAGACTAGAGCTCCGAAACATTATCTTTGTGACAGCCCTTTATCATTAAAGATAGGCGTGTCCAATATTTGGTATGTCAGTGGAAATTACTCATGTTTATATATAACCTTATACATCTTTATCAATCTTTAACGCTTGCAATTGGATGATAAAAACAAAAACAAAAAAAGAGCTGCCCCAAAATGTCAGTGGCCGGCTTTAGACAGAGCCTTTTGCTCTGGAGTGTTGACTACTGGAATCTGGAAGGTAATTTATGGAGAGTTAACATTGCGTCTTTGGTTTGATCCTCAGTTTGTTATTAAGTTTCACTTTTTTTTCTGCCTAACACATTTACAATTCAAATGAAGATAATGTCTATCAAACTCCATTGCAGCTGTTATGGCGGACAATGTGTTCAAGTCGCACGATATTGGGTTACGCGCTCAAAAGAAAATACTCTCACGCATGGCAACAAAAAATATAGCGAAGACCTTTATTGACGGCACAACGGCTTCATTGTTGGATAATCTCTATAAGCTTTGCAAGCTGCATACGGGCAATAAAGCGCGCGCCGAGAAGCTTATTAAAAACATAATCAAAATAGTTATCAAAATTGGTGTACTGCATCGAAATAATCAATTTAATCAGGAGGAGCTGCAAAATGCTGAGAACTTTAAGCGAAAATTTCAAGTAAAGTCGAAATGAATATAAAATTTTATATATATATATTAATGTATATTGTTCCTTTCTAGAACACACAACTGTCCATTATATCCTTCTACGAGGTGGACTTCACCTTCGATTTGGCATATCTGCAAAAGTCTATAAAGGAATCGCAAGTGGCGCTCAAGTCCATAGTTCAGTCACATTTAACAGACAAATCAATTGGCCGCATCGATGAGGTATTTGATTTCTTTGCCGACGAAACTCTATTGGAGCTGGCATTCAAAACGGATTCGCCATATCGCGAGGTGATGGGTAAAATTGTGACAGATATTAACGCAGCCATGGAAACGGGTGATATTTGAGTTGGAGCAGCAGAAATCGAGCTGCATTTGCTTTAGAAAGAAGGGGCTATTATCAAACCAAAAAGAAAAGTAAACAACAACCAGATACTAATTATTAGTTTAAAAGAGCCTTCTAAGTCCACCAAATAGCAAGTAAAACACACACACACAAAAGACAAACACGCATCGAAAAGCAAACAACAAAAAAAAACTTTTTTAAATTGAATTGGTGATATTCACAATTTAAACAATTAACACTATTTAAGTAGCTGTCGAAAACTAGCAGAAAAAAACGTCCAGATTGATTTATTTTAAGGCAATGTTAAAACAATTTTGTTTAGATTTAAGTAGAAATGCATTTTGCCAAAGGAATTCACAAACAAACAAAAGAAAAACAAACTCAGAATTGTAAACGCAAGCAAAATGCTTTTTATCATCAATGTATTTGTCGTTGATTGTATTTGTAATTTGTAATACGTATACCTAAGTCGTATGTGAAAGTCTGTCTAAATATTGTCTATGTGTAGTTAAATATTTGATACTTTTTTTTGTTTATTCGTCTGTTTTGATATACTCCAAAACTCGCTCTTTGAAATGCAATTATATACTCGCTATCTAAGAACTTATCAAACACAAACATATATGAACTATATCCATGTACTTAAAAACGTTCCGAATTGACATTTATTCTTGCTGATCTCCACAACAACAAAAATTATTTTTCCAAACCACACGCATATTAAATTATTAAAAAAGATTGGTCAATTTATATTCAACAGTTTGATAATCCCTTTTTTTTACATAAATATTTATTTCTAATTATGTATTCCGACCTCAGAGCCAAAGGCGCGAGGTTCAATAACCTTAAGCATTATTTATGATATTCCCAATTGTTTGAAATAGATATTTAGTATAAATACCCAGAACATATCATACAAATGGCTGGCAACACAATATCAATATATATATATAATATCATAATATATATATATATATGTTAGTTAACTGGGACAATAAACTGTTCGCTTAACAAAGAAGAAGGAATATTGTCGCATATATTTTGGATATTAAAATTGATGGGATTAAAGTTAAGTTATTTAGGTTTTTAAAACATCGTGTATTTATTTGTTTAAAAAACAAACCTTTTGTTGACTTTCCCAATAAAAAGCAACGATTATAATTATAAAACAACTCCACTAAAGACTTTACTTAAATATTTTACTCTGCACGCTTTTGTTCCAGAATTTCGTCACCTGCTTTGCCCTCCTCCAGTTTCTGTTGCTTGAAGAGTTCGATGAGCTTCTCGGTGGCAGTTTGTGGTATATCAAAGGGCTGTGATGCTTCCTTGCTGGGCAGGGTTTGATTGTTTGCGTCAGGTGAGCGTAGCAAGAAGGGTGTCCAGGGTCCTTGTATGGAGGGCACGTCCGTATGCCACATTTTGCGTAGACGGAGCGAACTGGAGCTACCATTTTGTGTCTTTAGCAAATCAATCCATTTGCTGATCTCGTCCTGTGTGCTATTGCGACAGCTTAGCCACTCGCGATCACCATTTACTAGGGGTTTCAAAGGCAAGTAAGATAAATATCCTTAGTCTCCCATTGAGGTACAGTACAGGTACAGTTAGTACTTACAGTATTCGCCTACCAGCACAGGCGAGCGGTGACGGCGCGGCTTCACATAGACCACAATGCCGGGATTCTCTTTGGCAAAGTCCACCAAATGGTTTTCAATGAAATCCCTTATCAGGAAATGAACAGTTAACTATGTATTAATATAGTTATTTGTTTATTTACGCTTACCGCATGCCACGGCTGGAGCCGTTGTTCTTGCAAAACTTCAATGTGATGCGCTGCAGCTGGCAGACGTAGCGGCCGAGTCCATTTTGTAGGGGTGCGCGCGGAAAACCGGATTTGAGAAACAGGTGACTATTTGACATTTTAAATTGATTTCCAATTGTAATGTAGCTGCAGTTGGTGTTGAAATATACAGTTTCTCAATTTTCGTAACCAAAAACGACGTAACCTCACGCCGCACACAATATGTCAGCTGTTTCTGTTGCTGCTGTTAGACAGGGTTGCCTAACATAACGAAGAAACTAAAGTGGGCACAGTGTTACAATAAGCAAAAGTATATATATTTTGTAAAGTTATTAAATAATATATTGGAGCTAAAAAATTAATAATAATACAAATTTCGTTTATTTATATTTTTAAGTATTATCGTTAAATAGCAATTTCAAATTAATAGTAGCTGCTACTTGAGACAACACTTTCGTTAAGTTGGTTCAGTATTTGGAATTTTTGACACTGTGCGACCAGATTTGTTGCTCAATATATCGAACAGGCTGATGAGTGCACAGTGCTTAAATCTAATTTTATGAAACAAAATTATTAATGAGCAATTGAACTGAAAACATTTGCATATAGATATATATTTATTTTATTATTCTTATTTATACGATTTACTAACAACAAGAAATTGCATTATCTGTTGCTAAATACACAACCCGCATTGCAAATCGACATGAGAAAACCGGTTATTGTTGCCTGTAGGACACTGTGCGTCTAGCACTTAACAGCCCTGCATTATTTGCGTCTGATAACGGCGAAAAGCGGCACGAAAGAGAGACGGCGTCAATTCAAATGCAGCAGCGTCGCGTCGTTTTTCTTCGAACTGTGGGAAAAGAAAAAAATAGAAAACGTGCAACGTGTTCGAGGGGCCGCGCTTCCAACAGTTTGTGGTGCCTTATCAGTGGATTATTTAGCACAACAAAACGATAATGGCCACTGTGAGTAACAATTATAATATATTCATTGAATTGCATTCATGTAAACAAATCGCATCGACAGACTATTGCAGGTTCAAAGTACCCAAAACTTCGCATGGCCGCAGCATCCAATGACGAGGACGACGATGATGATGATGATGATGAGGAGGAGGAGGAAGATGAATCTGGTTCGACCAGCTCGTTTAGCTTACAGGAATGCATTAACGAGTTTCGTGCACGTCGCATCAGACGCGTCTCCACCCACAGTCGAGATCGCGAAATGCCAGCAGCTGGCGGCGAGGAACTAAAAGGTGCTCCAGTGGCATCCGCTAGGGCAGCCGATGCGCATCTAATCAATCAGAATTTGTGTAACAAGGCGCAAGAGCGCAAGGGCAAGCCGTGCAAAAACGGCTTCTGCTATTGCTTCACCAGCGACAGTGGCGATTGCGCTTCGACGACGGCGCCGCCACGTGACTGGCACGTGCGACAGCAAAAACGCAGCAGGCGCTCCGAAAGCAATAAGGTGTGAATCGTAATGAATGCTCTCGAATTTACATAGATTTTATTTTAGATACATATACATTTACAATACTAATACATGCTGCGTTTCTTCATACAGCTGGGCGTCGCACAGCCGTCGCTGAATAATCTAAATGCTCAGCAGCAGCGGCAACAGTCGAAACGGAGTCTACAGAAGCAGCTAGCTTTGGTTACTGCGGGGCACACCTCTATTAGTGCTAACCCCTTGACCGCGGTCAGCAGCTTGCGTGCTGTGGGCGACAATGCGCCACTCATACACATTATACAGGAGCTGCGGGATAATTGTGTCATATCCGAGGTGCGCGTCAATCGGGAAAAGTTATCGGGCATCAATCAGTCGACAAAAACAACAACCCAGACAACATCAAACTCATCAGCTGCATCCTGCAAGCAAAAGGCAACTGCTCCCAAAATGCGCCAATGCGAGGCCGTAACCTATCAGCCCACAGCGCCGGTGCTGTCCAACATAAGTGAACACGAGACGCCATTGGAGGAAAGCGAACAGGCTCTACTAACAGAGCAAACTAGTCTAGCGGGCGGCAGTTTGCATTCAACGCGCCGCAGTTCCCGTCGCAGCTCCAGTGGAGGACGACTGCTGCAGAAGCGTCTCTCCCAGGGCCAAGTGAACTTCAAGACTCACGACATGGAGCAGCCGCCGCCAAAGCCACCGCGCCGCAGCACACAGAGTCTCGATGATAAGTTCTCTTCATCATCGTTGACCTCGACATCGCCCTCGGTGCGGGATGCCGAGCGAGTCCTAGATGAATTTCTGCGCAAGCATGGCGTGCAGCTGCCGACAGCCCAAAAAGAGAACTTGCCCAAAGCCAAGAGCAAGCGTAAATCCTATCCATTAGGTAAGTAGGAGTTACAATTTTAATGGAAAGGTGTTAGGCTATATTAGCTCTACTAAATCTATTTTTACTAATACGGTTAAATAATTTTCCCTGATACCAAATTAATATACAACTAAAATTGTAGAAATAAAATGTATGAAAAAGAAACTTCGACTCATTCGCTATAGAGAAAACTCTGTAAACGGAAAACCTTTGTTCGTGCTAGAGAGTTTTCACTGTACGTTCTTGATTTCTATGTTTCGCTATATCTTTGCTTCACATTTACAGCTGAAATGGAGAAACCAATGCGTGTCCATCCATTGCCCAGCTGCCCCTCGCTGAGCGATATTGAGCGCGTGGTGGAGTCCAAACGTGGTGCACATTATGCCAAGAATATACACATGGCCAACAAGAAGAGCGTTGTGACTGATAAGCCCATTAAGGACTTTACTCTCGGCTGGACGGAGCCTAAAATCAATGATATGCTAAACTATGACATAGCTAAGCGGACGCAGTTCAAGACTAATGCACCAGAGCCAGCGCCACAGGTGGCCAGCATTGGTTGGCAGGTACCGGTGGTGCCGAAGGTCTCATTGGACACAGTCGATGGCGTTAGCGATAATCTGGCCGTCAACATGGAGCAGAAGCAGACGCCTATTAAATATCCACGTCTGCCCAAGCAGAGCAGCCAAAAATTTATTTGGAGCGAACAATTGCGCAGTCTGACACCCTGGAGTCTCAAAAAGCAGCGTCCAGGACTACGCAAGAAGTCGAAAAACTTTTTGAATAATTCCAAAAAGAAAATCTTGCGTTTTGTCTCGCCCAAGAAGAGCAACCAAGAGCAGTTGGAGCGGGAGCATAGCGAACGTCGTCGACCCACTCCCCGCCTTTGTACAGTAGGCGTGCAGACCAGCTCCATGTCGCAATTGGATTTGCAATCACAGTCACCACCGGGCAGCTATCATTCCCCAGTACAATCAACGCAAACGGCCACGACAAGCTCCGCTCGGCAGCCCCACTACAAGGATAGCTCCGAGCAGCCCTACTTCGATTTCGAGCGCAAGGTGAAGCCGCCAAAGCAGCAACGTACGCAGCGTCCACGCAAATTGAACTTTCAAGGCGACTCTAATTCGGCACCCGCTGCCACCTATCGCTCATTTCACAAGGAACTAGATCAAGATGTTACCATCACTAAAATGGGCTACTTGCTGGGCAACATACGAGCCAAATTGGAAGCTAGTGATGAGCGCGCCATTCGCACATTTGGGGTGAGTTTGATTTGCAATTTAAGTTAATGCTGCTAGCATCAGCTGATGGAGGCTTGATCAATTGCATGAAGTAGATATATAATCAGAATCATGATTTCAACAAGTCTGTCTGATGAAAGAATTAACAGTATAAGCTAGAGACAACATTCCTCACCAATGTCCTTTTGTGATCGGTGATCGTGCTTCATCGATAACATTCCTACAAACTCTCCTCCATAGACTGCATTTATCTACATATTTACAATAAATTTAGGTGGCATTTATTATTAAGTTAAGGGAAGACATTTAAATGCTAGGCCAGAGAAAACACAGCTCCGAGCGCATAATGATCCGATCCGAGATAGTGATTAGGTATCATGCCCACGTTAGCGCAGCAATTGATTGTTGGCAGTCGATAAACGCTTAATATCTCTAGTTTCTGCCGGCTCTGCTGGCAAACAGAGCGCAGAATGTAGTCGACAGTGATCCATTCGTTTTGCAGCGTGGACGCCGTGTAGTCACCGTAATTTAATGCCTCAAAGTTAAGTGCCGCAGGATCCTCATCTTGGCTTAAAAGCAGCTGCATGGGTGCCGTATGTAATTCCGAATTAAAGTCTCCAGTTAAAATGACAGGCGTTGAATTTTGAGTCGAGTCTGTGGCAAAGCAGCGTAGTTCTGTGAGCAACTTGCTCACCTGGGCGCAGCGGACATCATCTCGCCGTGGATTATAGAGCAGATGAGTTGTGGCCACAATCACTTCATTGTTATCCTTGGTGGAGTCCCTGGTGCTGCTGGGTTGCTTTAATCGGAACTTGGCTAATATAGCCACATTTTCACGATTTAGCAGTGGGACATTTGGATCGTAGAGCTCCACAGCCTGCTCCTTCAGCAGCTGCAGCTTGCAGGAATCGTATATTATGGCACAGCCGTCGGTGCGGCTGCCTGTCTTCTTTTTATACACATATTCCAAGCGCTTGCCACTGCTGGCCCTTAAACGCTGCACCAGCATTGGCAAATGATCGAATTGCATCTCCTGCAAGCAGAGTATGTCCGGATCCAATTTGTGAATCTCGCGATGGATATTCTGCAAACGATGTCGCCACGTTAGCCACTCCTGCTTGATGTTCACATAGAGAAAGAAGTGCTCCATTAGCAGGTCCTGGGCCAGTATGTTGTACGATAGCAGCTTTATTTTGGATAGTGAATTAGCCTCATATTTTGGTTTTAGCGTCCATTCGCGATTGAAATCGTAGCGTTGCTCCATTTTCTGGCTGGGCTGGCGCCTACTATATAAGCTGTTGCGTATGAATTGTATTCTCATGCTTAGTGGTCGTAATCGGAATTTATACATTGGATATAATTACACGGATGTTATAGCTGTAAGGCAATTGGATTCCCTACTCCGACCAAAAAATATAAACAACGCCAGCCACTGCCCGTTCTACAAACTAATGTTGTTTTGACATTCGCATAAAACTTGCACAAAAAATTGCCATTCACACACATCGATAACTTTGTTATCGAACATTTTGACAGCGCGCAAAAGAGCCTAATTTTTAAATTTAATTGTAATTACAATTATTTAAATTTATTATTATATTATTTCAATTTATTCCTGAAATTTGTATTAATAAAATATTTAATTATAATTTTGATGAATATGATGATACCAAGTGAACTTGTATTTATTTTAGGGAAGTTCACGTTTGACACCTGAGGAACAATTGCAGAATTTGGAGCTGCCGTCGGATAGTTTTGATTGCATTGATGCACCCACAAGACGTTTGCCACGCTCAACAACATCTATGCCACGGCAGCATCGTACTCTCGACGGAGAGCCAATTTACTCGGAAATTGAAGAGGATTGCATGCTTATTAGCGGCAGTCCACAATTTGATGTGCGTACAGAAGCGCAGCTAAAAGTGGCACCAACACCTACACCCACAGCCACGGCTACAGTGACGCCTATGGCCACGCCCACGGCCACGCCCACGCCTACAACAACTGCAACAGTTCCTGGAACAATTAGTGAGCCAACACCCTTGTCCTCACCTGTGCCACCTGTAGATATCGGTGCACTCTATGCCCAAGTGCAAAAGGCCAACAAGACACCATCGAAGGCAACACCCGCAAAGGCTGCGCCTCCACCCAGAGCACTGGGACAATTTCTGCAGGAGTCCTTACAGAATGGCAGCTTCTTTCAGTTTATGCCGCTGCCCGATGAGCCCGCCAGCGAGAGCTCATATATGATGTCCAACTCGAATAGTATCTCGAATCAAGCGACGCTGCCCATGCATCAATCGCTAAACAACATCAACGAGCAGCACTCGCCGCCCAAAAAGAATCGTAATCTAAGCAAATCGGAACTCTCGCTGCAGCGCAGCGAGATATTCCTAGAGAATCTCTGTCGCAGCGAGATTGTGCTGGATCCAGATGATAATGTGCGGCTGGAAAAGGTGCAAAATGTGAGTATTTGAATAGTTTATCATATTTTAAATGTAAATAAATATTACCTGTCTCTCTCTCTCTCTCTCTCTCTCGACAGACCTGCCTGAGAGCTAATCTAGCTGCAGACGATGTCTCGTATGATATGCCAGCGGAGTTATATGAGGACTATATGCTCGATGATCGCAACGCCAGTGGTAGCTCCTTTGCCACTAAATACGGATCTGTGCAGCTAGAGCCGCCGCCTCCATCTTCAGATAATCAAAGCACGCCAAAGAAACAGCAGCAACAGCAACAGCAGCGCTTTACGACTAAGGTAGAGATTTTTGTTGATACCCATTAGCCAAACACACTTTCGCTGTATAAATACATATATCAAGAAACCCCTGTACAGTTATATCACACATTATAAACTAGTTATAAACAAAAAGACAAAAACACTTTCTGCTTGCTTCTTCTTTGCTTTGCCAAACACACATCTAACTAACTTTAGTATATGCTAACCATTGCCTTGCGCCCAATTTATTTTAGCCCAGCATTGATATCAATGATGGTCCGTCAGTGGCAGCGCAGACTGTAAGCCACAGCTGTCCGACTACACCACAGCAGCAAGAGCAGCTACAGCCATTGAAGCCATCGCATAGCAGCCTAACTGAGCTGCCCGCAAATGAGAGCCAGTTGTTATCCATGAGCACCATGGCGCGTTATCGTATGTTGAAGGATGCAGTGCGTCGCTCGTATCGCAAGGGCAAAGACTTCTTGCTGGCCGAGAAGCAGCGGCTGGCTCAGAATCTGAGCTTATCCCGCGACCAGCCCAATCAAACGGAAACTGAGCTGGATAGCAGCAGCTACTATGCCAGCTTCAATCTGGACTCGCTGCTCAATGAATCGCTGACCACCAAGGAGCAGCTGGCGCAAGCTGTCAGCATTTGTCGTCAGATGCCTGAACTGGAAATCTCGCCTGAAATGGTGGAAGCAGAACGTCTGCTGCTCTTCAGCACGTTGAGGCGAAAGACGGAGCCATCAATCCCCGCCAGAGAGGCAACTCTAGCTGTGCGTCAGCAGTCGCAGTGCCTGCTCCTGGACGGCTTGCATTTGCCTGTCAAATCGGATGCTAACCAGGACATGTTCTTCAACTACTATTACATCTGCACCATCGAGTGCGAGGGTCGCATACGCTCCACCCAATCCATTGAGTGCCAGAATGGAGCTGCCATCTTTCGAGATTGTGGCCTGGAGTTCTATAGCACTGGTGAAGCGGAGGCGCTGGAGCTGCGTTGTCAAATTTTCATGCTGCGTCTGCGCAAGGTCTCGACGCTGTCGTTGGAGCCGCCTAATAAACTGGTAGATGAAATCTTTGTTTCTTCTCTCAATTCTAACTCATAGCAAATTCTTATTTTTAGAAACGAGGCAGTGGCAGCCTTGGCTCCAGCAGTTCCTCCAGCAGTTGCTCGCAGATTGTCTCACGCTTTCGTCTGCACGCCTCCTTTACGCTGAAAGCCTCGGACCTGGTGCCCTACGAGCTGGTCTCCAGTGAAACGCAACCTAGTGATAAGCTGTGGCTGCGCACCTCTCGCACCTGGCAACTGCCGCTGACGCCACACACCAAATCCTCGAATCTGATGCCACAAATCCAGCTGAGCGGACGCGTGGAGCTGCGTTTGCCCAAATCGCATTATGCTGGCTATTTGAATGTCCAGGATACGGATCCAAGGAACAAGCACAATTGGAATCGTCGCTGGTGCACGCTGGATGGACTGCATCTGGCTGTTTGGCAATATGAGCACAATCTCAGCGAGCAGCCGCCGCTGCTGTCGCTGCAGCTGGCCGAGTGCAGGCAAACGCAGCTGGATGTAGCACCACGAGAGATGTGCGCACGTGCTCGCAGCTTCTGGCTGCAATGTCCCAATGGCGAGGCCTTCTTTGCGGCGGATACGCAAGCGGAGCTGGTCGAGTGGCTGCGCAGGCTAAATGAAACGTTGGCTTTCACCAAACGCTGGTTAAGTGCCTCTTAGCAATTAGTTTATATAATTTATAAATTATTATTATTATGTATTTATGTATTTAAGTGGTGCCTCTTTGCCTTTAGTTTATATAATTCAACTATTATTATATTTTTATATATTTAGTGTAAGTTTTTATAATTGTATTTTTGTAGTTTATATAGATGCTTCTATATATACATTATATATACTTATATGTATATATATATGTTCCAGACTATGTCTAGTCTAAGCTACAGCCAAGTTAACATTCCTTGTCTGAAACGTGTTGGATTCCATTCAAATATCAATTCATCAACATTCTTGTGCATTAGCTATTTTATAGTAATATATTTAAGTAAATATACATATAAATATATGTGTGTGCACAACAACAACAACAGTTTATTACATACATAATTTACATGGAGTACAATAATAGTATATAAAGAGAGAGAGAGATACATAATATTAATATATAATATGTTATATTTGTGCGGATTACAATATGATACATAGTGTTAAATAATTTTTATATAATTTATAGTTTAGATAACTCTCACGGCTGACGCATTAGATATTTTGTTAGTTATAGGTAGATATATATTTATAGTATATATGCTTTGTAAATCCATTTGCTCGATTACGGTGCAAAACATAAGTGTTGAGGTTATCTTTGTTGTGGTAATTTGTTTTGTCCAGCAATTTACATACTTAAATTGTATAATTAATAAATTACTACTATTGGTTTTTTTCATTCAATTTAACTTGGTTTCGTTATCAAAAAAACTGTCTATTGTTTTGGTGTTCTATTTCACTGTTGCTCTATAGGTTCTAGGTCCTTGGTTCTATATATTCTATTATTCACTATTTCTTATTTATTTGTTTTTTTTTTTTGGATATGCCGATACGCCTCTCACATATATGTTGTTGCTGCTGGTCGAGAGCTTTTCCGGGTTTTAGGCAATCGAACAATACCTCAAGCCAAAACATATTTCCACACGCGATTCGTCTGGTGATTGGTGCCTGTCTCCGTCACATACAGAGCCGATCCATTCACACTGACGGCAATTGAGTGAGGATTCTTGAACTCGCCCCAATGTCCAATAATTGTCTCGGAGCGTGGGTCAATGGTGAAGCCACGCACAGGCAGCATCGAGGTGGGTCCATTCACAGCAAAGACAATGTCGCCATAGCCACTGACGCCAAAGACGCGACCCAAATCCGGTTCCTGGATGGTGGCAGCCGGTTGACCCTCGCCATGGGATGATTTAAGGCCAGCTCTGAAATTGTTTTAAATAATTTATTAATATATATAAATTTACAAAATATAATATTTAAACTGCCAAATTTTTCTTCTTTTCGCTCTGGTTATCTTTCCGTCTCTTTGATTCTCTTTTAGATATCTCCTATCTTCTCTATTCTTCTCTTCTCACCTCGTTTTTCTTCTTTTTATTTATAGGTTCTAACTTCTCAGTTCTCCGTTCTTTTTTTTTTTACTTCAAACTCTATTCTCTCGTCTCTCTTTTTATGTTACTCTTTTCCCTTTCGCCTTTCTCTTATCTGATCTCTTATCTATGCCTAATCGCTCCATATATGTTTGCTCTTATCAGTTCTCTATTCTCTTACTTGGGGCACACAACTCGCATGTTCTCACGATCCGCAATGCAAAGTAAATCCAGATGTTCCAATAAGGTAATTGCATGTGGCACTTGCAAGGAGAGGAATTCTGCAAGCACATGTCATATTATATATATATTTATACTATTTATACTAAGTATACGCACCCGGTGGCTGTGGAATGCTACGCAGCAATTTACCAGCTGCATTGAACTTGAGTATGCGACTATTACAGTAGCCATCAGCAATAAAGAACTGCAATAAATAGACAAAATTAGTATGAGCTTGCATTAAATATAAGTTGAACCCACCTCGCCAGTTGTGGCTACAGCTATTGAAGTGGGTTTGCACAAATGCTTGACAGAGGAACCGGGTCGGAAGCGCTTGCCTATGACCAGCTGCGGCTTGCTCTCAAAGGGTCGGAACTGTAATAGATGGATAGTTGAACATATGTTATATAATATATATTTAGTAAAATAGTTCAACCCACCTTGAAGGCCTGATGCATGGCCACATCGGTTATCCAATAGTTCCCATGTCCATCTATAGTCATGCCATGTGGCATATAAAACATCTCCGAGCCCCAGCCTGTTTTAATGGCACCCGTCTTTGGATCAAGGACATAAATTGTTTTCTCCTTAATGGGGCCATACTCAATCAGGTAATAGATGTTGCTCTCATTAAAGGTGCTGCAAGAGAAACGAGAGCATATATATATAGGTGACAAACACTTGTTAATGGACAGCTGTTGACCTACTTAACGTCCCAGTAGCGGTCAGCGCGGTGAAAAATCACAGGATTGCCTTCTGGATCAACAGAAACAGCTGTGACTTGGCCAAAACTATGCTGATCTGTGGGCCAGTTCTCGACCAGCACTGGAACAGGCACATTAGCTGCAGGTATGGGCACATTGTCATAGCTACGTTGATTCTGCAGCGCCACTTCATCGCCCGCCAAAGGCAGAGGCTTGCTCTACAAAAGGAGTGATAGAGAGAGGGCGACAGAGAGGGAGGACAAGAGTGAGAGAAGAAATACAATAACAGCAAAGCAGCAACTTACCTCCATGCGTCGCTTAATGAGCTCCCTGACCTCATCGAAGAAACGTTCGTTGAGGTTTAAGGCCGCCTCTGGCAGGTGGTTGCCCCCAATCGCGGATATTTCGGCTAAACCAAGCGCCAGCAGCGCTACGAAAATATACCCTCGCATTGTGAGAGATATCGAATTATATTTACTATTTTCGTAGTATTTTTTTTTCTACAACTGCCAACCGCACTGATGCTCGTTTATTTGCACACAATTTTCTAAGAGTTTGACTGCCCTAACATCTGTTGGAGTTGTCTATATGTTGAGCTGGCAATAACTAAAATCACTCGGGGCCAACATACGCACAGCACCTACACTTTTCGCTTTCATTGCAAACGCATGCGCCTTTCCTGTACTGTGGTTCGCATATGCTAAAATCGGTTGCAATTTATATAACGGCCAGTGTCGTTCACAGCTTGTGCCACGGTAGCCCGAGCACAGCTTGAAGCGCGCTGATTGAAAAACGTGATATTGATTTTCCAATTGGCCAAATTGAGCACCAAAAGTTAGGCAACAGTAAATAGAGCCGCTTAATGCAAATGTTCGATAGTTTTTATTTACGCACTCAAATCGATAACACAAGATCCAATAATGAACTAACTCACACAGGCAGGTGTGCAAGTGCGTGTGTGTCCTAAGTGCATGCGAGCGCTTAGCACTTATCGATATTAAATACTGCGCAATTCACTTTAAATAATTGGCGATATTTAAATCTCGATAAGCACATCAGCACCAAAAAGTTATATAATTTGTTGCTAATATATTTAATAAATGGGCGTGTGATGGCTTGGCTGCCATTTTAGAATATTTGTTGTAGGCCATTTGGAAAATGGTTGCATACTATCAGCAGTGAGTGTAGCTGCCATTGGTGCTGGTCTATGTTATTGTTATTGGTGTTCTTGTTCTTGCTGTTGTTGTTGGTAATTTAACTGTTATGATATGTTTGACGTCACGCACTCAGCGCTCAACGGTGCCCAGCGCCAGTTGCGTCCAAATATAACCGGTATCTGTCATAGAACAATACGCATTATAATAGCGTCCTGGCGAGCTGAAAATAGAGATTGTACGATTACAAGTAATTCGCACAGATAAGATAATTCTATAACACATACCGACAATAGGAATACTGGGGACACTTGCACCGAAACAGATTTTGGAACTCCTCCTTGCACACCTCATTCCACCAGCAGGTGCGCTATAAATGCATTGGTAAATCCAAGTGGACCTTTAATTTGTTGCAATTGATACCTCAGTCATGTAGCCATGCACACTCTGATCAGAGTAGCGTTTGTTTGAATTACGTCCGTCCTCGCTGGCGTGCAGCGGAGTCAGCGCGACGAACAGCATCAGCATGAGCAGCAGCCAATCTCCAAGTCCTCCTTGTCCACTTTGTCTTCTATTTCCACCATGTCTGGGCACGCTGAACTTCACGGGCAGCGCCTGCAAAGCGAGGGAAATAGTAAAATAAAATGCACACATAACCAGCAACCTTTTATTGTGTCCGCACCTCTTGCATTGCGTTGCGTTTCGTAATTGATGTTTTTGTTATGCTATTTTCGCCTCCTTTTCGCGTATCACATGACGCAGGAGCAGCACACAGACATGCAGACACAGATATCACACAGACACACACATACACCGACAGCGAGTTACCCGCTGTTTTGGCTTTGGCCTACTTTTGGGCGTCGCTCGGCTTCGAGTCGGTTTCCCCATATTTCACGCACACGCACAAATACACGCATACACATACATGGGTGTGAATCGTGGACCAATATGGGGGCTGCTGGTGGTGGTGCATTGAAAAACAGGGTGTTTCTGCTAAGATAGAAAGGCGAATTTATATTTTAGGAAGAGAGAGGAAGAGTTGGAATCAGAGAGAAAGAAGGAGAGAAAAGAATGAGAGAGAGAATGAAACAGGAAGACAGAAAATTGAGGCGAAAGAAAGATGAGTAGAGAAAGGAGAACAAAAATAAGAATATCGAAAGAAGAAGAGATATAGTCGAAGGGAGGTGGATAGCGGAATACAAAAATATAAAGGATAGACACAGGCAACAAAGACAGAGAGAGAGAGAGAGAGAGAGAGAGAGAGAGAGAGAGAGAGAGACGGAAAGATAGGAATTCGGAGAGAGAAAGAAAGACAGCGAACAAGAGAGGGACAGACACAGAGAGAGAAAGAAGGACAATATAAAGCCTGACTGACAGAGAGATAGACTGAGTGACAATATATGCCTTATTTAAACATAAGCTGCTCAATGAAAATATTTAATATAAATTTGATGTTTACGTTTAAAATAAGAAATCAACGACATCTTCCATACGTCACCGCATTTCTCTAACAGACGCATAGTGACTCAGCAGCAGATGCCTAAAATAATCTATAAACTCATTTATTTGCCAAAATATTTTAATGGCTGGCATCAAATGATTTTCAACAGGTTGAATTGGGCAAATATTTCCTATCAAGCGGCTGTAAGGCCATATATAAGTAGCTCAACGTAGGTGTTTATTTCTAAAGAAGCAGTAAGAAATTAACGTAAATAAAATCTGATTCTGGCAACTTCTAAGACTTTAAATTTTCCATAAAAAATGGATTTGTGCAAAACATTTTGCCAAATCTCTTAGTACATTTGCATATATGTTATTATAAGATTATACAAAATAATTGCATGCATCGTGGCTTGGCTTGTTTGAACAGCATTTTCCCAATGGTCTGTGGAACATTTAAGATCTATATAGAATTTTCCATGCATAGGCGTCAGTGCACACGTCTTTCCCAAAACAAACAGACAAACAAGCAGACTGAACAAAAATATTAAGTATGCGCAGAAAACATACCCTGTAAAGAGAATCTTAGATGACTTTGTGCAAATATAAAATAAGAAAATTATAATTAATATAATATTAATATTAAATAATTATTAAATAGGAAATATTTTTAATATATATATTTTTCAATGAGAAATAATTTTAAAATATTTTACAATCAGAAATCTATTAAAAATATTTATTTTTCAATGATAAATATGGAAAAAGTATTATTTTTTTTATATTATTATTATATATGTTATATTATTATTAGTAGTGTATTATACTATTATATAAAATTATTAGAAATTTAAACAAACAATTATTTACAGGGTATATTTTGTAGTTTATTTGTATAAGCAATATATTTGGCCAAACACGAGATATATATATGGCACATAGTCATAAATATACATCTATATATACAAATAAAAATTCATGTGGATGACGCTTGGCTAAATTTAGATGGCAAATACATTTTCATATTTTTAGCACATAGAGAAGTGAATGTAAACAGTTGAATGCGATGCTATAAAACTGAGCAGATTTTTCGAAATGCTCCACAAAAACGTTGCAACCGCGAAACGGAAAACACGAAAAATTCTACAATTTGTGATCAATTGGATTAATTAGAAAAGGTACGAGAGGCAGCCGATTTAATAAAAATAAAGATAAAATATTAGGAAGGAAAATATAAGCATTTTCAATAGGTTCCGATTATAACTGAACTAACTGAATGATGTGCATTAACTGCCATTAGCTTTTTATCTCTTTTTCCTGATTCAAATAGATGTCCGTAGTTCCTCTAATGTTTCGTGATTGGTGGGATGAGATCGACTTTCCAATGCGCACATCGCGCCTGTTGGATCAACACTTTGGCCAGGGCCTCAAACGGGATGATCTTTTGTCCTCCGTTTGGAACTCTCGCCCCACAGTGCTCCGCTCGGGCTATCTGCGTCCCTGGCAGCGTTCGGTCAACAGTTTGCAGCGACAGGAATCGGGCTCCACTCTGAATATCGACAACGAGAAGTTCGAAGTGATTCTCGACGTGCAGCAGTTCTCGCCTAATGAGATTACCGTGAAAGTTGCGGATAAATTCGTCATAGTCGAGGGCAAGCACGAGGAGAAGCAGGACGAGCATGGCTTTGTATCCAGACAGTTTTCCAGACGCTATCAGCTGCCAGGTGGGTTTCACATGAGTTTTTACTCTTCTTCTGATTTATATTATGCATACTTATTGTTACCCATTGCAGCTGATGTCAATCCAGACACAGTCACCTCCTCGCTGTCCTCGGATGGTCTGCTGACTATTACAGCGCCCATGAAGAAATTGCCTCCGCCCTCCAATGAGCGCCTAGTGCAAATCACACAGACTGGACCCTCCTCCAAGGAGGATAATGCCAAGAAGGTCGAAACTACAACGCAATAAGCCATATGAACTATTTAACAATCGTTATTATTATTATTTAAAGTAGCCCTTTTTATACCAATATGAGAATTAGAATAAGTTTATACGAATTTAATATTGGAAGTCTTGAATGTATTTAGAATGAAAAGTGAAATAATCTGTGCTATTTGTAAAGCTACTGAAGAAAAGTAAAAAATTATATTTGATATTTTTTAAAAGAAAAACAAGATATTTTTTAAAATTAAAAATTGAAAAATATTGAACAAATATCGAAAAAATAAAGTATTTGCTTTTATATCTATAAAAAGAAGTTTTCTGCTTACAAATTTATCTTACAAAAATATATAGAATGGATAATAAAAGATAGGCTTTAAATATGGCTAGAGAGGAAGAGAAGAATTAAATTTCAAATAGAATCTACTATTTACAGAATTTTTTAAATTTTATTTTAATTTTAATTGTATAAAGATTTTTTTTATTTGTTTTGACTTAATTTTCTGTTTATCCCTAAAATTTGATTTAGTTGCACTACTATTTTCATAAAGAGCAAAATTTCAACTCTACTAGCTCAACTAGCTTTTAAGGCTTATGAGATCACTGTGTTTATAGAGATGCTATCCATATATCGGAATTTAATTAATAAAATTGTTAATTATATAAAAAAATAATAATAATAATAATACACTATTGAAATTTCCTCTCTTATATATTATATCAATAAGGTAACAAACTGTTCGTACCAACCTCTTAAAATACATCTCGTACATTCCAATTAAATTAGAACTATGGCTAATTGCATCAGCCGCTTTAAGTGCTATCTATAGATAATGCACTCACTTTAGGTATTACACCAAAATTTTATTCACACAAAATATTTCAATTTATTTCGAAATGTCATCCATAAAAAACTATCAAACAAAACTAAAAACTATAAAATTGAGCATTTATATATGTAAGTGTTGTGTATGTATCTCATTTCTTTGTTGCTTCGGGCGTCTTGGTGTCGGTTTTAGTCTTTAGGTTCTTAAGTTGTTCCTTTTGCTGGAAATGGAAATGAAATTTAGATAAGTGAATATATATAGAAAATAGAAGAAAATCCCTTAGTTTTTATATTATTTCTTTAAACATCAACTTTGTTCTGAATGCAAAACTTTTCAAATCACTCTCGTCTTTTTAAACTATATATAGTATTTTTATTTTTAAGTACCGACCTGCTTATAGAAGAACTCCTCCTCGCGTGCAGCTTCCATTTTGCCAAACGATCCACCAGCTTCGCGTATGGAGCCGCCAGCGCCACCACCTTTGCCCGCACCACTGCCCAGCTCACCCACATGCGACATTCTCAAGTGTCTAATAAACAAACAAAAATATAATTATAAGTATATATGTATATTCGAGAGAGCGAGAGAGAGTGAGCTTATGCAATCTCGCTGCTCTAATGGAACTTACTGAATTTGTTTTGGATTCAGATGTTGACTGATGCGGCGCAGTGTAAACATATTGATTTATATACCGGCAGCTAATATAGTATATTACTCAAATATATATATATGTTTTTAGGTATACATATATGTTTTTGGGTAGTAATATACGATAAGTGATTGTTGCTCTTTATTTCATGGTATTATGAAAATCTCAGCTGCTTGTGCATTGTCCATTCGGATTGGTTTTAGTTTTGCGGGCTCTGCCAACTTGTTGTAAGACTTCCGAATTTAAACGAGGGAAAAATTTGAATTGTAAATTGAAAATACTGCTCTGCTGCCTAGTTCAGAGCATTCCAACACAATTTGCATACGAAACGACGAGAAACAGTAAGAAATGGCGTCCAAATCAGTTGAAAATTATGAGAATGTTTTTAGATGATGTTTTTTTTCTTCTAATTTTCATTTGTTTTTTTTTTTTTTTAACATTCATTTGGATTTGCCAATTACTTTGCCTAAAGCTCTTCGTCATCGTTGGGATCGTCCTTGCCTCGATTATGCAAAGCCTTTAAGCATTCGGTGCTCTAGAGGAGGTGAGGGAATATAGAGATTCATTCCATATATGTATATGTATATATATTTACCTCATTCATGAAGAATGCCTCTTCATGTATATCCTTGTATTTGTTTATACAAGTTGTATTATAGAGAGCAGCGTGATCTAATGTACGTTGATATTCCTCGTATTTGCGCATATAGTCAGCATTTTTCGAGGACTCAATATGTTTGCGTATATTGGACATTAATCCGTGATTGATCGAGCTAAAGTATTCTTCTTCCTTGATGCCACCTTGCAGTTTACCGAGACCACCGCCCAGCAGAAATACATTTGAAGGTAAACTGCTCTTCGACTCTGAGTAACGTCTATGGAGGAGGAAGGGATTACCACTAAGTACACCATGAATCGGATTTTCGGATTCGGACTTACGCGTAATTTGGAATTGAGACTTGTGTGCGTAGAAACAAACCAGCGGGAAACATTTTTGCGTCTTTAGATTTATATTTATGTATATTTTCTATATATATATATATATATAAATGTACGTGTATATATATTTTAAATATATATATATATGTTATATATTTGAATGTTTGATGCGATTATAAAAACTTTCTGGGTTGTTAACAAATGCTAAAGGCATCTAAATTTACTGTCAGAGAAAGTAGATCAAAATAAAAAATTTTGTAAAATGAAAGTAGCAATAAAAAAAAACAACATCACAGAACTCCGCGAAAACTACATCCCGATATCGGTAAGTCCTATCTACAATTGAATCGATTATTATAGCTGTTGATTACGTCGATTAGTAAGAAATAGACGCACATACATATATCATCTACATATGTACATGTATGTATGCGTATGCATATGTATATGTATATGTATATGCATATATATTGCATATATACATACATGTATCGTATCTTATACATATGTACGAAAATTCTTAAATGCGTCCATTCACCAAAGACATCCAACCAGTGGTGATCAAAGGAAGACGTCAGTCGAAACTGGAGGCGCCCAAATCAAAGTCAGCGGCTGCGCTCGTGAAACGCAAGAACCGCAATGCACGCAGAAAGAGCCACTATCAGCATCATCATAATAGCAATAACAGCAACCACAGCAGTGGCAACAGCAACCACAGCAGTGGCAATATCAGTTGCAGCAGCAGCAATCAAAACCACAACGATGATAATGATGAGCATGACAACAGCGGTGGGCATCATGACGATGATCTGGCCAAGGAACCATGTCAATTTGTGCCCGTGCGTCGCAAGCCGCTCGGTGAGTATATGAATTTGGAGAGGCCAACACTAACAGCTGCAGCTACGGCAGCAGCAGCAGCGGCAGCGGCGGCAACAGCAGCAGCAGCAACAACAACAGCTGCAACAACAATAACTACTGCAAGCACAACAGCAGCAGCACCACCACCAGCAGCAGCAACAACAGCAGCAGCAACGTCATCATCATCATTGCCGTCGTCAGCATTGCATGGCATGCGAATGAGCTATGCGGCAGCCGTACAAACTGGATTGGGTGTGAAAGTCATGATATCGCCGCGTCTCAAAAAATTTAATAAGCCTGGCAGCAAGGGTCAAAAGGCCAACAACAACAACAACAACAACAATCATCATCATAATAATAATCATAATAGTAAGATAACCGCTGACACAAAGTTTCGAATATTTGATGAGCAACCACATAAACCGCACATTGTCCGAGTCGACCCAAAAGTGTTTCGTGCTGATGTTGAGGCTATGAAAGCAACTGCACGATTGAAGACAACCAAAACGAAGAAGCCATCGAAGCCATCAACTGCATCGGCAGCAGCAGCAGCTGCAGCAACAACAACTAAGCCGAAAGCTGCTGAATCCGAAGATGCTGAGATTAAAGCGCTTGAATTGAAATTCAAAAGACTGGCATGCAATGCGGCTGACACCGCTGCCATTGCGGCGAACGTGATGCAGACGGCTAGGAATTTGAATTCAATTCAAGGCAATTCATTAACAGCATCGAATGGCAGCCAGGGCACACCAATCAGGCAACAGCAGCAGCAGCAGCAACATCAGCACCACAACAACAACAATGTGAAATCACCGACGTTTGTGGATTCGATCAGCTATTTAAGCTTTCATCAAGAGCGATTGCAGCGGATAGTCAAAAATCAAAGCATTTGCGTCATTTGCTTACAATCGCCAGAACCAATGAAGGTACCACAATTTGAGGACAAGCATTTTAAATATCTCGAGGAAGCTTCACTTTTGGCACAAAATCGCACCATGCTACGCTTATGGCTGAACTCTGATCAACTGATATGCTAGTAAACATTTTTCAGACAGATAAATTTTTAAAGTTATATTAGTTATATTGTGTGTTCTAAGTTATGCCTGTTGACTAAAAACTAAATTGAAATGCAACGGCCAAACAATAAACTTGGCCTGCCTGTGCAATGGCCGCTAAAATACTATTTTGTTCGTTTTTCTTGCAAACATAACAGGCAAAAATACCAAATATTTATCGATATATTGTTGGTATATCTTTATATAAATATGTACATATATGTATTAATTTATGTGTAAGATGGCCTGGTCACATTGTATTTAGGTTGATTATTTTCCTTATTTTGCGTGTGTAAAAATGTTGTGTTGTGAAAAGCGCAATTTGATTGCAATGCCTATATAGTTTGTCAACCAGCTAGTGGCCAATGTGCATGCCAATAATGTTAACCGTTTGACGGCATTATACCAACTGCATGGCAGCGCCTGTCTAGCCAAACAGCAGCCCCAGCACAAACTGAAGGCGTGTGAACGAAGCGAGCGAGCGAGCGAGCGTGTCAGCGCAGAGCGGAGCGGTGTGTGTGTGGAGTGAGGAGTGAGGAGCGGAGCGCAGCGCGTTTTCTGTGTGTTTTGTGTGTGTATATAATGGACAAGTTAAAAAACAACAACAAAGAACATGCAGTTATTGCATCAATTGAGTGCTCCTATTCCAATGCTGCTGACACCGATGTCGATGTGGAGAGCAATAAGAGCACGCCCACACCATATTTTACGCCCCTCGAATACCTACAGACCTCCTTTGAGTTCCCATCGCCAACAACTCCATCTGCAGCAGCGACATTTGATGCATGCGATGAGGAGCCACTCTATACACCGAAACAGTTTACAATTTGCAATCCCAAGCAGCAGCCGCAGCATCAGCAGCAGCAGCATTCAACACAATTGCCGCAATCGCCGACGACGCTAAATCGTAAATTTAAGCGATTTTCTTTATACGATCGACGTTCATGTTCGCCGCAGGACTCGGGTCGTATATTTGCCAACAAGGAGAATACGATACCAAAAAAATGCGGCACCGATAACGATCACGATAGTTTGTATTTATCGAAAAGCGAACATAACTCACCCACAATCCTTTTTAGAGATGACAGCTCAACGACGACAACAACAACAACATCAACGGCAACAACAACGCCAAATCTCCTTAACGATTCGAGCCGCAATAGCTACTCCCCCAAGTTGCTCGCCTCCATAAATAATTTGAATTTGAATCATTCGTTGAGCGGCTCCCCTCTCAACATCATTAATTCGGCTGGCTATAAAAATGGCAATTTCTTTCGCTTTCCGGAAATCGATCATGTGGTGCAGGATATGGTGGTGGTACAATCACCACCGATTGCTGCCCTGGCAGCCGAAGAGCCTGACAATCAGCAACAGCAACAGCAGCAAGCAAAGCAAGCAGTCACAACCGAAACGGGTCGACGCAATCGCAAGAATAAGAACAATCTCACCATACGCATCACAGATGTGCAGCTGGCCAAGCCGTTATCGCCCTCCAAGCCAAAGACGCCCACGATCAAGAGCACCAAGGAGAAGGCACGCTCTCTGGACTCCGCTGCCAACGAGACGGAGCTGTCGATTGTGGTGCATCCGATTAATGAATCTCATCCCATGCCGGGCAGCAGCGGCGGACATGGCTATGGATATGGATACGGATATGAATATGGCCATGGTCCTGGCCAGGCCATGAATCAAAGCAATATGTTAATGCAGCCAACTGCCTCCAGTTTGCACTCCACCTCGCTGTCACGTCTGGATACCCAACAGTCGCTGCACAATCGACGCACCACGCGCCGCAAATCGCCGGGCTTGAATAGCAGCGATTGGCAAATGTATCATCGCAAACAGAATCCATATCAGAGTTCACTGGATGCCGATGAACAGAAGTCGGCCTCGAGTGTCGACAGCAGCAGCAACAACAGTGGCAAGTTTACGCTGGGAGCCACTCTGGCACCACGCAGCGCACACAAATTGAATCCCATGCTGCACTCATCGAGCACCAATTTGAAAACGTTGCCCGAGTGCTTGACCCTGGTGGAGTTTACGCCCTGCACAGCGGCTGCGGAGTCGCCCTTTAAGCAAAAGTCCATGGATTTGCCCGGCAAGAGCATCGGTCATGGCTCGATGAATCTTCTGCAGCGTCGTGGCTCGAATCACAGCCTCACCTTGAATCTGCACAGCTCCTGTGGCAATCTAATGAACAGCGGCTTGAGTGTCTCGAATTATAGCTTGGGCTCTGTCAGCAACTCGAAGTCCAGCTGCAATCTGGAGCAGCAACAGCCGCACAATCAACAGCAGCCACAGCCGCTTAATCAATTAACTGTCGCTGCGGGCAGCGGCCAGGGTGCGCGTCAGGGCTTGTTTCGGCGACGTGGATCCAATCACAGCATCACCTTGCAGAGTCACACGACCAACTCGTGCGGGGAGCTCAACTCCATGGCCAGCCAGACGACACCCAAGCGTGGCCTGCTCGAGCGACGGGGCAGCAATCAAAGCCTAACGCTTAATATGGGCGGCCAGCTGAGTGTGGCAGGCGGAGGTGGCGGAGCTGGAGGAGGAACTCTGGATCCAACGCAGCCCAAGTTAACTGTCTGCAGTTGTGGTGCAGCCAATGCCGCTCAGGCGACGCATCAGCGCAAATTCTTTAGCACCGAGAACTTGAACAGCAATCGTGGCGGCAATAGCTCGCAGTATTTGGACTTCAAGCAGCCGCTTTGCTTTGGCTCGGCCTCCGATCTGCAGCCCAGCGAGCAGTCGAAGAACAAATCGCCCATAGGAAATGACGAGACGGGCGTTGTGCTCTGCACCTGTGCAGCTGGTGGTGGCGGCGGAGGCGTCATCCGGAATATCATGACACGTCCGCTCTCACCGCAGACGACCAGCGAGGAGTTCAAAATCTATTTGGCCAGCATACAGATGCTGCAGAGTGCCTCGAATCCGCTCAATCAGTACGATCTGATCAAGCTGAATCATGTGTTCGATCACAGCTACAAAGTGAACTTGGAGCAGCCGCCGGTGTTGGTGTTGGGACGTGAAGGCGGCACGCCCACAAATCAAGTGCCGCCCACATCCGAAGACAGCGAACTACTGAACTTGTATCAGACGGTGGTCAAGCGAATCGTGACACCCTTGCCACATCTGGAGGATGATGAACAGAAGCGTATATTTCGTGATTTGCATAAGGAATTTTGGGATTTGCCGTTGAATCATCAGGAGAAGCCAATGGTATTAGGTTCGCAGACAAAGAATCGATACAAAACGATTCTGCCCAACGAACATTCGCGCGTTATACTCGAGAGCGAGGCGACGGAGCTATTGAATTTGCGGAGCTGTTGCCTGCTGCAGCCCCAAACGGCAAACGAGGAGCTGATGAGCAAAACGACGCTGCTGGCCAACGAGGATTTGCCCTACATCAATGCCAATTACATCAAGGTAGGAGTAAGACTTTCAAATCACATATCAATTAAATAACTCTGATTCTTTTTCAGGGCCCGGACTATGTGTCCAAGTGCTACGTGGCCACGCAGGGACCTCTGCCGAATACCATTTTCGAGTTTTGGCTGATGATCTATCAGAATACACAGCGTTATATACGACGCTGCATGGATGGCGGCAGCAGTCCGCACGTAGATCGAACTCACATCTTGCAGCAATATTATCAAAAGATCGTAATGCTGACAAATTTCACGGAATGCAATCGACAGAAGTGTGCCGTCTATTTTCCCATCGAGCTGAACGAGATCTTTGCGGTGGCCGCCAAGGGCGAGGTGTTTGAGTTGAGCGCGCAGGCACGCGCCTATTTTGAGCCGCATCTGGTGTCGATGCAGGAGAGCGACGAGTCTGGCACTAGTCTCGGCAGTGAACTGCAGCCGGAACGGGAACAGCTGAACAATCGCTGGCACATAGCCATCGATTCGCAGAAGGTGACGCTGAGCGAATCGCTGCGTCGCTCACTGCCCGCCACTGGAAGTTTCTTTTTGGCCAAAAACGTGGGCATTGTGCGACGCAATGGCTATTCCGTGCGCAAGCTCATCCTGCTCTACTGCATCAATGTGCCGGACAGTGTGGGTCTGTTGGAGTATCATCTGCAAAAGATTTGCTGCTATCATTATTGGTATCCCGATTGGCCTGATCACCATTCGCCGCGGGATATCAACACCTTGTTGGACACCTGTTTGCATGTGCTGAATCTGGGCAAGTGCGAGTCGGAATTCGATAATTATGATGACAAGCGGAGCACACGGAATGCACATTTGAGTGCACAACGTTTGGAGATCTACAAGCAGGACATCTTTAATGCGGTGCAGCCGTTGCCCGTGATACACTGCTCGGCGGGCATTGGACGCACCGGTTGCTTCACGGCCATACTGAATGCAGTGCGTCAGCTGCGACAATCGTTGGCCTACTCCCTGACTGGGATGCTGACCAAAACGCTGACCATCAAGGATATGCAGTGCACACAATATGTCAGCGATGAGGATACCGAATCTAGCTTTAGCTGCAATACTCTATTGCATATACAGCATATTGTTGAGCAGCCCGATGCTGTTAGCTTCGATCAGCTGCCCAAGATGCCGGACATCTTTGTGGATATCTTGGGCATTGTATGCAATTTACGGCTGCAACGCGGCGGCATGGTTCAAAACTCTGAACAATACGAGCTAATACATCGAGCCATTTGTCTCTATTTGAAGCGCACTTTGGCGCTGCGACGTTTTTAGATTAGTTACAAATTGAATACACATAATTGATGACAATGTTTAACAACATGACGACGATGATGATGATGATGATTAAGATATAGTTGTAGATGATGATGATGATGATGAAGTTGAAGAAGAACAAAACACCAATTTACTATTTGTAAAAGAACCTTTTTGTGAACCTTATTTAAAAAAAACAAAAACAAAAAAATGAAAAAAAAAAATTAGTAAAAACAAAATAAGAAAACCAACAACAAACAAACAACAAATGCGAATAACCATGGCTAAAAGAGTCTCGAACATTATATACTTATATACATTAAACAATATAATGAAAATCGGAATATAGTTATATATAGCGGACATACGATGCGTGTGCTATATGAACTTATCTATTACTACACATTATTATGATTACGAATTATTATTATTATTATTATGATTATTATGATGATGATTATTATTATAAATGTTTATTAAGTGTTTTTTGAATGTATGTGGTGTGCATGTATAATGTATGTACATAAGTGTAAATGTTTTTCCATTTTTTTCGGTGTGAGCAACAAACAAAACAAACCCTATGCTTAAAACAACAACAAAAGAACAACAACAACAACTACAAACTAAATTTAATTCAACTTATTAATTACCTTACCTAACAAACAAGAAACACACAGACAACAACCAACAGACAGCAACAACAACAACTGTGAGTTGATAATCTTTTGTTGGGGCTTACCGTGAAAAGCTCAAACCCCTTTATCAAGTTGTCTCGAAGCTCCGCGCTTCGTTTCTAACTGACTAAAACACCAATTTTCACGGCATTCTCCCAACTGTCAGCTCGACAGTTGTTGTTGTTGTTGCTATTGTTGTTTGCTACTATAAGGGCCGAATCCATAGTTACAGCTAGAGTTCTTTCATGACAAAAACAAAAACAAACAAAAATTATATTGAAAAAAACAAAAAACAAATAAGCAAAAATAATTGAAACTTGAAAACTTGTATTAATGTTTATGCAATGGAACTAGTCAAATAAAACTTAGAAACATTTTAAATGTAATTATAAATGTGTAAAAAAGAACGCGTTTTAATGGTTTTTACTGGGTTGGTTTAATATAGTTTAGTAAGATATATATCTATATATCTTGAAGCTGTCTGTATTTCATTCAATGATTCTACAATCTTCAGAAAATCTCTTATAGAACTATACCAGTGCGGATTTATGGCAATGTTTTTACAATCATAAGATAAGCTTCTAATTTTATGTTGATCTATTTATAGTACGGAGCTTCATTATAATATTTCTACATTTCATCCAATGTTTTAACCATCTTCTGAATATATTTTCTCGTATAGAACTTTATAGTATAAAGGATTTATAGCAACTATTTCTCCAATCTTAAGAAAATCTAAGCTAAATGAAATTCTATTATATTATAGAAATCTATTCTATATATGGGGAGTCAATATACATATCTTATATATTATAGAAATAAAAATTTTAGAGAATTTATAGCAATGTTAATTTTCATATATGTCTTTCAATCATCTATATAGACAAACAATTTTTGTAAACATGATTTTCTAATATTGAGTTTTATTGAATAGTATTTCTAATAAATATTTGTGATAGATATCTTCATTTTCTCAGGCTTCTCTAATTTAATCAACAACAGCTGTTGCTGACATTTGTTGGCAAATTATAAAACAAAAAACATTTTATTTTTATTTAAAAAAATACTTATTTTAATAGAGTTCATTAAAACGTACATTCAACTTAACAAAAACCATTAATAAATTGATTAGAAATCCAGCTGGTCATAAAAAATTGACATATATTTTTCTTGTCTCATTTTTTTCCCTTCTAAATTTTTGCTTCTGCGTGCAAAGTCAACCTCTTGCGCCCATTGACGGGTTAAAGCATCAACAGCTGATTTTGTTTGTCTGGCTAAAGTCCATTGCGACGGAACATTTGTATTTTGGACCGGTAATCATAAGATTAAACATTTTTCTGTTAACTAAGTCTTGCAAATAATAATGTGGGGACTTTTAACAGTCCGACGTGGACATTTCACAGCCAGGTATCTAAGATTATACAGCAATAGTATGAAGGTAAGCGGAGGAGCAATGGAAAAAACTTAAGCTACAGTGAATCAAATTGATTTATGGTTGCCATGGCTAGGTGAAAGTGTCTGTGAAGCAGGGCGTTCTGGTTGGACAACGACAGCAGTTGCCCAGTGGCTTGCAATATGAGAGCTTTCTCGGCGTGCCCTATGCCCAACCACCTGTGGGTGAGCTGCGTTTCCGGGTGAGTGCGCCAGTTGTGGAACTTGTTTATATTGACTAACGCCTTGACCCAATTAGAGCCCGCTGCCATTGGAGCGTTTCCAGGAGCCAGAGCTGGACTGCAGCAAAGAAGGCAATGTCTCGCATCAGCGTGATCCATTTACCCTCGAGGTAGTTGGCTCCGAGAACTGTCTCTTCCTCAATGTCTATGTGCCCAAGAGCAAGTCACAAAAGCCGCTGCCCGTCATGGTTTGGATTCATGGTGGGGGCTTCTGGTTTGGCAATGGCAACAGAGATTAGTGAGTGGAATCTTTAAGAATATAATTAAGGAATCTATCCAAACTTACCTTTATTTACTCCAATTTGCAGTCACTTTCCTGCGCAGCTCATGCAAGAGGAGGTCATTGTCGTTACCCTAAATTATCGTCTTGGAGCATTGGGATTCCTCAGTTTACCAGAGGCGGGCATCTATGGCAATGCGGGTCTGAAGGATCAACGGTTGGCTCTGCAGTGGGTGCAGGATAACATTGCCAACTTCAATGGTGATCCACAGAATGTAACCCTCTTTGGCGAGAGTGCGGGTGGTGCTTCAGTGCATCTGCACACGTATGCGGCGCATGCCAACAAACTGTTCCACAAGGCAATCATTCAGAGTGGCACAGCCAACATGGATTGGGTGTTCCAGGAAAATGCTTCATTTAAGGCTCGTCGCCTTGGTGAACTGTTGCAGGGCAAGAATATAGAGAAGGATAGCCAATTGCTGGAATTTCTGCAATCCGAGGCAGCGACGCCGTTGGCGATGCTGGCGAAAACTTTGGATGTGATGACTCCTGAAGAACGTCGTCGACAACTGCCGCTGGCTTTTAAGCCCGTCATCGAAGATCCAAGCAGTCCGGATAGTTTCATAACTACGCAGATTCTGGACTTAATGCATGAGAAGGAGCGCTTGGGTGGCATGCCTCTTCTGATGGGCTATAACTCGGGCGAGGGCATAGCCATGATTGTGCCTGCCAAGCGTAAGCTGGAGATTTACAACGAGGATCTGGCACGCATGGTGCCCGCAATCTAGTTGTGAAAGCAGAGGCGCCAGAGTCATTAGAGGCAGCCGAAGATATGCGTCAATTCTACTTCAATGGACAGGATGTGACGGTCGAGAACTTGGTCGATATCTTCACGGACGTTTACTTCAACATCGATGCTCAACACGCTGCTGAGATTCATGCCAACTGCCAGAAGAGTTCGCCGCTCTACTTCTATCGCTTCGACTATGTGGGTGGACGGAATCTATATAAAAACATGTTCCAAGCGAATGATTTGCGTGGAGCTTCGCACGGCGATGAACTGTTCTATCTATTTCAAATGTCGGAGGACGATAATAAGCTGGAGCCGCCGGATGCGGAAATGACACAGCGCTTGTGTCACATGTGGGCGAACTTTGCCAAACATGGCAGGCCATCAGATAGCTGGACACCAGTGAAGAGGCAAAAGAGGAGCGCCAATGGAGAGCTGGAGCCCTTCCAATTAGATTATATGCAAATAGATCGGGAATGTAAAATGCAACGAAATCCAGATGCGGAGCGTATCGATTTCTGGCGCAGCATGTACAAAAGATATAGATCGAAATGCTATGCAGAATTAAGAGCTAAATTGTAACGGATATTTACCAGAACTATATATACCTTTGATATTGCTATTTGAAATTGTGTAATTGTGCTATCGATATGTTTCTAGTATTTATTAACATATAGTATTTAACATCTTCGATAGATACCAATGCCTTGTATATATCGATAATATGAAGATCATCAGCTGTTTATCACTGAGTGCATGATCAGTAATAAACAAATTCAAAACTAAGCTGAAACTGTAATGTGCTGCATTTGCTTTTAAACATCCATACATATGTGATTGTAATAATGCGCAGTTTATTTGCCTTGCGATGTGGTTATTATACAACCAATAACCTTCGCTTATACAGCAGTGTGAAGGTACGACAAAAAAGCCCTTATTGAAAAGTTTGAAAGTTTCAAATTTTTTATCAATCCACAGGTCAAGGTGCCCGTGAGGCAAGGCATTGTTGTTGGTACACAAGAAAAGCTGCCCAACGGCGTAGAATATAGAAGTTTTTTGGGCGTGCCCTATGCAGAACCACCCGTGGGAGAGCTGCGTTTTCGGGTGGGTGCATCGAAGCAAAATTATTGATCATCTATTGCCATTTCACGTATGTATATTAGAGCCCTGTGCCACTGGAACGATTCAAGGAGCATGAGCTGGACTGCAGTAAAGAAGGCGATGTCTCACATCAGCGTGATCCACTCAAGCAGCAAGTGATTGGTTCAGAAAACTGTCTCTTCCTAAATGTCTATGTGCCCAAGAGCAAGTCACAGAAGCCGCTTCCCGTCATGGTCTGGATTCATGGTGGAGGCTTTTGGTTTGGTAGTGGTAACAGAGAATAGTGAGTGTGACCAAAGAGTAAGTTTAAAGACAAATATATAACCTTACCTTTACTTACTCCCATTTACAGTTACTTTCCTGCGCAGCTCATGCAAGAGGAGGTCATTGTGGTTACTCTAAATTATCGTCTTGGCGCCTTGGGATTTCTCAGTTTACCCGAGGCGGGCATCTATGGCAATGCGGGTCTGAAGGATCAACGCTTGGCGCTGCAGTGGGTGCACGATAACATTGCCAACTTTAATGGTGATCCACTGAATGTTACCCTCTTCGGAGAGAGCGCTGGAGGTTCTTCTGTTCATATGCACATATATGGGGCGCATGCCAACAAGTTGTTCCACAAGGCCATCATGCAGAGTGGGACAGGCAATTCGGAGTGGGTTCTCCAAGAAAATGGCGCCTTTAAGGCGCGACGTCTAGGCGAGCTGCTGCAGGGCAAGAAAATAGAGCAGGATAATCAATTGCTGGAATTTCTGCAATCGGAGGCGGCGACTCCGTTGGCGATGTTAACTAAAACTTTGGACGTGCTGAGTGCTGATGAGCGCCGTCGTCATCTGCCCTTTTCCTTCAAGCCAGTTGTGGAGGATCCGAGAAGTCCAGATAGTATGCTAAACAAGTCATTTCTTGATCTGTTGCATGACAGGAAGGGATTGCCTAAAATGCCCGTTCTATTGGGCTACAATTCGGCAGAGGGCATAGTTCTGATTACAAACCCCAAGCAAAAAGTGGAGCTCTTCGATAAGGATATGGCACGCTTAGTGCCACGTAACCTGGTTGAGGATCCAGAGGCGCCCGAGGCGTTAGAAGCAGCGGAAGATATACGTCAATTTTATTTTAATGGAAAGTCGCCGACAATGGAGTGTTTCGACAATTTGGTGGACTTGCTCGGCGATGTGCACTTCATTCTGGATCTTCAGCACACAGCAGAGGTTCTCGCAAATTACCAGAAGGCGCCCTTCTACTTCTATCGCTTCGACTACGTTGGCGGAAGGAATATATACAAAAAAGCCTTTAAGGCGGACAAATTGCGTGGAGCCTCGCACGCCGATGAACTGTTCTACCTATTCCAATGGTATAATGATAAATCCCCCTTAGCTGCAGATGATGCTCAGATTTCGAAACGTATGGCTAAGATGTGGGCTAACTTTGCGAAATATGGCAAGCCAGCGGATAACTGGACACCAGTTCAGAAACAAAATAGAAATGCGAAAGGAATTCTCGATGCTTATCAATTGGATTATATGCAGCTAGATCGCGAGTGTAAAATGCAGCAGAATCCAGATGGGGAGCGTATGGACTTCTGGCGAAGCATGTATAAAAGATATAAGTCACAGTGCTATGAAGCTTTGATAGCTAAATTGTAAAATATAGTACATTCATAGATATTCATTGTTAACTAATATGTCTGGTTTAAAATTAAACAAATTCGTTATTCAAAAAATATTCATTATTGTCGATCAGAAATATTATTAAGCTATGGAATATCTAATACTAAGGAATCGGATCACGACAATATCCCTCTTGTAACTATAATCACTTACTATAGAACACGTAGACTGAACAGCTAGTACAAAGTCTTTTGACAAAGAAAAAGTAGGCATTAGGGCCTAGTTCTGTCTAATTCTGTCAAGTTTTCTAAGTCTTTCAATTTTTCTAAGTCTTTCAAGTTTTCTAAGTCTTTTAAGTTTTCTAAGTGTTTCAAGTTTTCTAAGTCTTCCAAGTTTTCTAAGTCTTTCTAGTTTTCTAAGTCTTCCTAATTTTCTAAGTCTTGCTAATTTCCTCAGTCATTAAATTTTTCTAAGCTATTAAAGTCTTCAACATTTTTCTACGTCTTTCCTCTAAGCCTAAGTCTTTACTGCTTAGCTCAACGATCATTAACATTATCTTATGTCTACAGTTTTTCTTATATCTAATATTTAAACAATTATTAACAATTATTTTTAACTATTACAATTCTGCTTAAAGTACTTAACATTATTAACTATTTAAATATTTACCTGACCACACTTCACTTTCACTTTCACTTTACTGCACTGCACAATTGACCCCCACCGGGCCTGGACGACTGAAGAAATGCTGCAGCTGTTGCTCCTTATATAGGGCGACGTTCACTCAAACTCCAAGGCGTGCTCAAATGTTGAGCCTGCGTCGAGTTGCGGTCGCTGCAGTCGATCGTGAAGTGACCAATGAGAACACTTTCTGCTGCTGCATCAATGCAAATGATCTTCTGCAGCCTATTTTCGTTGCTTGTTTTGATCTGGCATACAGACAGGGAGACAGGCAGGCAGACATACGGTCAGATTAATAGGCAAACAAACAGAGAAGGGTTCAAGAATATCTGGTTTTAAATTAAACTAATTCGATATTTAAAAAATATTCATTATTGTCGATCAATAATATTAAGTTATGGAATATCTTAATACTATGGTATCGGATCACGACAATATCCCTCTGGTAACTATATTTCTTTAACAGATCATTAAATTATGAAAAAATATACTTTTTGAAATTCAATTATTTCGATATTTTTAAATTTTAGTACTATCGATATTAAAAATACTGAAGTTTACTCGTGCTATGTGTAAATAAAATAAATAAATATATCGACAATGTAAATAAACGGATATCGATAGTTAGTGGTTGGTTATTGTGAGTTAGTCATGGGTGCATTGTTTGGGAAATCTAGTAAAAAGACAGCTCCAAGTCGCATTACAGATCATGACAAGGCCGTACTGGTAAATACAACATATTTTAAAGATGCCTGTTAACCGTAACATGTATTAATCCCTTGATAAATTGTAGCAATTGAAGCAGCAGCGAGATCGTCTGAAGCAGTACCAAAAACGCATCGAGCTACAGCTGGAAAATGATAGATTGCTCGCCAAGAAGTGCCTGCAGCAGGGCAGGAAAGAGTAAGTATCGTAAAATGTACACATAAGTATCATTTGTTTAATCAACAATGTAATTTTACAATAGTCGCGCGAAATTGCTGCTGCGCAAAAAGAAATACCAGGAAAGTTTGCTCACGAATACGGACAAACAGCTGGAAAACTTGGAGAAGTTAGCCTCCGATTTGGAATACGCACAGGTGGAAATGAAGGTGTTGGATGGCTTGAAACAGGGGAATGCTGCTCTGAAAAAGGTGCACGATATGCTGAACATAGACGAGGTGGAACGTATAATGGACGAAACACGTGAAGGCATCGAAAAGCAACAGGAAATAGATGCCATCCTGACGGATGTGCTGACCCCGCAAGATGAGGAAGATGTGCTCGCCGAGCTCGATGCCCTGGAGGCTGAGGAGCAAAACGTTCAATTGCCCGAAGTGCCCAGTGAAGAGCTGCCAGCCAAGGCAGTCGAGGAGGAGGTGGAGGAACTGGAGGATGACCAGGAGCAAGAGCCAGAGAAAGCTGCAACCAAAGCGAGCAAAACAAAGTCAAAAAAGATACTAGTAGAGGCCTAAAAGTGAAATGCCATTTACTTTATTCAACTAACTAAGCTTAAACTTTTTGTATATGTATTTGTACATATAATCCGTAAATGACGCGAGTCCTATGTGAAAGATATATATTTTTATATAAGAATATGTCAAGCATTTTGTAAACACTAACAGACTAGTCTAGAAATTCTTGCCGATGGCAGTAGAAGCAAGAGAAAAGTGCAGAGAGATGTGAGGATGGCTGAAGAAGCAGCTGGAGGATTGAAGGTGGAGCTGCAGGAGAGTGGACAGGAGTACCTGCTACAGATAATGCTGGAGGATTGTTAGATAAGCTGCAGGAAAACGGAACAAAAGCGGTGGCAGATAGTGCTGGAGGATTAGTAGAGAAGCTGCAGGAGATTAGAGTAGGAGGAGGAGCAGTCAAAAGAACACAAATCGCAAAAGATTTAATGAAGGCCTGAATGCCATTTTGTTTTATTCATCTGAGCTTAAGCTCTGTGTATATCTACATATATAACATACATAGTCTATGTACGAATATATATAAATATGTATATACTTACACACATATGTATGTATGTATATACGATCATTTACATGGTACCCTCCACTCTAGCATTGAGCTTTGTGGTACGACGCACATCTTCCCTAAGCCTTGAACGCAAACTCTTGTTCTCGTGGCGCAGACCGTCAATCTCCTCGAGCAGCAAACAATTCTCGTTGAACAGTTTGTCGTACTTCTTCTGCACGCTCTTGTCCTCGGCGACAGATTTGTAGCGCGCCAGGACGGATTCGATTTGCTTGCGCTGTCGGAGGAACTCGTCTTTGACCTCGGCATCTAGCGAAACGAAACGCTTCAGCTCATCATCGCTGGCATGTTTGTGGAACAGCTCCTTGACGGCCTTCTTCAGTCCATCCGCCGTGCTCACCTCGCCGGCCACATAATAGATGTCCGTACAGATGGAATTGAGGCATTCCCTGGCGGACTTGGCCCGATGTCGCTCCGTGCGCAGCTCGGCCACATTGCTCAGATACTTGTCGCGCATCTCTTTGAGCTGCAGCTCCAGCTGAATGTTGTTCTGATTGAGGCCCTCCAGTTCGTGCTCCATTTCGATGATGTGCTTGCGCTTGTCGTTGATCTGGAATTCACGTGGCTCGATCTGCGCCTTGAGCTCGGCGATCTTGTGATTGAGCACCTGCTTGTATTTGTCCAGCTCCTGGTTCTTGTGCAGCAGCTCCTGGATGCGCTTCTCCTTGGCGCCAATGGCGTAATCACGATCCGATATATCCTTTTGCAGATCCTCGATATTGCGCAGCTGCTTTTGCATCTTGACCTGGGATTTGATGTGCTCCTCCTTCAACGTCTCCACCTCCTCCAGCAGCGTCTCAATCTCATGGCACTGCGATTCGTATTTCTTTTGGAGCACACCCGCCTTGCCGCGCCACATTTGCGTCTCGTTCCGCTCCGTGGTCAGCTTATTCTCGTATTCCGTTTGGGTGGCGACCATGTTGCGATCGTTCTCCGCCTCCACCTCTTGGCAGTACTTGATGAACTCATCCTTCTTGTCCTGCATCTCCTTCATCAGCTCGCGGATGAGATCCTTGCGCTCGTCCAGCTGCTTCTTGTAATCGTTCTCCAGTGCCTCGATCGTATCCTGCAGCGTGCCCGTCGAGTTCTTCAGCTTGTCCTCGTAGCTCTCGCGCAGCTCCAGCATATTCTCTCGCAGATTGGTGAACTTCTGGTATTCGATGAGCATCCGTTCCGAATACTGGCTGGCCAATACGTCCATCTGGGAGCGATGATCCTGCTTCATATCGTTGATCTGGAATGTTATCAGATTCATTTCCTCCGTATGCTTCGATACGATCTCATTGTTCAGCTCCTTTAGCTCCTCCAGAGCACTGCAATAGCTGCGATGCACCTCCTGCAGCTGCTGTCCATCAAAGATCTCGTTCTGACTCAGCTGGTATTGGAACTCCTCCGCCTGCTGCTTGAGACGTAGCTCCAGGTTCGTGATCTGTTCCACTTTATCGCTGAGTTGGGTACGTGGTATCAACACTTCTTGGCTCTTCAGCAAATCCTGGTCGATGGGCGCCACCTTCTCCTCAATGTTCTCCATGCTCCAAATGGACACAGTGCCACGTTTCGATATGGCCACCAGCATCGACCCATCATAAGTGAATCTCAACTTATTAATGGGGCCATCGAAGAAACGGAAGTTAGTGAAGGTGCCGCCGCCTGCTTCCAGGAACGGCAGCTGCATATTGAACAAGCCGCCCTCATGATCCGCTATGAACATGATCAGATCCGAGCGGGCCAGGCACATGTCGGAAACGGATCCCTTATTGCGAGACGGCACAGTTATTTCACGTTGCAACGTTGCGTCCTGGAACTCGCGTATGGTGCCATGATTTGTGCCCGCAAAGATGACCATCGGCTCGTTGAAGCTGACGCAGATCGTCACATATTCGGTGCCCTTCTGCACGATCTCCTGCAGCCGGGCGCCCGTCTCAATGTCCCACTGGTAAATGGCGCCCTCAGCTCCACCAGAAATCAAGTACTTATCCGTCTTCGTCCAGGCCACAGACAGGACATTGCCATTGTGTCCCTTCAAGTGGATGACTACATCGAGGCTATATACCGATGTCACGCTGATATTATTATCATAGGCAGCAGCCATCAAATGTCCAAAATTCGAGTACTTCACATCGTTACAGTGCGGAAAGTTGTATGTTTTGACGATCTAGAGGGCGAGAGAGAGAGAGAAAAGGTGAAGTTAAAAGAAGAGGACAGAAAAAGACGCAGTTATTATCGGGAATATTATTATTAGGTTAATCAAAAAGATGTTCATTAACTTCGTTACCTAAATGTACAATGGCAAAATTTTTCAAAAATAAATAAATTATAAATTTCAGAATGAACTAAATGTGATTATTATCACATTATTCATTAACCTTTACTGTAACCTGTAATTATTTACATATCACCATATTTAAAATAAATACTAATAGATAATATATACTTATGAGCCTGATTAAATATATTATTTAAATACTATTTAACAAAGCAACTGATATTAATTCACGAAATAAATTAAGCACTGCACCACTCTCCACTGCGACTGTCCAGCTCGAACTCTGGCACGCGACTAAAGATGATCTGCAGGAAGCGCACTTAATATAGCTAATCCTCTCTCAAAACGAAGCAGCCAAAGAGCCTTACGCAAAATGGCAAACAGCTTACAAAACGTCACATGTGGAGAGCAGCTTACGACGCTCCCTTCACATGTGGAGAGCAGCTTACGACGCTCTCTTCACATTTGGAGAGCAGCTGGACAGAAGTTCTTTTAAAATGGCATACAATGGTGTTTTACTCGAACTGAAGAGTCTGCCACAACACCATTCAATATCGAGAGCAGCTTAGAGCGTACTTTAAAAAATGGCGAATTGTAAATGGCGAATGGCAATTGGCAATTGGCAATCGGCGATGGAGGAGTGGTGAATTGCCAATATAAATCAATATGGAGAATAGCTCAAGAGTTTTTTTTTTTTTCTAAGAATACTCAAGTGCTGAGTGGAATGAGTTTATGGAATTTATTAATTGATTAAAAATGTTATTAAGAGAGAATTTAAGACGTCCAATAAAAACTATTAATTGGATCATTAATATACATATACCATATATATATGTATATCTATTATAAACCAGCCTTATATTAAAACTTACATTCAGCTCATCCATAAAGATCTGTGTGATACGCAGCTGATCTGAGAAGCCAATGGCTGCCATTAAGCCCGTAGAATTCAGTTCGACAATATTCACATCCACCTGGAATTTGCGGACCAGCTCCACTTTGCCAGTCTCATAGTTCCAAATGCGTATCGTTTGATCTCTTGCTGAAAAAGGATATATGATGATATATTAGTGAACTTCAGAGACTACTTACAGGCCGTCATTATGATGGGCTTCCAGGCGCACACCGAGACATCGACCACTTCGGCAATGTGTATGAGCACGCCGAGTGGCTCAAATTTCAGCTGCTTCGTCTTCAGGGTCTCCGGCACGATGAGGATGCCCACATAGATCTGGGCATGGGCGCAGGTCACAATGACCGTCTCCTGCTTGTGATCGACGGCCATATTAGTGATTTGATATTGAGGCTCCGTGTAGATGGTCATGGGCACAGTCAAAACCGTCTTGCGCTCAAATTTGAACTTGGAAACGCGCTCGAAGACGAAGACCTTGTTGAAAATGATGAAGGCAAAGCCGCGGGTAAACGCCGACATGCAGAGGACCCGCCAGTCGGGCAGGATCGCTTGCTGCACCGTCGAGAAGCGCTGCTCCTGTGCCTCGCGCTCCTTGTCGAACATCTCCTGATCCATCATCAGGTCCACTGTCTCTGCCACACTCGCCTTCTGGCTCAGCTTTATTTCGCCATTCTCAACCAATATCAACATATCGCGATCAGTGCCCATCATCAGCAGATCCATGGTCAAAAATGCCATTGAAGTGACTCGAAAAGTGACTTTTATGTTATTGCTAATGGTGAATCCTCGCTCCGACTTGCTCAGCAGCAGTAAAGTTTTATCGCCGGCCACAGCGACAAATCCACAGTCATTGGGATTGCCCGCAATGCACTCGGCGCTACCATGGGAGCCGGGCAATGTGGCTCTGCCCTCGATGACGGTGCTGGTCTTGTCCAGGACCAGCATGAAGACCATCTCATTGGGCGGCTTGGTGAGCATTGCAATGGCACGCGAGTCATTGGTGAAAATCATTTGCTTTATCAAGGCACTGCGATGATTGGCCGGCAGCTCCAAATGGCGGCGCTTCTTCAACGTGGACAGCTCATAGATGGACACATAGCGACCACTGGAAAGGGACAGATAGAGTGCAATCAGTTTAGTTAGTCAAGCAGCATTAATTAAGCCCCTTACTTCTTTGCATGCACCTCCAGTACAGCCATCAGTTTGCGATGCGAGCTTAAGACAATGATTTCCGCCTTGGTATCCTCGGGAAAGCGCAGAAATCTCTGCTTGTTGGTCACGAAGTCATGGAAGGCCAGGACACCCTCGACCGGATACATGACCTCCTTGGTCAGATTGAATTGTATGTTGCCCTGGACATCGGTGCGGAGGCCGTAGATTTGTTTGGGCCTGATGGACACCGAACTAACCACCGAATTGCGCTTTTCGTCACCCATTTTGTACAAAATATACTTTTAATTGGCAGTGGCAAATGTTAATGCAATTTTTGTAGTACGTGTATCTTAAGCTCAAATAATTTCGATCAAACAACGGAAGGAAGAAATTGTTAAAGTAGCCCTGACAGCAAATTCCATGGCATCCAGCTGGGGGAGGCCTGGGAAATCCAACGGCAGGTTTGTTTATTTTTGTATTTGCCCTTTTTTTTTGGGTTTTGGCGCGCAAAGCTCGCTGTAATCAAAGAGTCATGAATAAGTAATTAAACGCCTCTAAGTATGCTTTTAATTTCCTAGAACGCACTCGAGTAGCCTGCAAAAGACACCCGGCCACCACCCTGCCCCCGCTCTCTTATTCACCCTTCTCATTGGTGGGTCAAATAATGCGCTTAAAAACCCAAAGTTCGTCTCTTCAGTCAATCAGTCGCCCAATCAGACTGTGAGTCAACCCGCTGTCAGTTAATAAAGCCTACATGCCTCTCCCTCACACCCAGCAATTATATTTGGCCGCATCCGCGACCTAACACAACGCGAAAGCTTTGCAGTTAATCGAAAAGAGCGCGCATGTAAGAGCAAAAGTTCACAAGTTCACACTGTGAGAAATTGGATATATGGAAACACTTTCCAGCAGTTGCCTGACAGCTATTTTTATCCACTTTCGAACGATGCAGCCCTGGTGCTCTCTCTTTGGCCTGCATGCGTAAAGAGGAACGCAATAAAACGAAGGCGCGTTGCTGTTCAGTTGTAGTTTACGCGTCGGCCGCAGCACAACGCTAACGAGCAAAGCGGATAAACGGTGTACGAATAACGAATAACGAAGACCGAAACAGAGACAGCGGCGACATAGGCGAAGCGCAGCTCCAGACTGTATGTGCGCTCTGCCAGCGTTTGTTCTTTAGTCTTGTGTCTGTGTTATCAGTTCGGCGGCAGCAAAAGACCAAATCGTCAGAGAGCAGGTGGCAGCAGCTGAGCCGGCGGCAAAAAAAAAAAGCCACAAAAGAGCCCAAGTAAATTATACACTTAAAAGCAACAAATACAAACACAAATATAAATATAAATATAAATACAAATACGTGTGCAAAAATATATATTTTGCTAAGCACTTTTATCCTATGCACACACAGACACACATACATATATATATATATATATTTTGGAGTGGCTGTTTGTGTGTGTGTGTGTGTTTGTTTGTGTGTGTGTGTGCTTGAGCTGCCTACCTTTGGTGTCTGTGTGAGTGTGTGTGCCTGTTCGCGCCTCTCAATTAACGGCCCGGACATAGCGCGAGGCTTGAGCCACAGTGCTGCTGTTGCTGCTGCTATTGTTGTTGTTTAGCTGCATGTTAAGCCAATAAATGGCATTAAAATTAAAAAGAAAAAAAAAAACGGTAATTGTAACGAAACAAAGCAAAACTTAACGAGACAAACGGCCGCTAATGGACTTTGTCGATTTTATATTTCATGCAGGAAGCGGCTGCAATAACAACAACAACAGCAATGAAAACCAAGGTGAAACAGCCAGCAGAGATGAACGGCAGCTGTCGTAATTAAAAACTCATTTTATGGACATGTTCAATGCGAATTTCAAGTTAATGGGAAAGCGTTGTGTGTGTGTGTATATATATACTATATAAATCTTATAAATCTTTTTCATCTCTGGCCATTAGCACGTAGCACGTAACGCGCCAAAATAACACGATTCCAGTATTTATAAACAAAGTTGCTGCCAGTGTATAAACAATACACAAGCACACACACACACATACACATAGAGAGAAGTCTAGAACGGTACAAATTCGAATTTAAGTTTCGAATAGTCAAAACGCGGCAAATGATTTTTTTTTTTCATTTTGTATTCTTCTCAATTTACAAATAAATTCGCCGCTTGTCGCCACTGACGCCGCAATCGCCGCCGCAGCCATCGCCGCATTGTTGCGTGAGTTGCCGCTGTTGCCGTTGCGGCTGCGGCTGCTGTTGCTGTTGCTGCACATGTGGAAATGTTGAAATGTGGCAATTTATTTATACGATTTATGTTATTTTTGGCCTGAAGCAGCGGCGAAGTAAATTGCACGCAGCGAAATCAGTTCAAGCACGCTATGCACGTACATACACACAGACATACACACATACATACATACAAATATGTAAAAATACTCGAGGTACTCGCGGCGAAGAACCTATGACAACACAAATGTGAGTATGTATGTGCATATGTTTGTATATTTGTATGTATGTACACACTGGCAGGCGACACACTTTCGAAATTCCAAAGGGAATGGCAAGCCGAAGTGCAGGAGAAGGAAAAGGAGAAAGAGAGGTGCGGAGCTAGCAGCAGCTGCCAGAAACGAAGGGGACCTATAACAAAAGCAACTTTTCGCATAGCTGCCGTTAGGGATTTGTTGAGTGGAGGTGGGGGAACTAACGAATTTTCAGCAGCAGCAGCAGCAGCAGCTCAGCTTAAAGTGCATGGCCAAGGCACGTAGACACACACACATTCACACACACACGCACACATGCATATGCTAGAGCGCGCTTTTCGGCGCTGAATTCGAAGCAAGTGCTTTTTTGTTTTTACGAGCAGCCCAGCAAATAATAGCATTTTATGTGTGTGCTCTCTACACCGTTTTACAACAATACACTGAGCGACAAAAGAGAAACTGTAAAAATGACAAAAGATAAGCCACATACATATATATGAATGCAAAAAGACAAGTGCGTAAAATGCTGGCCACAAATTAAATTTTACGCTCATTTAATTATGCAAATGCAATAAGTGCAACAGAGCGAGAAAGCTTACGTTTATCACTCAAGCGGTAAAATACAGTTAAGAGTGCTCTTAAATTTTGCGCAAGCAGCTTAAACTGTCGTTCGCTTTAATAACTCACTCATTAATTGAGTTTGAAGTGTAGCGCAAATTGAGCTGTTTCTCTCAGTGAGCGAGTGAGCACACACACACGCACACACTCACACATACACTTACAGGGAATGGCTGTAGTTGAAGTTATGGCTGAATTAAGTTAAGCGCTGGACATACAAGCCTTTTGGGGTTAGTCAGCGACTAAGCTGACCTTTTTGTTAAGAGCACGCACACATGCACACGCACACTCACACGCACACAGAGACAATGGCAATTGTCTGGGGTACGCAATTTGATGTTAACACAGCTGATTGATTTATTGTCTGTTCAGTGGCTACCGCAAACACCAGCCCAACAACAACAGTAACGCAAAGAAAAAAAAAAAACAAAAACAAAAAAAAAATTACATACAAACAAAAACGTTGATCAGGAAAATGCCAAAAGTCCTCAATAAGCCGGAGTCGCAACGTGTGCAATAAAAAACAAAAATAACAAACACAAACACACACACACACACACACACGCACACTTACATTTACAATAGCTGTAGACATGCAAGCGAAAGGGCTGCCTTATGAATATGTATGTGTGTGTGTATGTGTGTGTAAAGCGTGCGCTTGTATGCGTGCATGTATTGTCGCCATAATTAACAGTTGCGACAACTACGACGGCGTCGACGACGACGTCAGCGGCGACAGCGCGTACTAGCCGCCATTTTAATTTTACGATAACTGTTTTCACCTACTTGTTTTCACTTATTCTCATTGTATGCGGAGTGCATGTGGCAGCACACACACACAAACTACAATACACTCACACATACTCATGCTTCCTCAGTGCTTCAGTTGAAAATAATTCTCGCAGTGCGTCACCAGCGTCACAGAGCTGAAATTATTTTCACAGCACGTCAGCAACATGCTTTTTTATATGTATATACTGTGTACCCCATTTGAATATATATGAAAGTAAAGGGTATTATCAAGTTGTCAATTGTCAATTGAAAAGACTGAAGAATGCAGCCGAGAGTGCTTGCGTCGTTGTAAGTCAAACTTTTTGCATAGCAAAATATTTGTATTTTATTTTTATGTATGCAAATGTGAAAAGTAAATACCCTAGAATTTTCCTATATATATATGTATATTATATATATGCATTAAAAGTTTATTTGAATTATAAACACAAAAGTTATTTAAGAACAAAATTTTCCATTGTTTAGTCAGAGACAAAAAGAGAGAGAGACAGAGAGAGCAAAAGTTATTCGTACAGGCTAACTGTTAGTCGTACCGACTCTCACACACTCACTCACTTCCTTTCGTTTTTAAGAGTGTCAAATGAAAATTTCTTGGAAAATTAACATTTAAATTACGAGTACGCTCGCTTAAATTACAAAATGCTCTGCAATCGTTTCCTTCGGCATGCCAAGGCGCGCGTGCTGTTAAATATTAATAAAAAATTCCTTCAACTTGTTTACATAATTTCATGCATAATGACATCACATACATTACATTCTATACATATATATATATATATATATATATATATATACATTCTTATAGTTACTCATTCATGTCATATCATTTTGGCAAAGTTGAAATTCACCAAAGTAAACTCATTTACAATTGCATCAATTAAGTTTGCCCTTTGGGTCGAGACACGTTCCGCAGCCAGTAAATGCCGTGTGACAGTTTAATGATGCCACGTATGTCACATGGACACACACACACACACGGTGGACAGGTGGACAGGTGGAACGACAGGTAGCCATCGTTACATACACAGACGTGAGGCCGTAAATCCCTGGACATTATGGCTGCACATTCAATCAAAGGGCCACGTTATATACCGCATTTAAGCTACTTAAACAACTTAAATGTATCAATATTCAATGCGGCCCGTTTGCTACTCAATAGACGCCTCCCCAACCCCTCTCCACTCTCCACTTATCCCTAACTGAAACCCATTCATGAATTATTCTGTTAGGTATTCACTTGGGTTTACTTTTTTTTCGAACTTGGGAAACTTTTTTGTAAGTTGAGCTAAGCTGCAAATAAATTAACTGGCGCTTAGCTTCAACTCTGTGTTGATTTGTTATCATTTAATGGTTTTGCAGACAATTGCTAACTAAATTAATTTTGTCTGAGCGCTCTAACAGCTGGAGAATTCTAAATGAAGCGTGTTACAGAGAATCGAAGTGTATTTTCATGGCAGATAAATTAGTTTCTTTTCTCTTCATTTGATGCAGTGGAAAGAGCTGCGACAAGTTGTTTTGTTTACTTTAACTGCTTGAGAATTCTAAATGAAGTCTAGTCTAATAGAAATCTTAATTTACTTTCATTGCACACAAATTGATTTCTTTTTGCTTGTTTCTACTCTTTTATTGTCTGCATCAAGTTGTTTCAGTTTGCTTTAATTGTTTGAGAATTCTAAATGAAGTTTGCTCTAATAAAAAACTATCCGGTAAATGGATTTCCCTCTTATTATGTTTGTTTATTTCAAATAATTTATTTAAATTTGGTTAAACTGTTTGAGAATTCTAAATGAAGTCTGCTCTAATAAGAAACTGGATTTTTATTGCCAGAAATTTGATTTCCCGTTGTTTGAGTTAGCTTAAACCGATTGAGAATTCTAAATGATTTATTTTAACTATTGCGCCTCTATTCTTTTGTGTATGCAAAATGATTACTGTATGGACAGCGTTTGTTGTTAAGACAATTTTTAGATTTTTCTATGATTTTATATAATTTAATTATTAACTTAAAAGTGTTAATGCTCTCCCTAGATCTAGAGAAAAATCTAGAATAAACTATTCAAGCATTGAAACTACATGAAATATGTATGCCTAAAAATGCTTAACTATCGACAGACCATAAAACTCTCTGTGAATACCAATGCTATATACACTATATACTATATATGATATATATACATAATACATATATATCCTATATACAACAACAAGAAATTCATGCTTGATCGAATGCGATTGCGTGCTAATGCAAGCCTTTCTAAATGAACGTGAAACGTGAACGTGAATACCAAATGGAATTATGTATTAGAAAAGCACATTAGACAGGTGTATGTAGAGAGTGTATGATTGTATATATATAGGTGAGTGTGTGTGTGTGTGTGTGTGTGTGTGTGTATGTGTGTATACAACTGCGTGTTATATGTGGCGTATGCGCAATGTGTTTGGGCCTGAAAGTATGCAGCACTTTGTTTGGTTTCAATTTCCGTAATGAAAACGAAAGTCAAGCTTGTTAGATATATTTATATATGAAAAGATTAATGAATATACATATACCTAATATATATATATATATACATATATCATTAGTACAGTCAAACCACGCTAAAATGAACAGTTTAAGTCATTTGCACAAATTAGGCAAATGAAAAGTTGTCTCTATTCAGCGGCAAATCTCGATAAAAGCTAAGAGCTTTATGAGAAATATTGCCCAGCTAATTGCTGTTCATTGCTGGAGTGTTCACTGTGCTGTAATAATTGTGCGGCTGCCTTGTTTTCCTAAGCTTCTTACAACCAATTTGACTAAACCATTTGCCAAGATGCTCATTAATATTCCACAAAAACTTTGATTTATTGCAGCAACAACAACCACTTCAATAACAACAACAACAACAACCAAGAACAATAGTAATTAAGGCAAAAACGTGCCACGAAAAACAAACAGAGAAACAAACAAAGAAAGGCAAAGAAATAAGCGCAACAAGAGGCGCAAAAATTAGCTGCCTTAATGCTTCTATAGCAATTAAGCCAATACCAACAAAAAAAAAACTGTTAACCAAATGCGCAATGCATAAAATTAAACAGACAACAACAACAACAGAAACAACAATAAATCAAAAGACGGCGACGACAGGTGGAAAAGCTGTGAGGCCCCCATGCAGCGCCGTCGCCGTCTCATTGAATTAATTTCAACAGCACATAAATTGGCCGTTTGAAAAGCACGAAAATTGAAAAGCGGAAAAGTGGTAAAACTAAAAAAAAAGAAAAAAAAAAACAAAGCAAAACAAAAGAATAAGTAAACACTCGAATAGAAAACCAAAAAAGCAACTTTTGTTTCCAGTCAGAAATCAACGACTGTCAACTGAACGATTGGCGTTTGGCGTTTGTCGCTTTTTATTGATTTTATATAAAAAAAAAAAAAACAAACAAACAGAGAAACAAAAACAACTACAACCAATGGCATTGAGCCGCAGCAAAAGAAATAAACAAAAAACAAAAGCAAACGCAATGTGAATAATTTTTACTCAATTGTAGCACGAAACAATAAGAACTAGAAGAAGTAGAAAACGAAACAGATATATATATATATATATATATATATACACACATATATAGATAAACATAGCTAAAATAAAACGGTCTGATGATTCAAGACAACGCACAGACACACACATACAGACACACACACACACACTCACGCGCCTATGGCGCAGCCCATAAAAATGTGCTATAAAAAATAAAAACGCATAAATTCAAACAAACAAAGAAAAACGCCAACTAAAGTTCAAGTTAAAGTTAAAACAAAAGCGACAAGCAAAAAACTAAGACATCACTACAATAGCTACAACAACAACAATTACATATACAATGCCTAATTGGCCAGGATAATAGAGCAAAGGCAACAGCAAAAGTGGAAGAGAAGCAACAGCAGAGAACAAAAAAAGCAAGACTGATTTTTATGTTTTTTAGTTAGCTTTCTATTCATATGCAAACTGGCAAACAAACTAAATACTAAAAACGACAACAACAACAAAATACTCATAAACTACTAAACAAAAAGAAATACTAAAAAACAAAAAAGAAAAAACAAATTACCACAATTACAAGAGAAGGTGCAATGACGAATGCCAGCTAATGAAGCGGAAACCATAGGAAATCCGGCTTTTTTAGGACATACTACAACAACAACAACCAACAACGAGCAACAACAAACAACGAACTAACAACAACAAGAAGAAGAAGACGAAGTGGAATTATCAAAGCCATCATCAACAGCAACTGAAATTGAAACTATTGAAGCAATTGAAGCGCAATGTTTGTGTTCATTGTCGTTCTGTTTGTCAATACCTGTCTAGCTGGTGAGTGTGTACACTGAAAGAAATTAACAAGTCAATGAGCACTAAAGTATAAAATATGATTTATTGGGCGTTGACTTGGAAAAGCAGATAAGAAATTTAAAAATTTATAAATATTTATTTAAAGAAGTCCCAAATTCTTGCGAGTGTAGGATGACTATAGATTAGGACTGATTGCATCATATTATTTTATTTTATAATTATTTTTTAAATTGATTAAATGCAAATTTGATACAGAAAAAAAAGGCTTTAAGAGATAACCTTTACATAATGTGGAGGGATATTTTATATTACAATATATATTTATAGACTATAGAGAGTATAGAGATTAAAAATATTAAGTGAGTTTAATTTCTATGGCTTATAAAAATCTATATGATTATATACAATATATTAATTATAGAAATTTTTTTTTACAAAATATCTATTTTTGTAATTTATTATTTTTTCAAAATTTTTATACAATTCATTTTATTACTTTTATAACTTTTTATAAATATTTATTTATTTATGTATGGATAGGTATATAGAAATATTATAGAAATAAAATTTGTAGGTCTATTGAAGATGTTAAACATTGAATCCTTTCACTCATACTGGAAAAAATATGATTTTTCCCATTTCTAAAACAAAAAAAAAAAAAAAAAAAAAATTGTTAATAATGAAATAGAAAAGTTCGATTAAAAAAAATGAAAAAAAAAAACAAAAAACATTTATTATTATTATTATTTTATAATTATTAAATTAATTTATTCACATTTCTTCAATTTTTGTCTATTAAATATTTGCAGATATAATTTTCTTTCTTTAAATTCTCATTTATAGTTTTGTTTTATATATGGACACATATTTTTGTTCAAGTGTATCGATTCAGAGTAAATATGAAATGTAAATTCCGGATTCCAATCAATTTGAATCAAGCTGCAGTCCAGGCTTTTATATAGTAACTATTTTTTATTGACTTCTTAATCTGGATATGTTAATTTTAAGCTAAAAATACTTTGTTTATCTGTGCATCGACTGACTGACTGTTATTTATCTGCCCATGTTTATCTATATTCTCTATCTGTACGGCAGGCACAATACCAGCTACGCCGGAAAATATAACCGTAACATTTCTAACGCCAACGGCTGTGCGTGTCTCGTGGCAAACGCAGATTGATCTGAAGGCGCATCCCATTGAGAAGTACATTGTAACGTATAAACCGACAGATGACAGGTAGGTACCTCTGGCATTATTACACACACACACATACATAGTCTCCCCACACTCACACACACATACACTTGGCTTCCCTAACGTAGTACACAAAGTTGATGCAATTATGCAAAGAGGCGTCGCTGACTTTACAATATTTTGTGCAATTGACAAGGCTCAGCTGTGTTTATGTGAGTGTGTGTGTGTGTGTGTGAGTGTGCGTGTGTGTGTGAGTGTGTATGTGTGTGTTTGTGGGTAATGGCCCTGAGCTAAATAACGTTTCGAGTTAAGAAAAGTGGGGGGCTAGCAGCGTACAACAGCAAATACAAAGTTAAAGCCAAAATGACCGCGTATAACGGCAAAGCCCGAAAAAGAAAAACAAAAGAAGCCGCCGCCGCGTGTACTTGAAGTTACCAAAGTTCTATTACACTGAGGGAAAATCCAAAAACAATATGAAAGGAAAACTTTTTTTTATAAAGAATGAAAATGTGAAAACAAAGGGTCTTATCTAATTATAAGTTTGGCTAATTAATGGAATTAATGTTTAAAATTTTTGAACTAGAGAGGGTGAGGAAAAGATGGCGAGAGAGTGAGAGATGGGAGGAGATAGAGATAGAAAAGTAGATAAATAGTCTTAAATGGTGAGGCGGGAGTAAGGCAGATAGAGAAAGAGAGGCAAATTGAGCGAGAGAGCGGCAGAGAGTGGAAAAGAAACAGAAAGTAAAAGGCTATGTGAGAGAAAGAGAATGTGAGACGAAAGTTGAAGGAGAGAGTTATAGGAAGACAGAAAGGAGCTAAGACTGTGAGACAAAGAAATAATATTGAGAGGGAGATAAAGTGAGATAGAGAGAAAAAGATAAATATAGAAAAATATGAGAGATAGTGAGATATAGAAAGATAGAGAGCAAGATAGAAAGGTAAAGAGGGAGACAGAATGATAGAGAGAGAGAGAGAGGCAGATAGAGAGTAAGTGAGCGAGAAAAATTGAGACAGAAAGAAAGAGAGTGAAAGAAAGGCCAAGATAGAAAGTGGGACAGAGAAAGACGAAGTGATAAGAGTACGAGATAAACAGAAAAGGAGGGAACAAGATTGAGTACACAGACAGAAAAAGAGAGATTTAATGAGAAAGACATTGAAGGAGAGAGATAGATAGAGAGGAATAGCAAACACTTTAACAGCATTGAACAGCTTGCCAGAATTATGATTACTTGATTTAATACCCTCGTATTTCTCTCAGTGCACTGCGCTGCAAGCAAGCCAGCAAGCGAATAAACTGCTGCATTGGAGCAGGAGGCCAGACGAGTATGAAAAAAGTGCGATGGTGAAATAGCAGGAAGAACAAAACATGCTTGTAATCGTAATATTTTCTCTGCTCCACGTCTCTCTCGCTCTGGCACTCCGGCACTCTCAGTCTCGTTCTCTCTCTCTCCCACTCTTCCCTCTTTGGCTGCGATTTGAATGTAGCAGAGGAAAAAAAACCTCCTCAGGAGGAGGAGGAGTAAAAAATAGAAAACAAGTCAAGTGGCGTTGCATATTTCGACTAGAAGTCGAATGGTGGCCAGGAAGGACTCTCTGCTAACGACTACAAACTAAGGACTTCCGTTGGCGCGAGACGCGCTCCGCGGGGCGTGCCACAACGGAGGCGGCTCGGCCTGTATAAGGTAGCGTGGCAGCTGGCGTGGGGGGCTACTCGGTGGGGGGGGGGGGGGGGCGTGGCACGTCAATGTTTTGGAAGGACATTGGAATGCCGTGTAATAAGTTAAGTGCTTGGCTTTTGTGACTTTTTGACTGCGGCTGCAGTTCGGTTAGGCTGGCTGCTGTTGCCTACCTTTGTTCTTGTTGTTCTTCAAGGTGTTTTCAATTTAATAGCTGCGTGTGTATGTATGTGTGTGTGTATGTGTGTGTGTTTGACTGCATGCGCGTGTTTGTCTTTTAGTGACCATTGCCCATTGTTATTATTGTTGTTGTTGTTGCTATTTCTTTCTTATTGTTTCATAAAGTTCACGCCTATATCAAAATTTTATTACATTCATTTCGTTTGCTGTTGCTGCTGCTGCTGCTGCTGCTATTGTTGTTGGCTTTATTTCTCATGGCCTGGACATTATTTATAAGTCAGTTTGTTTTTTAATTTTTGTGTTTTTCTTTAGTATCGATTTTTAGTGCTCGCACTCATTACAAAAAGGGCAAGCGAGTGAGGCATTGGGGCAGCAGGAGTCGATGGCTGAGGAGAGTGGTGGCTCTAGGGGTAGGGGGCGGGGCCTAGTTTTGTGTTCTATCTTCCAGCCGTTTTTCGAGTAAAATTGTGTTGATGAATAATGTATGATTAGTACATAGACACGTTGACGATGACTCGAACTCGACTCAACTGAATGGGTCTATAACATAGTCATAGTGCCTACCTTCCCAGTGGGGACCACACACACACACACACTCATACTGACAAAAATACATTTCAACGAACTTTGTGTATGTGTGTGAGTGAGAGTGTGAGTGTGAGTGTGTGTGTGAGTGTATGTACACTCCCTTGTGTTAGACGGGCAGACAAAAATTACATATCAGAGCTGCATACATTTCTAGTAGCTTTATAATAAAGGAAAAATATGTGTTTGTACATGCACTGAGAGAAATGAAACGAAAGAAATGCTAGCGATTTTAGCTATTCTTTAATGATTAATGAGTTTAGATAAAAGAAAGAGGAATTTCTTGTTCAGACTAGTTCAGTTAGAATAAATTGCATATAAGTCATATGCTATATGTATAGTATAAGTATGATATATCCTATATGCTATATGTATAGTATAAGTATGATATATCCATTACATAAATTCAGTATAGACCAAGTATAAACTACAAAATAAATATTATAGGTGTGTATAAATAGTATAAGTAAATAGCATGAATAGAATATATGTCAAGTATAAGAATAACTTACGAGTAAATATAGTATAAATATAGAAAAAATACCATAACATTAGTACTATATATGTATAGTAGAAGTATACTATAAGAAAGTAATTAAGTAAAACATAATTTAATTAGTTAAGTTAAGCTAATTATATTTATATATAGTAAAAGTACTGTTTAAGTATAATATAAGTATAAGTGTTGTATATAAATTATGATATAAGTAAAGTCTAAGTATATGTACGTATGATATAAGTTTAGAATATTTAGTATATTAGTATAAGTAAAGCCTAAGTATAGTATTATTACAGTATAAGTATAGGTTTGTTACAGTATAACTATAGTATTAGTTTAGCAAAAGAAAAGTATAATTATAGTATTACTACTGTATAAGTACACTACAAGTATAGTATAAGTATAGTATAAGTATAGTATAAGTATAGTATGAGTATAGTATAAGTATAGTGTAAGTATTGTATAAATATATTATAAGTATAGTGTAAAATATAGTATAAGTATAGTATAAGTATAGTATAAGTATAGTATAAGTATAGTGTAAGTATAGTATAAGTATAGTATAAAGTATAGTATTAGTATAGTTTAAGTTTAGCATAAGTATAGTATTATAGTATAATGATAGTAAATATGTATATTACAAGTATTTTATAAGTATAGTGTATAGAATAAGTATAAGTTATGTATAAGCAAAAAGAGTATAAGCCAAGTATACGTACACGTATAAGTCTAGTATGTTGTATGAATAGAGTACATCTTTAAAAATACGAATCAGCAATGATTAAAAATGAATGGCTTTGGCATATTGTATTAATGAATATAAGCGTATACTTAATATTGGTCAAATACAATTTTTATTACTCTATAAAAGTTGATCGAATATTTATTAAATTAAATTTCATTTCTATCACTTATTATGCATCGAATATTTCGGGTTAACATAAGCGTATACTTAATATTAGTCGAACATTAGAGCGTATACTCAATTTTAGCGTTCTGTTTGACAGTGCATAATATTAATGCAAATTTTATGCTTGACATAAGCGCACACTTAATATTAGTTGATGACATGGCCATATGCTGAAATATTCTACTCACACACACGCACACACATACTTAATGCTTCTGGCTCTTCTATGCCTTTGATTTCCCCTATTAAGCTCAACATTTTCTCACAGTGTTCACATATATGTGTTTTTTTTTTCTGTCTGTCTGTCCTGTTGTTGACTATCCAACCAGTCCTGGCCAATGGATATGTAGTACAATTTGTCAAGCACCATCAATAACAATAATAATTAATAACAATTACTGTCCAGGCGCAAGGGGCTAAAGCTAAAGTGCTCTGGAAAATTTTCAATCAATACTGAATGAATATATTCAGATTCTAATATACTGTGTACAAAGTGGAACAGCATTTTTACAGCATTTTGTTTTACATATTTTGAACTCTTGCCACTGACAGCCTCTAATTATTATCGTGACGTTACCAAAAAAAAAAAAAAAGAAAAAAAAAAAATTGCAACACAAAGGTCAAACGTCACGGCCTCGCCAAGAGTGCTTCACTATTTTGTTTTTATTTTTTCTGTTCACTTTTTCACTTTTCCCATTTCCATTTCTCAATTCTCTTTTAATTGGTTTGCATTTTGTCTGCTTTATAATCTTTGCTGGTGGGTAAATCATTTAGCATATTCTCAAAATGAGAAATCTTCGCTGTCTGCAGCACAACATGACGTATACTTAATTAACTTCAGCCTCGTATTCCTCTAATACTAAAATGAGAGCAACTTTGAAGTCATTTAGTTTGGCACGAAATCTAAAGTCTGAAACACCTAAAGCCAATTAAAGACTTAAGTGAGCTTTTCTCTGGGGCTGTTTTCCATCAAAGACTTTGAGCATATTAAATAGCTGTTAAATATATGCGTATCTACTTACAAGAATTTTCATTTTTAAGTCTCAATTATGACGGCAAATCTGTATTAGAGTTTTTATTGGACCTGTGCTCTCCATAGTAGATGAGCCTGAGTTAAATGAAAAGTTTTTTGGGTTTGCATGTGCATGATTTTCATATTATTTAATAATTCACATTTCGTTTGCTTTTTATTGTAATTACATTTATTTTTGGGCTTTGGACTAATTAGCTAACTTTGTTTTCATGGCCTTTTTTTGTTGGTCAAATTTGCATAAAGTAGTTGCTGACAAATCAACGTAGTTGGAGCATTAATTTAGTTGGAGCTTAGAAAAGTTGTTTTTGGAGTTACATAAAAGTTGCTTATTATATTACTCTACTATAAATTGGGTATACAGTATATATGTATGTATATATATAGATGCATATAGATGTATATGCCACTGATTAAACTGAATCAAATACTTTGGCTGCCTTTATAAAGTTCTTTCATTAGGAAAACTTCCGCGTAGCTTTAATTCGATGCTTTCGCCCATCTTCTGCCCTTGACAGCAAAAGCAAAGATTGCCCCTTCCTAATCTGATTTGCTCTGCATAACAGCTTATGGTTGGAGTCGAGAGTACTTCAATTCCAAGAAGGCAGCAAAAAATTGAATTGATTCTTAGAATGTGCCCAAAAGACGAAAGATATTTCTACATTGTTTGCTGCTTGAGAGGTGGAAGGGATTGCAGCTATTGATGGACCAAATATTAAATTAAATAGATTATTTGTTTGTTAAATATATACATGACATATACTTTTTTTTATTTACTTAGACTATATACAATATGAGCTAAGCCAAAACTAAATTGAAGCTATACTTTATATAGGTTAAACCTATTAAATATGAGAATTTAGCGTATAATGGCTGGCTGCATATGTATTTAATTGGCAGAAGAAGGCATTGCAGTACTAGTTTAGGCCTGGCCGGCAGCCCCCTCAAGGTGAAGATAAACCTGCAGTCTAGGCATAGCCGCCTATGCCTCATGCATGTCCTGTTTGCCATAAATGCTATACTCTTCTTATATTAGAATATTTCAGGGACCGTAACAATTACAATTTTTATACAAAAAACTGAAAAACAAGAATTATTTTTTAATTTTTTTTAAATAAAATATTTTTAATTATTAAAATTAATATATGATAAAAATCAAAAATAATTATTACACATCAATTTTTATTATAAAATTGAAAAATAAGAATTATGATTTGATTTTTTTTTATATAAAAATTAAAAATAAAAATTAAATTGCAATATCATTTGAAATAAGGGAGCTAGATCATATATAGACCTATATATATAACCTACGCATCAATACCTTTCATTTGATATGTAATATGTATGTAAATATTTACTTGTACATACACATTTATTATTTATTAATTTTATAATAAAAATTGAAAATAAGAATTATGATTTTATTTTTCTATAAAAATTGATGTGTAATAATTATTTTTGATAATTTTTTTTTAATAATTAAAAATAAATTAATAATAAAAATTTGCAAATAAAAGTTTATCCTGTTTTTGAATTCGCCGTAAAAAAATATCCTTTGTATATTTTTCCCACTCTTCTTGGAGTTTTTTTTGAGCCTCAATTTTTTTAAATTCATAATTCTTACTTGCGGTCCCTGGAATATTTCGAATAGCAGTTCAGCTTGGTAGCTTCCATTTGGGCACTCTCGACTAGAGCCAACTAACTTAATTAAAACAACTTTATACTTTATACAGCAAAGTTGCGAATGCACATGATTTTATGCTCCAAATTGTAAGGCTTCTGCTTGTGCTAGTTTCAAAATCCAATGCATTCATAGAGCTAGGCAAATGAACAGCAACATGTACATACGCTCATCTCACTTTATGAAACAGAATAATAATATGTAAACTAATAATCTATAAGCTATATAGCTATATAGTATAGCCAATACTTTATACTTATATACACACATGTTTGTGTTTGTAGATCTGTGTGTGTGTGCTTGACAGTGAGACAACGCTTTAACTCTGTATGCCACACACAATGTATGTTTTTTTTATATGTATGTATGCATGTGTGTGAGTGCTCGTGTGTGTGTGTTAACCCTTAATCCTGCTACTTCAGTTGTTACACATTTACAAAACAATAAACTCAACCAGCTTATAAGCAGAAAAAAACGAAAAAAAAGCAAGCTTACAATGTGCAGCATAAGTTATTAAAAATAACACACACACACACACATAGTATATAGAAAACACACACATATATACATTTAACTGGAATTTGCAATATTGTAGTCTGAGTAATGGACAAAACACAAAAAATGTTGAACGTAGCCAATTGTAAGCGCGCTTTCTAAACTGTTTGTTTATTCAACGGCAAACGGAAATCCATTGGCCTGGAACTTTAACAACAGCAGGAGCAGCAAAAAAGTTTGCGGGAAAAGCCAAGAGAAAGTTTGACTGGGTCAAAAGGGTAAAGCTAAAGAGCATATATGAAATTTTTGGCAACAGTTATGAGCGACAGGGAGAGAGAGAGACAGAGAGAGAGAGAGAGAGAGAGAGAGTGAGAGAGAGAGAGACAACGAGTAAGCGCGAGCTTGCTCTCTCAATTCCCTAAAGTTAAATGCTCTAAGCCGCCCCACCCGAAAGCCACATCAAACTTGGCTTGTGCGTGCAAATTGTGGTGGGCAATCAATGTGCCGGTAGCTGACAGTGGGGCTTAAACTTGATTTGAACCTGCTCGACCTGGCCAAGTTTAGACATTGTCACATCTGTTGCCATGTCTAACGGCAAAGTTTGCATAAACTGCCAGCAAAAAAATAAAAGCAAACTGTGACACTTAAGTGGTGCATGGGGCATATTAGTTTAAGCATTCCATAGACTGTGGATGTCTGTATATATATATATTATATATGTCAGTTTATACATACATATATATATGTCTCTTTGTTCATATCGAAATTTAATGGTTATGCTGGGAATACAGCAAACACAGCAGCTATATAAAAGCCAAAAACTTAAGCGTGAAGTGAGTCTGTGAGTTTGAGAGTGCGGCTCATATTAGTCTAAAGGATAATATTATTTGTGAAATACATTTATGGAAATTAAAGCTAACATCTGCTTAACTGGGTTAACATTTGGGCCTTGTGTTTGTATTCAAAAACCATAAGCGAAATGTTTAGGTTAAGCAAAGTTAGCCCAAATGGGACACAAATGCCAGTTAACTGAAATGAAATGCTTTATATGGTTAGTTAGGATACTTAATACCCTTGTAGACACGCAGCAGCTGCATATATGTATTTACCTTTCATATACTACTATGCAAACATTTAGATAGTTATGTTTACATTTTATGTTTGTTTTCTGATGCTAAAGGAGAAATTTGACTAAGCAATTAAGAGTACTCTAGTTGGGTGTGTCTGGCTCAGAAGATACCCAATCTATTTTCGATTTCATATAGATAAATTGAAAACAATTTATGAGTCTATGAGTGAAGGATATCTGTATAAAATTTGGCTCAATAATAAACTTACATTTCTATTCATATTAGTTTTTTTTTTTTATTATTAAATAAGCTCTTAAAAATTACATTTTTCAAAACTTATAATAAAGACATTAAAATACATATACATAAATGTTCTTAAATGAAATGAGAAGAGTATAAACTACTTTCCAATAAAGACAATTATATATAATTATTGTGAGAATATTTAAATACCAAAAGTTAACCAGGAAACCAACCTTGAAATATGATAATTATATATAATTATTGATTGAATATTTAAGTACTAATTATATGTTAGGACAAATCAAAATTTGTTAAGCTGGCAATACGCTAATTAATATGTTTCAGGCAGGTGTTAAGAGATAGCGCAGCTGACTATTAAAACTAAGTTTCCTAATAGAACAAAGTTCAAGGTTGGCTAATAAACTAAAAGAGATTTTATAAGCAAAGCTCAGGGTACATACTAGAACCATAAAAGCTGGTATATTATAATGAGAAATGATATATGAGATATATTTATTATATAATATTTTAGAATTATAATATATATATATATATATATATATATATATATATATATATATATATATATATATATATATATATATATATATATATATATATATATATATATATAAGTACTTGAGCTACTATAATATTATGGGCACATTAATTAGCCCGTAAAAATATTTATAAATTTCTTTCAGCATTTTACAGGGTATACCTTAGTCATTGTAGCGCTTGCTAAACATTTCTTATTAAAAATTTAATATTCTATTAAAAATTATTATTATATTATAATTATATTAATAATAATAATAAATTTAAAAATAATTATTATAATTATTATTTTTTCACAAAATTGTACAGGGTATGTATAGTCGTTCATCGCTTGCCATTTGACACACTATGCGTTAGTTTTTTGTTTTTGTTATGGCTGCAGGCTACAAAAGCCGAGCCGCGTATGTTTTTTAGCCTCCAATGGCTGACGCGTCGATTCCACTGGGGCCCATTGTCAAGGCGTGTTTGTGTGTGTGCGTGTGTGAATGTGTGTCTCTGTGTCTGTGTTAGTGTTAGTGTGTGTATTAACTGTAACTGCTATGTGCTATGTATGAATAATGAATCATTTGTCAGGCTGTTGTTGTAGCGGCCGCGCTGCTGTAACAGGAGACATTGCACAAAAGGCCAGAAGTCTACGCAAAGCTCTGCGACTCGGCTAACCACGCACTTGTTAGCTTACATCAGATATATACTATACATATCACATATACATATACATATCCATATCCATATACATATATATTTATATGTATATCTATAGAGAGGGAGTGGGTCTGTTACACGAGCTCAATTGCGGCAAAATCTAGGACATGTTTGGCTAACTGCCGGGCAAAGTGACAAAGTGAAATATTGGGCCCATGCTGTAATTACGAGCCACAAACCTGTCCTCATATTTCACGTCTTGCTCGCAACTATTTATTGTAGTTTTGTGCAATTAGCTACGCACACACACTCACACATTCACACTCACACACTCACACACACACGCATACGCATCCAATACACATACTTACATCCTGTCACACTTAGCTGACGTTCGAGAGTGGTAATTGAATTAATTTAAGTTACAGGGTTGTACAGGACGTTGCCGGCAACAGCGAGGCCATTGTCCTGGACCGTCTGCTGCCCAGCACACAGTATTCACTCTCTGTGACGGCCATCTGGATGGGCAAAAGATATCGCAGTCGGGGCCAAATCAAATTTCGCACGCTGGGTAAGTACATAGCTAAAGCTAATAAATCTCTATTAAATAAATCTTAAGTTAGATGAATATGTATCTTTAACAATTTCCGATCTTAATGTGAAAAAGTAAAAATGCGTTTATTAGGCGTGTCTGTCTGGGCCATAAGCAATACCCTGAACAATTTAACGAGCTATTGTCTTAGACTTTTCTGAGCTCTTTATGACTTTTTTTTTATAGTTCAATCAAAATCTCTGGTAGTAATGTAATAGTAGTAGTAGGAAAGGAAGTAGTAGAAGCAGTGGAAATAGTAGTAGGAGTAGTAGTAGTAGTAGGTAAAATAGTAGTAAGAGTAGTAAATGTGCAAGTACTAGTAGCAGTAGAAATAGTAGTAGACGTAGTAGTAGAAATAGTAGGAGTAGTAATAGTAGTAGAAATAGTAGGAGTAGTAATAGTAGTAGAAATAGTAGTAAGAGTTGTAGGAGTAGGAGTAGAAATAGTAGTAGGAGTTGTAATAGTAGTAGTAGTAGTAAGAGTTGTAGGAGTGGAAGTAGTAGTAGTAGTAAGAGTAGTAGGAGTGGAAGTAGTAGTAGTAGTAGTAGTAGGTAAAATAGTAGTAAGAGTAGTAGGAATGAAAGTAGTAGTAGCAGTAGAAATAGTAGTAGAAATAGTAACGGGATTACTAAAAGTAGTAGTAGTAAATATTTTTGGGATATTTTTTATACATCCCTCGTATGTGTTTAAAATACTATGTATTTTATTTATAGATCTGCCGCGAAATACATCACAGCAGGACTTTCCGCCAGGCATCTATGGACGCAACGGCTCCGGCAACGGCACCAGCTTTGGCGACGATGTCACCTCCACAGCCACCAATACGCTGACACACAGAACGTCCCGTGAGCTGCCAACGGTAAGACGGAGTCTATAATAAACGAGTATATATGAGAAAGAACTATCTTTATACATAATCAGCTATTAGCATTTGGTATAAAAAGACGCAGCTGAAAATGGATTAAATCTCTTCTTTTTTTTTCTACAGATACGTGGCGTAGAGATTGGCATTGTTCTCATCGTACTGATGGTGTGGGCAGGTGCTATAGCGCTCTTCTTCAACCGTTGGGGCAAAATCCGTATGCTGCTGCCGTATCAGCCGGACTACAAACACGAGCAGCTGAAGGTGCCGGGCACAGGTGTTTGCAGTGCCAGCGGCTGCAATGGCCAGCATTCACACCAGGTATGGATCTCGTATGGAGCATATACATATATATATATAAATATATATGCATACACATATATATTTATAGATATATATATATATATATGTGCTTACTATAGTGGGCTGGCATTTAATGGGTATTTAATGTGGGCGGTTTACGCAGGGCAGACAAAAAAAAAAAAAAAACAAAAAAACAAACAAGTATTTGTTCTGTTTTCTGAGCGCGAAATGAACTTTAACTATGTTTCCTTTTTTTGTTATGCTTTATTTATAGAACCTACACCCCGATTTCTTTGTCAAGGTATACAAAAATCTTTCATTTCTCAATTAATTACTGCATTACGAACCAAACAAAAATCTTTTTCTTTTGCATTTTATTAGCTTTGTGCAACAAGTCAAGTAAAGACTATATGAAAAGTTTTATTAATGGAAATATTTATAAAAAAAAATGCGCACAATTTTCTTAAACTAGTGCACCAAGCCCTGCTCTATCAAAATTTACCCTTTTCTCCTACTTTAAAACTATTTGAATCTGATTATTTGGAAAGCTTCAATTGAGAAAATTTTCAATTTTTTATTTCGAATCTTGAATGTAGAAACGTTGTTGGGCCTTCTCAGTCAAAGCTGTCAAAATCCTGTATATATTTGTCTGTTTCAAAGCTATAATAGATAAAATTTTGATACCCAAAATGTAAAATGAATAAAATATATATAGCATACTTTGTCGGGCTTTCATGTCATCATGTATACGACCCGTACATATTTACACCGACTTCATTTCCTAATTCTACTTAATTATAATTTGCTTAAGACTCAAGCTTCTTTCTAGTTTAAATATGATTTAGCTTTGACCGATTTTGTAGTATAAAAATCTACTCTAACACGCTTTCATTTGAAGTTTCTGTAGAGTACCCTCACTTCGGTGTGCACCGAAGATAATTTTTAATTCCTCTTCTTCTACTTAGAAACGTGCGCTTCAACTTTCTTCAATCAAATTAAAAAAAAAAATCTTTCAAAATTCAAATGTTTCATTAATTATTTTAGTCACATTTAGAACTGCACCCAGGCGGTTGACCCTAAATGAACCAGTTCCATTTGTTCCATTTGTAAATGTTTGATGGTTCCGCGCATGGAAGCACTCTTTTAAATATATAAATATATATATAAAAGTTTTTACCCCATTTGCATTTTCTATACATATTTCGTAATTAGTTTAGCGGTTTTGGTTTTAAGCTTTTTGTTGAGCTTTGTTGAGGTTCTTCGAGCTTTCAATGAAAATCACTGACAAAAGTTTCTTAATATTCCACCCAATCAATACACTTGGCTCGCTCTCGCCTGCTCCCGCTCTCGCCGCTGTCTCTCTCTCTCTTTCTCTCTCTCTTCCTCTCTCTCTTTCTCTTTATCTCTTTCTACTGTAAATGCGCTGCACTCAGTGCTTGCCCCGTTGCGAGGGCTGCGGCATCTTCGATCGCTGCTTTCAGTATCCGCGACGGGAGCTCGAGCGCGATTGCGGCTGTCAGTTTGCGCTGCTGCACAAAGCGGATGTGGAGAGCTAGCAACCAGTGCATCGTGAAACGGCGGCCACGCCCACAGCGCCCGCCAGCCATAGCCATGGCACGCCCACCAACACATATGTGCGCGGACTCAGCGTCGATAATCAGTCCAATGTGCTGGAGCATGTGGACAGCATAGATAGCGCTGCACCAATAAGAGCTGCTGATACAGATGTGGAAGCAGATGGCTGTCAAGCAGCCGAGGATGAGAAGCTACTGTTGCAGCGGGAGCCATCAATGCAGGCGCCACAGCTGCCACAGCAGCGTGTGTTGCCCCTCTCGGTCAATAGTCATACGAAGCAGCGTCGATTTGCCCAACAGCGCAGCATATTGAAGAACTCACAGGAGCGCACCTTTGTCGAGGAGAACGAGGTGCTCGAGGCCAAAAAGCAATTGATATTGCGTCGGAGGCGCCTCTTCAGCCACTATCGGCAATACGATCAGTGGCGACGGCGACAGTTCAGCTATGATCCCAGTTACTTTCGCCCGCCTCCGTTGCCGTCTAGACCGTTGGCATACGCTGATTATGGGCCAGCTGCCGTTGGCGTTGCCGGCGTCGGCATCAATCACGGCGCCATGGGATATGGAGTGGGAGGCTCCACATCCGGTGCAGCCAATGTGGGACGCCGGCGACGACAGTATCGGCGGCAGTATTCGTGCGCCGATCGCAGTCGAGATGGATCGCGCGAGAGTCGTGGATCGTCCACGCTGCAAAAGTATCACAGCATGGTCGCCAGCGATACCATACACACCGAATCATCCATGCTCAATCACACCAACTACAGTGAACCGGCCAGCGTAAGTGCTTTTCGAGACGCCAATCGATAAACGATATAGCGCATCCGATTGCTTGTTTGGGCGTTCGCTCACATCTAATTGTGCTCGTTCGTTTCGTTCATTTGATCGTTGCGCTTGCTCGTTTCGTTCCGTTTCGCTCGCCTATCGATTCCGATAATTGCACTAAACGCCATGCACTTCGTGTTGGACACGTTAATCGTTTAACAGTTTTAACCGTTTAAACAGTTTTACCGTTTGTTCGCCCGGCGTTTGCAGCGTTGAAAAACAAATATTTTAGAGCACCCAATAAAAATACTCAGCACATAAACACCAATACACCAATGTACAGCTAGAGGAGTCAATTCTAGACTCACATTTCACTAGAGCACAGCCAAATACACAGCCGCCAATTCCAAAGTACAAAAAACAAAAATAAAAAACACCACCAATTCACTCACAGTTTTCGTATCGCTTTTGTAGAGTATTGTGCAGGTTGTTGCTTTACGCTTTTCGCTTGCTACTGTTGTTGTTCTAATTGTTAATCGCCTGAAGAGGATATATACTTCGTTTCGTCTCTGAAAATCCTGTTCTTCGATTTACAAATTGTATGTGTGTGTGCGCGTGCGTGTGTGTGCGTGTAAAGTCTGACATTTTGTTTTTGTTTTCCACCTTTGGGTCTCTCTCTTTATCTGTTCTTTCTCTTCCATGTCTCTCTTCCTCTCTGTCTCTCTCTTTCAACTTCTATATATCGTTGAGAATACAGTTCGACAGCAGTGAATGTGGCGGCACCTTTGCTCACCCACCGTTGCACTGCAATAGCCGCGTAAGAGAAACAAACTGCAAAGATAGCAATGATTCTTCAATATACGATGGCAATTCTAATGCATCTCTGTCTTACAGCACATCCACATGCTCGCTGAGGAACGCTCCACATCGATATCGGAACGCTGCACACGCAGTCGCATCAACTCGGCCATATTCGTGTCGTCGGAGGGTCGCGGATTCGACTCGATCGAGTTCCTGCGTCGCCATGGCTCACAGAGTGTGCTCTGCCGGAAGGCCAAGAGTGCCGAGAATATTACCGAAAATGGACGCAGGGTAAACTGTCATTATGAAGCAAAGAATCTTAATGATATATTTGGCTTGCAGAAGAGTTTGCGTCCATGGCGCACCGACGATGACTCCGTCCAGCAGCAACAGCAGCAAAACTCCTCCCAGGACATTGAGATGAAGGAGTGTGGCGCCAATGCCGGTGAGCTGCTCACCCTGCCCGTACTCCACGACGCCAAACAATCGCCAACAGCCGTAACTAGCTTACTAGCACGTTCCTCTGCCATAACCACGGCCAATGTTATCGTGGGCAGCATTTCGCTGGAAGCTCCACCGCCGTATATGCAAGATGATGACGCCACCTCGATATCAGCTCTTATACACAGCGATACATCGGCTCTGGTGCACGATTCACAGGATTCAGCGGAAACTGTGGAGGAGCTGGTGCACGTTCCACTGCTGGCCAGTGCAACGGCAACGGCATCCTCCGTTTCGGCCGCCTCCACGCCCAGCATTGCCATTGAGGCCAAGCCGCGTGTGCTGGTGCACCAGCGTTCATCGACGGCATCCTCATCGCCGCACAGCAGTCCCAAGAATATGGGCCTCGGCTTGAAGATCATCAAGCCGAAGATTAGCGCCGTGCCAATGGTTTCAGTGTCGGGCCCATCGCCGCCCATTGAGAAGCCGCCGCTGGCAGAATGCTTGTAACAAATGGCAGCCGAAACATTTATCTAAGCGCGCTCACTCAAGGCAAACTGGACTCCCAGTCACAATCACAGATCCTACACGAACCTATTCACCCACACACACTCTCTCTCTCTCACATACACACGCTATCCTTGACTCAGATGGAATGGTGGTTTAGAAGTATGCCAGCTGCTCAAATAAGTGTTTCGGTGAAGCTGAACGGAATTTAAATGCCGCTTCAGGCAGTTAAAACTAGTTGTAAACGTATTACTAGAAATAGACGTAGGCATAGACGTAGTTTATGTACCAAAACAAGAAGGGAAATGAAAGAGGGGCATCAATATATTGCAGGAAAGCTTTGTATATTCAACAACGACTGAAGTATACATATACGAACTATAGATGATGTGGTTTATAATCCATTATAAACAGACAAACACACACACAACTGATGAATCAGCTTTAACGACAAACAAGTAAACTATCAGGCTTTAATATATTACGAAGAATTTCTGGTTTAACCCTAGACATAGGCAGACTTGAAAACCTGTTGACGTTATATACGATATATATATATATCTTTACATGTTCTCTTCTATATCTATATACATATACACACAAACACTTAAATATGACTAGTTATAGCCAAAATTTAGGGCACCAACACATGTTTATATATATATCTATATATATATATATACACCTCTATAACTATATGTTTTTCACTAGTAGTCTATACACGTATATACCCTAGAGGTAGGTAGTTGAGTATGAACCCCACTATATAGCTTGTAGGCACAAAGAACAATTGAAGATAGTCGAAAGCGTTACTAACTTACTTACTCTTACTTACTACTAGCTAACATATCAAATACCCACGACCAAAAACGAAACGTTGAAACTGTAAAACTAGTCTATAAACTTAAATTCCTACAATACGATATTGTAATATAAAATTGTCAAGTAAGAAAGTGCCCAGGATGAGTTCTAAGTGTTTTTAAAACTACTTGTACTTGTACGTTTATTATAAAGACGTCATTTTAAAGATATATAATTCTTTATAGATATATATAAATATAAATATATATAATTATAGGTGTATGTACGAGTATCCTTTTAGTTGTTAAGCATGCATTTTCAAACTGTTTCACTTGATGTACCTAGTATATGATAGTTATATGAATTATATATAGAACTGATGGCAGCACAGAAAACCATTTGCTCTCTCTTCTCTAGGTAGTTATTTACATTTTAGTTATGTTACTTCAATTCTCTGAGCAGTATACTTGCTTAATTAAACCCCCTAATAACTTATACTAAATACTATATAAACTGTCAACTCTCTGTCTAAAACAATTCTTATGTATATATACACCCGCACATGTACCTACTCAATAAGCTCTTTAATCCCCACTATCTAAAACAGAGTCCATACCAAAAATAGCAAAAAGGAAAAACTGGATTATCGAACGGAACACATGTTGTTATTAAGGAATTGTCAATTTATGGTCCAAAGCTACAATAATAATAAAAATACAAAATAATTATAAACAAACCATTTGAATGGGTCAGAATTAAGCTTAATTAATTTACAATTGGTCTACGTTCGATTCGCTATTAAATAAATATAATGTGGATGTGTATTTTTTGAAATCAAATAAACGGAATAATTCATTCAACTGAAAGCATTTCAATAATTTATATAATTTACATTGTATAAACATATTTTTATTGCAAAATTGACAGCATTAACATATATCAAGTGATAATTTGATGAACAAATTTTCAGCATTTTATATTACATATAATTTGAAACAGGTTTACAAATGCTAAGACCTCTTTAATATTTTATCATCTATCGCCGTTCAATTTTAGCTCTTTTCAAAGATCACACAATGATTGCCCTGATCATAATAACTTTTCCTAATCACAACTCCTTCCATTTGATCCACCAACTTTTCCAGTTCCTGCTCCTCAAAGACATGATAGTAGCGTAGAAAAGTTGTGCGCTGTTCATCTTTGGTTTTCCATGGCACATAGACATCCTGCTGCTGGAACTCCGTTCGATTCGTGTGCACGGGCAAAGAGACTGGCAACTGCTGATTTATGCTTTCCAGCTGCCGTGCAAGCTTCTGGCGCTGCGCCTGCTCCGTTGTGTGCTCCTTATTGACGGCTGTATTTTGCTTCAAATACGTTGATTTCTTGTCGTTCCTGCGCTGATCCTTGGCCCAGACATAGACGAGCGCACGTCCACCTGGACGCAGCACCCGAGTGAGTTCACGAAGTGCTGCTAACCGCCGTTCGCTGCTAGCCAGATGATGAATGACCGCAATGCTAATGCAGCCATCGATGCTGGAGCTGCGCACAGGCAGCTGCAAACAATCGCAACGAAAGACGTTCTGGCCTCGCGCGTTGGCCACGCCCAGTAAACCCAGCGAACGATCACAGCCAATGGATAGCAATTGAGGATTACAGCCCAAGTACTTGCCATTGCCACAGCCCACGTCCAGCATCACAGACTGCGGCTCAAACGAGTTCAGGAACTCGGCAACTTGGGGCCAGGGTGTGTGACGCGTATCGCTAAAATGATTTGCAATCTTGTCATAGACTTCATGCACATTTTGCTGCTCCAGGTGGCTGGCATGGGTGGCCAGCTTATCACACACCTCTTGGGGAGTTGCTGTCTGCTGCGTATCGCACAGCGTGGGATATTGACAGTCACAAGGACCACGACGCAAACGCCGGAAGGTAAGAGAGGTTCTCTTACTACGCGCTTGAGTTGTTAGACTGCCCGATGGCGTGGCCAATACATCAATATGCTTTGGTCGGATGCCATGTGTCCAATCATATCGTGATTCCCCTGACATGACTAACAGCGAACGACGTGGCAGCAGCACATGGACCAGCTGATCCCCGCGACGAAAGTCCATCACAACATCGGATTGCAGTGAGAGCGACAGAATGGGATCCTTGAAGGCGCTATGTGTGTCCACGTGCGGCGGTATACCCTGTCCTGGTTCGTACTCATTGACAGTTAGTTGATCGGGTGGCTCAAATGCCGGCAACTCCAAACGTTGCCACATAAAATCACAAGCAGCTGGAATACCCTGCTCGAGGGGTTGTAACGGATTCACATTGTTGCTGCCATAGAGAAACTCATAGCCAAAATGCTTGACTTGCCTGTGCTTTAGACTGTCTGCAGTGCTGGCGGCACCAACAGCAACCGCCTCTAGTAGCTCTGCCTCCTCCGCCTCACTGACGAAATTCGGCAGCAACACAAGTCCTCCTGGCAGAGGCTTCTGCCAACCGTGTTCCTCTCTTTGCTGCGGCAATCCCAACACATAGCTTAGATAGGCAACGGCACCCTTCTGACCAATGGTTGCCCGATTATGCATGCCATCGTACACAAGCTGCGCGTCCGCCAAAGTGGTGCACATAAGAAAACAATAGGACTTCGATGGCAACATCAGCACCTGCGACACCTGACCGCCTGTTGCAGCTGCTGCGGCCAGCAGCGCCTCTTCGGTGAGTCCATTGCTAAGTCCCACGTTGAGTATGGCCAGGTAGAGAGTGGGAGAGTCACTTTGCGAGACATTACAGTCGGCTTTTATAATTGCCAAACTGCGTCGTTGCTTTTTCTCTGCCTTTTTAACTTTGTTCGTTTTTTGCTCAATGTGCATCTCGTCCAGAATGGGCCTAAAGAATACCAAAAAATAAATTCTAGAGTGTGTACACACTAACACGTTCAAAAGCAAAACATGCAGCTCCGATTATTTACAAGTAAACAAATCTGTAAAATATCATTAATCTGTATGAAAACATTTACCTTTCTAGCTACACCGCTCATTCACCATTCATAAATAATTTGAATTAGTTTTGTATGGAAATGTTTGCCATTCAAGCATTCTGCTTGTTATGCGCACTAACAGTATATTTTTAAATATTTTTGTTGATATACACTTGATTCTTAAAGTTCTTCAAATCACTGCATATACAGTAAATTACAATTGTATACGTTCATATCTAAGCTTAATATAGGGCTTACGATCTACCAGACTCTATCGATCATGCTATTATCCTGTGGCTTCTGATTCATTGTCGTCAGCTGCTGATGATAGTTGCGCATTTGATTGCTACGACGCGGTTGCGCCAGATATTCGAACATGCTTTGCAAATGCTGCGACAGCATTTTGCTGAGATCACTGGGCATGGGATCGTTCCAGAAGAAGTCGTGATTCAGTGCTGTGTCTGCATCGATGCGTTTCTTTGGATCTAGAGTCAACAGTTTGTCTAGCAAATCGCAGCCAGTGGGATCCTTTACATACGGACGCAGACGCTCTTTGACGCGTCGCTTTTGATTCTTTGGAAGCTCAATCGATTTGTACAGCTCGAGCTCCTCGACGCCCGGCCAAACGTCTGGAGTAAACGAACCGCACAGCTGTGAGATAAAGGTCAGTTGCTGCTGTTCTGTGTTGCCTTGCATAATAGGCGAACGTGTCCACATCTCAGCCATAATGCAGCCCGCGCCCCACATATCCACAGGTGGACCATAGTTGCGATCTCCGAGCAACAGTTCCGGCGGACGATACCACAGAGTAACAACACGATTTGTATAACGATTTTTGCAATCGTTCTTGGGAATGCTAAATGCACGGGCCAAACCAAAATCGGCCAGCTTTAAAATGCCATGTTTTGTGATCAGTACGTTGGCGGCCTTCATGTCGCGATGCAGAATCTGTTAATGAATTCCAAATAAGTTAAGGCCTTAATGTTTATATGATATGTACGTACCTTATTACTATGTATATAGTAAAGTCCATTGAGCAGCTGCTGCATAACTTTCTTAATTTCTCCCAGACTGAATTTCACATTCATATTGGAGAGCAGACCAGCTAAATCGTGCTCACAGAAATCAAAGACCAAGTAGAAAGTCGATCTATATCCATTGTGCACAGTGGCCTTGGTGCGGCATATCTCTATGAGATTGACCACATTCTCGTGCTTTAGCAGCTGCAAGATGCGAATTTCACGCAGAGCCGTGATGGGAAACTACCAAAGAGGAGATATATTTTACTTGTAGTAGTCCCTCATGGCATCTGTGAGTTACTTACGCCTTCTTTTTCATTATCCATGAGCACTTTTTTCATGGCAACAAATTTTTTGTTGCTCTTCTTCTCGCGTGCTTTGAAGACCTCGCTACGTAGTAGAAAGAATGAGAGCAAGAAAATTGCAATGTTGATACTTTTGACATATGTATGTTAGTTTTTGCAACTCACCCGAATGTACCCTGTCCTATTTTGGCCACTTTCTCGTATTTACTGCTTTCATCGCAGTAGGGAAAATCATAATCCTCGATGTACTTTTGTTTCTCCATGAGTGACATTGTACGAGACGAGCTGCCAGTTGAAACGCCTGGCGTTGTTGACGCTTGTGGTAGCATATGTGACATGTGCGCCATTGTAAAATATTACAAATCCAATGTAATAAAAGTGTCAAATATTTCTTAATTTCACAATTATCGTATTTTCTGGTCACAATAAACACAACACACGCGCAAAAAAAAAGCAACAACCAATGCAGCTGTTTGGAGCATTTTCGTATAGTAGGTGCACACTGTTTAAAGTCAGCTGGTGTGGTCGTAAACGAATTTAATCAAGTGTGTGCACATTGGCCCAGTGATATAACCTCAAGCAGCAAAGTGCAACATTAGAAATTATTATTTATGAATAAACTATTAAATATAGCACACGCTGTGCCACGCCAATCTGTGCGTAACTATGCGTTCAAGTCGGATCTGAAAATAAAATGGGTTCGACCCGAAAAAATACCATGCATCAAGCCAGAGAAGAGCGGCGATCTGGCACAGCTGCCACCGCTGAATCCCAATGAATTGTTGCCGGATTACAAAGACTCTAAGGAGTTGGCCAAGTTAGTTAGCTTGTAACATAAATGCATAGACATATGTAATAATATTGTATTTATCTACCTTGCAGTGCCGATGAAACTGTCAAGTCAATGTTTCTACTGAGTAACAATCCGAACCATTTAACAACGCGCTATTATCGCGATCAAATGATCAAGGAGGTGCAGCGGCATGCGCAAGACTATGGCTCTATGGAAGCCAAATGTAAGTAGATCCGACCATATGTATGGCATATAAACCATGCGAGCTATTTGATTAAGAATTGGCAAGAATATTATTGGACCTAGATCTGCTTATACTATATCCTTTCTCTATTGTCTACTCCTGCAACAGTGGCCAGGCTGACGGCACTCATACGACGCTATCAGTCACACATGGAGGTGCATCCACGCGACAAGATGATCAAAGTGCGCCTAAAGGAGATGATCGATAAGCGTAAGAAGTTTCTCAAGTATCTCAGACGCTGGGATTATCGACGTTTCGAGTGGATTTTAGAGAAGCTGGATTTGGTCTATAAGCCACCACCAGCAAAGTTCCATTGGATAACGCGTAAAGAGTCGTTGCAGAAGCTAACCGATATTTACTGCGAGAAAATCAAGGATGAGCGCCTAGAGGCTTATCACAAAGAGCTCCAAGAGCAACAAATACCTTTCTTGGAGGATGCCATCAAGAAGATGATGTTCGTCCGCCAGGAGCAGATCGATTGTGATGTGCCGGTAACTGTGACGGAAGAGCAGATAGAGGAGTCACGCCAGCAGCTGGCTCAACTGCAAGAGTTGCGTGAAGCGGCGGCTGCTGCCACGCGCAAACAATCGGATGAGACCTTCCATTAATTAATTTAATTTAACTTGCAATAAAGTCGAGTCGAATGACAATTTCTTAAATTATATGATTTTATTGATTTTCTTTCAGAGGGATTGAAGTGGTGGAGCTCAAATACATGTCATGGGCGAGTGGCGCAGGCTTAGAAAAATAAATAAACAATTGTTAGCTCTCACAATATAGTGATGAAAAAACAAGATGAATTCTCTCCCAAGGGAGATTCGAATCAACTAGGAACGTCCCGTTCCTAGCGGGAACGTCCGTCTGAACGTTTCCTGTCACGCTTGCTATTGGAAGCGTTGCTGCTGCTGGAGCTGCTCGATGAGGAGCTTGACGAGGAGTCACTGGAACTGGACGAGCTGGATGAGGATGATGAGGAAATGGACGAGGTGGATGCACGTGATGCCCTTTTACTGCTTACAGTTGTTGCTAGCATTAGTTTCTCCTTGGCGCTGCTGCTGTTGTTGTTGCTAGTCCCGTTGTCTGTCTCCTTGCTCTTCACATTGCTGGAGCTCACTTCATTGTCGCCCCACAAATCGTATTTGGACAAATCCCCATCATCGTCTTCATCTTCCTCCTCGTCCTCCTCATCACCCTCAATATCACTGCGTCGTGCACGTTTCGGTTCATCTCTGCCTCTGTTGCGGCCATCCTCATCGCCACCTCTGTCATTGTTTTTACGCTTCTTGCGTCGTCCAAATTCATCGTATTCGCTGTCCGATTCCTCGCGCTCCTTGTACTCGACAACGCCACGATCATTATAGCCTCCACCGAAGCCTGCCAGTGATTGGAATCAGTTAATTGGTTACTTTTTCCATATGCTGCATCTACTTACCTGTACGCTCCTCCACATCCGTGAATTTGGGCGCGTTGCACATGTTGCAAGTCTGGCGTCGCGCCCAATTTACATTCGCACACTTGCTGCATTGCCAATCCTCGGCGCTGAACAGTCCTCGTGATTTGTCTGCGGCTACTTTGCCAATCTCTGTGCCCAGTTTCTTTTTGGAAGAACTGCTGCTGCTGCCGCTACTGCCATTGCCTCGGTCTCGATCTCGATCTCTGTCTGGTTTCTCACTGTTGCTATTTTCGCGATCCCGACTGCATTTGTTGCATTGCAGGCGACGCGCAAAGTTCAAATGGCGACAGCTGCAACACATTCAGTGAGAGTTGGAGAGAGAAAGAGAGACAGAGAGAGACGCATGCCACACACAGATGCGGATGGAGGAAGAATAAGAGTAACAAAACAACAAATATATTGTTATTGCATTTTGGTCGGTTATGTTAAAAAGGAAGATAGAAGGGTAGTATGTAGTTTGTAGTTGTTGTTGTTGTAGTGCTGGATGCTTTGCATTTTGCCCATAGATCTTTACGCTTGAAGCTTTACGCGCACTCACTCAATATCTGGGCAAATCCAATCGCCAGCCGAGACGCTGATGCCGCCGCCGCCACTGCTGCTGCCTCCACTGCCGCCACCTCCACCCCCACAAATCGACATTTCCCAAAACTGTAAGTTGTGTGGCCGCTGCTACGAATAGTTGTCGGATATGCTGGCCAGCCTAGCAATTGACATTTATAACAATTTTATACAATTTCTGTATATGAAACTTTTTCCGGTTTCCTTTTTTTGCAAATAAATTTTTGTAGCGTTGCTAGTAGGGTTGAAATGCTCGACAGATATGGCCAGACTGTCACAAATTGTGTATTGCCACTCAGAATATGGTATGCTTTGACAAGTATGGCAGCGCCATCGCAGCAACTAAATATGCAGATTGTATTTGTTTACGGCAATTATTACCTTTATTTAGCTTAATATATACAATTCTGTATAGCATTAGGCTTTTCACACTTTTAGAAATGCAAAGACATGAATGTAATTTACTTTTAGAGTTTTATTTCCTTAAGCATATAAAACAAAAGCCGCTCCAAAAAGTAAACAACGGATTTTTGTGTTGTCGTTGGATTTATAAAAGAAGTACAACTAACGCAGCAGCTAATTTGGAATTGCAGGTGCGTGCCACCAGCAACACACACACACAATATCATATTGATGTGCCAGCTAGATTGGTTTACTTCTTGCCGGTACCGATCTTGGCCTTGGCGGTACCACGGACCTTCTTCATTCTGTTGCGACGTTCCTTGCGCTGCTTGCGTGTCTGCTTCTTCTGCTCGAAGAGACCATGACGAGCCAGGCGGTATTTGGGCTCGAACTTCTTGGCAAAGTCCAGAGTATCGTAGATCAGGGCAAAGCCAGTGGAGCGGCCACCACCGAAGTTGGTGCGGAAACCGAAAGCAAAGACAACATCGGGTGTCACTTTGTACATGGCGGCGAGCTTCTCACGGATCTCGGTCTTGTTGACCGATGAGAGTCCGGGATGGAGAACATCGCAGACCATTTGTTTCCTGGCAAGCAGACGGTTGGTCATGAACTTGCGGGTGCGAATTGTGGCTGTTGTACCAGTCGACATATTGACGGAGCTGCAAGATATATACACACACAAATTAGACTAGGATTTTATACACCAATTCGCATGTTGACACAGTTCACAGGCTATTTATTGTTGTTTCTGTTTTCAACATAACCTCAATGCTTTAGCTGCTCCGCTGAGCAACTCGAGACTCCACGTGTGATACGCTGCGCTCACCACACGCTGTAAACACGCTTTATTCAGCCTGCGTTCATATTTTGTAGCTTTAGCACAATGGGCAGGACATTTTTAATGCATTTGCACATAAATTGGATCATTTATTACCTTTTAAAACACTCGAAAAGGTTTTAAACACGTCTGCTGTGCGAACGCGATTCTCTAGAAAGGAAGATGGCCACCGTCGTTTGCCGAAAACTTGGCAGCACTTTTAGTTTGACAGAGTTGTACCGCATGCATGACTATCGGACTCAGTGCAACTCTGTTAGTGGCGCAAGTTCAAAACGATTAACAAGTTAATTTAAACAATGTACTTATTTATTTTGCTTTGGGTTTTATTAAATTGAAGCGAAAATTTAACTTAATTTTGATAATTTGGCATCATTACGTTTTCTTTGCAGTGCATAAACGACTCCAAAATAAATGGCTATCGAAACGGCGCAAACAACAATGGCCAAACCAAAGTAAAATACAAACAAATCAAAAAGGTGCAAATGATTGGAGGCAATTTCGATGCCACGTGTTCTGATCGCAGCGCCGCCCTTGTGTCGCACCACATAGTTCACCCAGAACATGGCATTGGCCAAGGCGCCCAAAGGCCTATCCCGAAATTCGCTGGAAACCTCGCGAATGGTAAGCTGAAAATGCTGCTGCTTCGTCAGTTCATCTAGGGCCCAGTTCAGAGCTTCTTTCGTAAAGTTGCTCTGTTCCAGCTGGAGCCCAACGCCTAGCTGCACAGCCAGTTGCATATTTTTGCGCTCATTTCGGAAGTTGGGTAAGCCCAGCATCGGCACATGACGCATGATGCCCTCCTGCAGACTCAACAGATCCCCGTTCATGATGAAAGCTCGCACGTGAGGATGTGCCAGGATGTCGATCTGTGGCACAGAGTGCTGGATGAGCACATTTTTAGGCAAGCCTGGCAGAGTCTTTACATCGTGGCAGGTCCATATGAAACGCTCTTTGCGTGCACTAATGAAATCAAAGAGTATTTTTAGCTTTGCCTGGGACAGCTGACCGCAGGGCTGCTCGTTGCCCAACTGTATGTAGATGACGCCGTTCTTAGACTCCTCCACAAAACGTTTTACATTCCACATCAGCTCACGAGGTCCGCGTATATGCAGACCGCCAGCTGGCACAATCTGAGGCACCAACGGACGTGGCGTCCACAGAGGCACATGATTGTTGAGCAGCAAAAGCGACAAATGATTTGCCTGAAGTTCTGGTATGCTAACAGCAACTGCAAGAAATTTCAAATTTGATACAAATAATAATAGTTAGATAACTTATAAATGCATGTCGATATTGATGATGCCACATCTATAAAAACATTTAAGTTTCGCCAGATGGCATACCTCAAATCAAATTCAAATAAGGCATAAATACATCGATAGTTAAGCAATAATTGAATATCGGTAAGTGCTGCCACATCAAAGAAAAACTTTTGTCAGTCATATTGTTTCTGCCGCCAACTCTAATAGGCATAAAACTTACTTTTAAAGTGTTTGCGTATTAATTGCTCCTGTGCCGCGTAATGTTCATTGTAAAATTGTTTACGTCTCGCCATACACTCGCGTATATTGCTTAAGCGTGCCGAGAACCCCAAATCTTTAGTATACGTATCGTAATCTATGGGCGAACAGGCGACGGGCAGCAAAGCCTCTTGCACTGCATTCATATAGTTGCCAAAATCCGTGCTTATTACGCCAATTGTGGACTTATTATGCTTGTAGCCCAGCGCCAGCAGCGCCTCAGTATAAAAATAGTCGACAATGATTAGATCATAATCAAATTCCTCACTGGGCAGCTCCAGCAACTTCAGCACAGAAGCCTGCACCAGAAAATGTTCCACTGCTCGAGCTCCAACCGAAGCCAAGGAACTACGCAGTTTGCTCTCCGGCAAGAGGGCCAGATCTTCCAGGCTGCCACCTGGCGCTGCCTGCTCTTGCACTGTGGTAAAGATAGTGAGAGAGGTTGATAATGTTAATTTTTACTTGTTTATGTTACTCAATATTCTCTTTTCTTACAGTTGCTCCAAAAGTCAAATTCCGGCTGCACAACATGCTCCACAACTCGCTCCAAGTTGTCATTCAGGCCATGACCGTTGTACACAGTTACCTGCAATGGATTTGCCAGTGATTTAGGAATTGTTTGACCTTCCATATATATAGCTTTGCTTACATTATGCTCCCTGCTGGCCAGCTCAGCGACCAGGGTGCGCATCACTGCAAAATGACTTTCGCTCGCATGTGGAAAGAGCACGAGTATATTGGCGGCACGACTGTTGCCTAATCCCAGCAGCAGGCTGAGCAGCGATAGAAAGAGCGCAGACCATGATTTCGATTGCTATTAAAGTTGTCAATATATGGATATATTTATATATGTGGATTTATATGTAGATAGAAGTGTGTGGATGGATACATGTATTTAAATATATGGAGATCGGGTAAGTTGCCTATTAATATTTATATTACATTATTGTACTATATTATATTTCCATTTTATATATTTTATATTTATAATTCTCTAAGCTTATGACTTTCTTTTAGATATAATTAGCAACTAGCCTTATACAGTCTGCCATTGCTAAGCTATTAGTTTTATATAGCTTGGTCTTCAATATCTAAACTGTATTTTCTTGCTTTGATATTACTAAATGCTGTATTTGCTCTGTCTTTGTGTAGGACTTATCTTCCTATTTACCTCGTTTAGAATTTAGTTTGTTGTATGTAGCTATTGGCTTGGCCTATATTGTCCCAAATTTCTGTAGTCTTCCCTTTCTGTATATCTTTCTATATATTCTCTGTCTTCTACACTCACTTATGACCTCGTTATCTATCGTTATATAAATCATTTTGATTCTGCTCCAGTTTATACCTATAAATCACATGCTTTCACCTTATTGTGGCACTGTAGGCATTGCTATTGAGAGACTTGTGAATTTCTTATGCTAATTCCTGTTTGATTAGAGTTGGATTTCATTTGTATTACTATTCCTTTTTTTTTTTTTTTTTTTTTTGTGAGAAGTATTCTCTGTATAATTTAACATATATACTAAATCACTGAATTAGAAAAGGCATTAAAAGTGTATTAAATGTATAAACATATATATTTATATATGAACTGTTCCATATTTAATACTTTATCTAGTTTTTAAGCTTTTTGCCAGTCAACATCGAATTGAAATATATAAGCAAACTGCCTTAATGAATATGGAAATTCAATTATGTTTGCTTTAGACAGATTTGATTGGTACACATCAGCAGCATCAACAGCAGCCGCAGCATCCAGCGACTGCTCTCAGTTCGTTTGCTTATCAATAAAGTCTATATATATAAGTATATATAAATTGCCGGATCTACTCTGCTTTTGCACTTATGCACTCACAACTCACCATAGTAAACTGCATATTCTTAATTCTCTTTCGTCTTTAATCCTTTATATTTCCAAGTGCAGTTTTTTTAAATTTTCGTTCCACAATCCTTTTTTCTTTCGGCTTTTTAGAATATTCCATCCAAGCGCTTTGCCTCCTCGCTTCGATTGCTCGCAGTAAATAATCATAGAATTTCTGTGGTCATTGTAGATGTACATATGAGTAGCTCTTCCTCTTCTCCCCCTCTCGCTCATGCTCTCTCTCTCTCTCTCTGAATGTGGGAAACATATGTGGCACATGAGATTGTGAGCCGACATAAACAATACACATATGCATATATATATGTATATACAGTCTACATAAATGGGGTATACAATTGCACTGACTGAGGCAATTTTTTATATATTGGGGAGCCACTCAAAGCAAGATCCTCTCTCTCTCTCTCCAATTGGCTCTCTGTTGCAGCTGGAACGCTCAAGTTGATTGTTTTACGTATATATTTATATATATATATATACAGCTCATAATTACTTTTCTTATTTAAAATGCATTTTGTATACAAATCTTTACCATACATTCCAATTGGAATAGGCGAGCAGCAGCTGGAAGCTGGAATATCTGTTTGGGGTTGTTGCACTCTGTGCAGCATTAGAGTATGGAAAATGTAAACATTTAAGTGTTTTGTTTAGTTTTTATGAGGTAAAGAATACAAAAAAAAAAAAAAAAAAACAAATTCCTGATAACAATATTTTCTAATTTAAAACCAGTCAGTCTGATTCGCATGCGATTAGATAATATTTATATATTATTCATAATTCAATGGCAATAAAAGCATTTTAGGTGATTTGATTGATTTATATTGAACTTAAGGGTTAAAAATGGAAAATACGTGATAACAGCAAAATCATATTAAGTTTTAGTTTAATTAAAAGGTTAAAGATATAAAGTAATGAAGTACACTCCAATCAGACACACATACATTTCCAATATTCTTTACTATTGGAAATCCATAAGCGCCTTATTGGAATTCACTTCATTAAGTTCAATTCTTATTCATTCAAAGAGCTAAACGAAAGCGCATCAACATCTTATTGGCAATGTTCTGATTGGATTCGCGCAAGAACTGGTTTAATGCTACTCAGCAAGTGTCTCATAAATGTTAATCAAGGCTGCTTCAGAACTTCGTGAGCTAAAATTGGCATTGACAAAATAAATATATATATAAATATTTGCTCAGCTAATTGACGAGCTGCTGCTAAAGAACGTGACACGAATTGTAAACAGACAGACAACTGTGTCAGCTTTTTTGATAAATAAATAAAAAAAAAAAAAAACAAGAAAATACAATAGCAATAAAACAGCGCAGCACAATAAAGAAAAGAGAAAGAAATAGGGAATAAAATTAGCGACAAAGTCAGCTGCAAACGCGGCACCAGAAGACGAAGAAGAAGCAGAGGTTAAAGATGCGGCTGTTGGTAAACCGGTTCCGTTAGAGCGAGACAGCGCGAAGTAGTGAAGAAAAAACCAGTTCAATGAACCGCAGACAACCGACAAAAACCAAAACACAAATAAAGTCTCCATCGTTCCTTTTTTTTTTTTATCACAAAACTTTTATTATAATGAATTACAAATTTGAGAAAAAGTTTGTTCTTTTGAGCAGAAAGTATATCGCTTACAGTATAGAATTTTGTTGTTAGTTTTAGTAGTTAATTTAAATGCAAGTTCTCAACTCAAACGCTGAGAAAAATCGATTGCTGCAGTATTCTAGAGCACTCTCTAAGACCATAAATTTGAATTGGTTATATTTCAAGAAGACATTTTGCTTAAAAGCCACACAAATATGTATATATGCGAGTGGTATGTATATATATATTTTGATAGGTATTGCTTATTCTGTGGCATCAGTCTTGGAAACGGCGAAGGGCTCCGGAACTGGAATGGTGCCGCTATTGGCGATGACCACATCCTTGACGGGACGATCGCGTGCATCGGTGGCACTCGACTCGATCTTGCGCACCACATCCATGCCGGACAGAATCTTGCCGAAAACCACATGACGGCCATCCAGCCAGCTGGTCTGCTTGGTGGTAATGAAGAACTGCGAGCCGTTGGTGTCCTTGCCAGCATTGGCCATGCTCAACCAGCCGGCGCCATAGTGCTTCAGCTTGAAGTTCTCATCCTCGAAGCGTTCGCCATAGATGGAACGGCCGCCAGTGCCGTCGCCCTTGGTGAAATCGCCACCCTGGATCATAAAGTCCTTGATGATGCGATGGAACTTGCTGCCTTTGTAGCTATAGAGATGATAAGTAGAAGAAGTGGCACAGCGGCACAATAGACAAATTAGTATCAGCTCGCTAGTTGATAAACAACTTAATTTCCTGCTTTTGTTAACTAATTTACAGTTAAACGCCACGTAATTGATAGCAATACACGCCGGCTCTAACCTATAAATGCAGCACACACACACACACACATGCATGTTATAGACATAGTGTGTACACATCAACAGCTATGTGAACTACTTGCGTGTGTGTGTGTGTACATACTAACTGTTTGCATGTGTGTGTGAATGCTAATTAACTGTGTTTATATTCGCTTACCCCTCGCCTTGGGGCTTCTCAGCCAGCTCCTTGAAGTTCCTCACGGTCTTCTCCACAGTTTTGCCAAACAAACCGATCTCAATGCGACCAGCAGGCTCACCGCCAATGGTGATGTCAAAGAAAACCTACGCAACAAAGACACATTCATAAAGAATACTTATTGAATATTTAAGAGAGAACAAAAACAAAAACAACAGACGCGCAGTTGATTTATGTGTTTGTGTATACCAAGTGACGCAGGTACACACAATATATTCGCATGTGTGTATATGTGGTTGTTTTTTGCCTACCTTGTCGGTCACTTTGGGTCCTTTGCTCTCATCAGCAACCACAATGCCGGCTGTAATGGCAATCAGGCACAAAGCCAGAGAAAACTTCATTTTTTATTCCAACTTTTCTCCCTTCGCGAAATGAAAACACGTCCGCACTTTTCAGACGCTAGAATCAGACTGAATGTTAGTTGCCGCTGCAGCTCTGTTAGTAACATAAGTTCTTTATGTTATTGAGCATCGACGCAAGCATTTCAGTGCTGTAAAGTGTTGTCGTGATATATCGATAGCAGCTATGATAAATGTGGGCACGAAATTTAAATGTTTTTAAATTCCTTTTATTTTTATTATTTTTTGTGTTGTAAGTGGGCTTTTTGTTGTTGTTTGACAATAGTGTATAGTAAAGACGGAATCCATATACATACCAATGTATTTTTGTTAATTACAAGTGGACATTTTGTATTTGGGGTTAAACATTAATTGTATTTTTTCTTTGTTTATTGTTAACAATAGACAACTATGCATAAATGTATATGTTTATGCTAAATTAAGCACACATAATTGGGAGTCAACTGCAAAGTTAGACAGGTTTACATTGTTTGGAACATATATAATTGTGTGTAGGTATTTATATAAGATTATTAACACATTTTGCGGTTTATATCATTAATAAATGAAGTGTTCTATGCTTGATATACAGGGTATATCAGACACAAAACATTAGAAATGTTAGAATTGAGTATGGAGGGTATGTGTACATGTATGTATGTATATATATGTGTATATATATCAATTACAAAGTCGAGCACTAAAGCAAAAAACAATAAATTTACCATAAATTATAACCGAGCTTCAGCATATCGAAAGACCTATCACATATAGAGAGATAAACACTATGACTAAAACTATTTACACAAAAATAATATATATAATAATAAATATCTGATATACACATATATTAGCTTAATTGTACGTAAAATTGCAAATCAGGAAAATCAGGTTTTCAACTTAAAAACCAATTAGGAAAAGTTTGCTATAATTAATGTATATATATATGAGAGTTGTGCGAAGTATCAACTACAACTACGTACATACATATATGTATATGTATATATATATATATATATATATTTAAATATATATATGTATGTGTATATATATTTGTCGCTATGGATTAAAGAACGATTCGAAACGAAGTCGTGAACAGCCAAGTTTTGGATTTGCATTGCAATTGCAGTGAGCAATTTTTAAAATTGTTGAGAAAGCGCGTTTTCCAAAGCCTTTCCAGAAAATCAATAATCAGACTTTAATCGCTGCTATTGATAAGAGATTCCTGTTGCTCATCGTCGGTGACTCTGAAAAGTTATGAATTAATATAAATAATCAAAAATATATGAAAATAAATAAATTATTACAATATTACCTCACAATGTTTGGCTTGCGACAACCACAGATCTTTCTATATATAACTTTGAATAGTTTCATAAGCGGATCTGAATCATCGTTACGCATTAGCAAAACAACAAGTAGCACGGACATTATCAGGCCCATCGAGCCCATCCAATATAATGAAGAGTACGGCTTATGCTTGAGCAGAACATCAAATGCGATTGTCAAAGGTATTTGCAGCGACATGGTCAGCGTGCCAATTAGCGAGGAGGTGAGAAAGCAGCCCCATAGCCAGAGAGCCACAGCGAGCACTGTGCAAATGAAGCCATTTAGGAAGAGCATGCCAAACTGTCCCTGGCTGGGCATCTCGAATGTTTCGATCTTGGTGAAATGCAATATAAAGAAAATGGGCCACAGCAGCAACAGATTCCAGAGACCAACAAAGCCTGCAATGCAAAGAACATATATAGTATACACAAATAGGATTAGTCTAATCGAGACTGCCCGGCTAGAAGATACCCTGAGCCTTTAAAATTTACCAAAGAACAACGGAATGTCCACCTTCTCCTCGGTATCACTTTTTCGCTTGACAAACACCAAATACGAGGCATAGAAGAAAGCACTAAATAGAGCCAAGAGAACGCCGCGCGTCATCTTCGAGTCGTGCAAATCATTCATGCTGATGACTACGACGCCAGCAATGCTCATCGTGGCCGCAATTAGCTTCGTTATGGTCAGCTTGTCGCCCATGGCAGATGGAAACAGGGCAGCTAACAATATGGTAAACAATGTGGCTGAAGTAGATCTGCAAAGTAATAAAACATTAATTAGCAACTTGATTTATATCTGTAGTCTATATGAATCAACCTGATGAGCGTTATCATGGGCTCTTCATCCATGTTCAAAGCGAGCTGTGAGAAGTAATTCGCAGCAAACCAGAGTAGGCAGAAGAGCAACGCTGTTTTAGCTGTCTTGTGGTGCGTCTTCTGTCTTCTAATCCTCATGCTTGCGGCATAGGATAGTCGAGCCATCAAGGCATCCGTTGCCTCATGCGCCGACATCTCACGCACCTCGGCCATCTTACAGAAGCGAACGCTACGCACGCTTGAATCATCGCTCTCCGTGCCGGATACAATGCCATTGATAGGATTAGCCACACGTATGGGCACAAAGGTCGAATCCCCCTGCAAAGGCAAATGAAACGAGTTAGAATCCTTAAGAGAGTCAAGATTGTTGATTGTCTAACCAAAGCAGCTTGATTGGTATAATAGTTCTCCTCATCGGCATGCTGTTCCATCATCTGAAAGGGGAGATTTTAAATAGATTAGTATGTATATAGGACATCTTTTGGACTATACTAACCGCATAGTTGCCATGTTGACGCTCGCATGACTCCTTCCAGGGCGCTATAATGCCAATGATCAACAAATAGAAGCTAAACATTGACGTTTTGAAGTAGGTGCTAAAGAATGGTTTATTATATTTATCATCTGCATAGAGAATCTGTGGGAGATGGAGTTTTTAAATATATATAGTTTATATATATATATATATATATATGATATATCTTCTATATATACCTTGCTTAGCTCGCTGGATGATACCCAGAGGACATTGACCAGCAACAGGATGGCCAGTCCCAGCAGCAGTTTCTGCGTGCGTCCAAGCATATTCCCTTAGCTTAACTTCTTTTCCTTCCTCTTTCGCTTAAGTATCCTGATTTACCGTTAGCTAACGTTTATTTATTCTTACTTAGTTATTTACGCTTGTGTCGCCAGCTTTTCTGTTTCATTTTTGATGTTCTGCTATGACAATTGATTTGATTTTGATTAAAGAGGCATTACTGCAATCAAAGTGAAGTGATAATTAAGTTATTAGTGTTTAGCATTTCACTTCCTGTATTTTTGTCGGTTGTTTAGTTGCTTAACGGCTTCAATTGAGCCACAAAATCGTAGACCAAATTGATTAACAAGCAATTGGATCAATTAGCAGCTCGAATCACTTGACAGCTCTTTGAGGGTGGGAAGGAGGCGTCAAACATGATAATCAGCCGCAATAAATGCGTAGCTGACCGATAAAAAAACACCTCAATATAGAATTCCCCACGCCTGATAAGCGGCCTGGGGATTAATTTGTTTAGCTTTATTTAAAGCCATAACAGCTGTCAGCGTCGAGACGTTTGCGCTCTGATTTATATTTAGAGAAATTGAACATAAAAATCAATAAGTGCTCAACAAGTCACATGTTGGACAGTGCACAAAACGAACTGTGCAAAGTTAAATTTTAATTTAATGCTAAATTTATGCAGTTTTTTTTTCTATTTTTTTCTTTTCGTTTTGCTTTACCTGGCCGTTTTCTGGCCTTTTCCAAGCTGTGTTCCGCTGCAGCGGCGAGGCGTCAACTAATACTAATTATTTCACGACTGCGGCATATGTAGTCAATTTTGAAAACACTTAATTCAGATTGCTTATGCAATAGACTTGTATTTAATTTATTTCTAATTAATATTCTTAATTTTCATCGGTTCTAATACTGTTTTCGTACAATAACTTTGCTTACTAAAAACGCACTCAGTAAAAAAAAAAAAACAATACAGCTGTGTGAATTATCGATTGTCATTGTGGCGGCCATTCGATAAGTCACAGAATTCTGTGTCGGATGTGCTGCCAACCTGGTCTAATTTCAGCTAGCTTTTCGTTAAGTAGAGCGCCAAATTTAAATTGTATCTCAGATAGCTTTTCGTTAAGTTGCACGTGAAATTTAAATTAGCCGTTAACTTGATTTTCGTTTGGCTGCGCGCCAAAATTTAAATTGCGCGTGCTTTATATTAGCTGCGTGGATGCGTAGCTGCTTGTCAATCAATTGTATTAACTTGTTTTCGCATGTAATGCAAATAAATGTTGACAAATTACTTGTCTACGCGTACAATTTAATGGTAAATTATGTTGTCACGCGCAATTGACAAGCTCTTAAGTAACTGATATACAAATATAAAGTTGTTACCTTAGATTTATGCCGAAGACAAAGACCCAGCCCCCTTGGCGACAGACAGACAGACAGGCAGAGAGACAGAGAGACAGAGAGACTGGCAGGCAGACGGGAGGAGAAGCACAGTTTCACTTTCATCACTTCAAACCCGATTAAGCACCTCATTTTATGTGTTATTTATCTACTGATTGGATGATGATAAAACGCCAGCAGACGAAGGCTCCAGGCACTGGGGTTGGGTGTGGCCTGTCTGCCTGTGTCTGTGCGAGGGGGTTTCCGTTTTGTTTTAGTATTTTTCTCTTTTTTTTTTTTGTATATATATTTTTATTGAGTAGGTAAAGTAGCCCCAGCGCTTGTTCGGCTGCCTTTGTCTTTTGGGCGCACTTTGCCACGTCTATTAAAAGACAACAAAAATAAGCGTATAACTGCCGCATAAAAACAATACAAAGAATAATAGGGCGACATTTTTCATTCCATGCCAACTACCCCGCGAGGCACTCACATACACAGAGACCACGCCTCCACACACACAGCCGCCTGCCCGTCCGCGCCTCTCTTATCAGGCAGCCACTCAGTCGGCGACACCTGTCAAACTGCTTGGCGCGTATGTGCGTAGGCATAAAATAAATAAATAAAAAATCGACAGAAGGAAGATGATGATGAAGCACACAAACAAACACACACACACACACAAGGAGAGAGCGAACTTGCACGTGTATATGGCTCAAACAGTGGGTGCGCACCAGAAGAGGAGCAGAAATAAAAAAAAAAAAAACGAAGGAAAATAATATTATGTCGACCCATTGAAACGAGCATGATGTAATTTTCTTTTCCGTTAAGTTTCATTTGCTTTTCCTACAAAATGAAAGTGGCCTTCCGTCATTGACAGCCAACGTGATGAGCCAAAGAAGAAGAGGAAGACAGGCCCGGGGCACGTGTCCCAGCGACTGCATTACAAGCAAAAAAAAAAAAAAAAACAAATTGCTCTGAAAACAAACAGAAACCGATCAGGTGTGGTCCTCCCCATTCTAATTGCTTTGTGACAATTGCTGCGCTAAATGGTTTGCTTTTCATTTCGCTACGCTAATTGATGAGACATTTAAAATTAGCTAATTTCTGTGATAATATTCATGTTTAAAGAAGGACAATAAATTAGCTGGTTTCAATTGTTGAATTTTTTTCAGAGCACGCACAATAACACTTATCGGCTTGCACATGCACGCAATTCGTCGGACTTTAAGTAAAAAAAAAAAAAACCAAAACGACATACTCCGATTTTGTCGTTTTGGTTTTTTTTTTTTTTCGTTAACGTCCGCGCCTTTGGCCTTGAGTGTGTGGCGTAGACGTCCGAAAATAAGTACTAAAATGTGAGTAGAAAATATAAACGATATTTTTAAACGTCCGCTAATTTATTTCCTGTTTCAAGCCAAATAAATACGATTGAGTCCGGGCTTGACGACTCTCTAGGGACCGACGATTTTACCAAAAGGAACAAATAATAATTAATAATAAAATAAAATAAATAAAAATTTACACAAATTAACTTTTTATTTAAAAAAAAATATAAAAATATATATATATATATATTTTTTAATTTTTATTTATTTTATTGTATATTATTTTATATATGTATATATAATATATATATGCAAAAACATAAAAGAATAATATGTTATTCATTTTATAAATTTAGGAGATAGCATAAAGGAATGCCCAAAAAGTACTGAAAAAGTTACTGAAGTAGGTCACACTTGGGCAAAATGGACAAAAAACCGCGCAAAAAGTACTGAAAAAATGCACTTTTACTCAAAATGGATAAGAAACCTCGCAAAATGCACTAAATTAGATCACATTTACACACCAAATGCACTAAAAAAGGTCAAATTCCTCAACGCAATTCAACGACGCAATTGATCTGCTTAGCGAAAACCACCCCCGTATATGCAAAACGCATGTACATATATCAGTGAAGAGTCTGTGCCAGCCTAGCCTGTTTCAGGCTAGATCTAGCTTATTTGAATATGGAATAGCCTATAAAATTTATAGGAAAAAACCTAAAAAAAAAAAATATATATATATTTTCGTAACATATTCTTTTTTCCTTTTTAATATAGATTGCTTTCCAGCATTTTCCCTTAATTTTTATCAAATTTTTGCAACTTTTATCCATAATCTAGCTTGCTTTTGAGCGCAGCAGCGGCAACACTGCTGTATTGTGCATGCAACGTTATGAGAAACAAAAAAAAAAGTAAACGACAACGTCCAACGTTATTAGAAAAAAAAAAATAAATAAATGATAACGTCCAACGTTGTCGTTTACGGAAAAACGTCCGAAAATAGTACTTATTTTCGGACGTTTTACGCAAAACGTCCGAAAATAAGTACTATTTTCGGACGTTTTGAAATACTCAACGGATATGTGGGAGCTCTGATTTTTTTTAATAGCCCAAGCATGGCTTTGCTGCTATATTGCTCTTGCTCTAACGCATTAAGTTTGCCATGGCAAAAGGCTAAACATTCTACTACACTGATTGCAAATGGCGACCATATTTAACGAAAGTACGTTAAGATCATTTGTGCTTCTATTCTTGTCTCGCTCTAACAAGCTGTGCAGTAAGTGCAACTTAATTGCAAATGGCGCTTACAAGAACTAAATTCAAATTCTCTTGCTGCTCTTTGTGTCTCGCTCAAACGCACTAAATACGCCATGTTAAGCTGCAATGTAAGTTAACCAATTGCAAATAAATGCTTTGTATGTACAGTAGAGCCTCTTTAATGCGAACACCTATGCTATGAACAACTCTGAGTTTAGCACAATATTGAAAAACGAAATTCGTATGCATATTATATGCTCTTAAATAATATTGGTATTTATTAAAAATTCCCAATTGGCTTAGCAGAAATAAAATACTATTAAAATTGCAAAAATCTAATTTTTTCTAATTTATAACATAAGAATTATTACCATACGATTTGTCAAAAAAAAAGAAAGTGTTTATGTAGATAAGCATGCGTTGGTATTAGAGAGGTTATACTGTAGCTTAAATGATCACCTTGCTGCTGCTCTTGTCTCGCTCTAACACATGTCACATGCATGCAAACGTTAAGTCAGTAGCAAAATGTTTAAGTATTTGTCATTAAAACGTTTATCTGCGCTCTGCTTAATTGCCACTCACTCCAATCGTTGACAATCTGGCAATTAATGCGTTTAAAGTTGCGCCCAAGGCCTCTAACTCTCGTGAGTGTATGCGTGTATGTGTGTGTGTGTGTGTGTGTATAAAAAGTCACAGACAGACAGACACACAAACACACCCACATTCATACATACATAAATAAAGTCAAAATGACATAATTTGTGATTCAATTATGTTGAAGTTTTGGCCGCATATTACATAAGCAGATTACAGCGCTGATAACAAAGCATTAAACTCATTAGGCGCAACGCACTCAAACAAATGCCACACACACACACACACACACAAGTGTACATATGTATATATGTATGTATTTGTGTTTGTGCGTGGGCAAAGGCCGTGCCCATTAAATGAACTTATCAATACAACGACACAACAAATGTGATCCACGCACCCTAAAAAAAGGTCCTTTAAAAAAAAATGGGAAAAAAGAAGAGCGCAAAAAAAAAGAAGAACTGAAAATGGGAACAAGTAAAACTCGACAATAAAGGCAAACAGCACATAAATTGAAGCAAGCCGCGCCAAATATCAACAACAAGCGCTTAGCCAAGCCAGCCAGCGCGTCAAATACACTGAAACAAATACACGCACACTCACACACACACACGCACACTGTACATAAAATACTATATCGCATATCAAGGAAAATCACAACGAATGACCGCCAAAAATTAAATGTCCCCAGCGGACAAGCTAAAAAAAAAAAAAAAAAAAAAGAACTGAGCAGAGAAGAATGAAAGAAAAGAGAAGAAAGGCAAAATCAAGCAGAGCCAAAGGCAAAATCAGAAGCAGAAGCAGCAGCAGCAGCAGCAGAGGAGAAGCGGGCAGCGGGCAGCGGGACTTTTGCTTTTTGTGTGAATGGCGCTGCGAGAGTGACTCTGACGGACAGCTCAGCGACGGCGACGACGGCGACGACGACGACGGCGACAGCGACGTCGCAGCTGGCTGCGACGCGCAAAGCGAAATGAAAAATGATTGACTTTTATGGCGTAGCGCATATTCGGTCTTTAACATAATATTTGTCATAAAAGTGGGCGCTGTCGGCAGCTGAGGTTAAGCAGAGCACAAAAGAGAATGAGCGACAGTGAGGGTGAGAGGGAGAGGGGGCGAGAGAGAGTGGGTAGCAGAGAAAGAGAGAGTGAGAGAGTTTGCTCGACATTGTCATAAAAAATTTGCTAAATGTTGTCGCCGGCACGGAGCTAAAGCTTCCGCCAATGCAAAAAATATATACATATATGTATGTACATGTATGAAAAACAAATTAGAGTGTGCGACTAGCAGATATCCTGTAAAATGTTAAGTTAATGTTTGCAAAGTATCTTGAAAGTACTTTTCACTATAAGCTCAATAAGTTTTTAAATTTGTATATAAAAAATATTTTCTTTTATATATTATTATTATTTTTTTTTTTTTGCTTCTTTCTTTATCTGCCCACTTGTGATACCCTATTTACTTGACATTCTGTGGCGCATAAAAAGTTCATGCAGTTCACAAATTTTTGCTGTTTGTGGGCGGCTAGGGGAAAAGGGCAGGACACACATTTCCGGTTAAAATAATAATGCTACACACACACACACACACATGCACGCATACACACGCATGCAACAACAAAGGCAATAATTATGGCAAACGAGTTTGCCACGCCTAAAGCCTTACGCCCTTTTTGTCGCACCAGTTTGCCAGCTTTGACATGAGCCTTAACCTACAAAGATGTCCTCCCAACACACACACACACACACACACGCATACATAGACGCACAAAGACACGCTGTCATATACAAGCAACAAAGCAATCGAAACTGGGCTCCCTATATCTCACTCTCTCTCGCTCGCTCGCTCCACCTGCTGTGCGACCATTGTTGCCCAAGTGTGTGTGTGTACGTGTGTGTGTGAGTGTGTGAGTGTGTCTGTGTGTGAGTGTGTTTCATTGTGTGTATTTGCAGGAAATTTCGTTTTATGCGCGAGACAAATCGCACCTTATTATGTGCGCGCATGTGTGTGTGTGTGAATGTGCATATGTGTATGTGTGTGTGTGTGCTGTGTGCGTTTCGACTTTTCGCCGCGCCATTATCCACACTCATGCAGGCCAAGCTATATCTATGGCTTTATCACCCAACCAACACTCACACACAGCACAGAATTTACATTTTACACATGTGTGCGTGCGTGTGCGTGTGTATGTGTGTGTGTGTGGCCAGCGTCAATGCGCTACGTTAAGCATAAAAGTCACTGCATACTTTTCAGCTGAACTCTAGCTCAAGCTCACACAAACCACACACACGCACACACACACACACTCATATGCAAATGCATGCATGTTTGTGCATGTCTGTGCATGTTTATAGCCACAATGATTTCATCCTTTACCTTCTGCTCTGGACATGATCTTAACTCTGCTTTATGCACTCAGCTATATTTTCTTGTTTACTTGCACTTGAACTTTAGCTGAATTTACTATGTACAGTGGGTCGAGGATCCGCGTCATTTCAATTGGTTTCATTGCAGCAGTTTAGCCCCAAGCCCAGACTATCTTATCAGCATGCTCTTCATCTCGAGCCTTATCTTATGCGCGACAATCTTTGTGCGCTGCCAGACAGAGCGCCAGAGAGGTTAACATAATTATCTATAGCAATATTTGTGGGTCAATTCCACCAGCTCCTTCGGCTGCGTCTTGCCTCTTGCTCGCACCCCCTGCGCGTACCCTCATCATCGATAAATGTTGAGCATTAGTTTAGTTTTTTCGGCTTCTGCTTTCCAGCAGCAGCGCTAGCAGCAGCAGCAGCAGCAGCAGCAGCAGCAGCATTCCAAGAGCTTCGCTGCCCGACCGACCGACCGACCACCACGCCCGCGAGAGCGACTGTCTGCCTGCCCAGCGGCAGATGTTGATTCCCTTTTGGGTTCTCCCTGCCAATCAGCCGTCCCACTGTTCTGTTCTGCCATCCCACACGTTCCGCTCAGCGCTCAGAGCTCTGCTAAGAGCGCTGCTTTGCTTACGTTTCGTTTCGTTTCATTTTCGCTTTTTTTTATTTCTTTACTCATGTTGTTTTTTTTTTTTCGCTAGTAGCTTTGAACCCAAACACAGAGCGCGCGGCATTGTTTGCTTTGCTTTTGGGCTGCTGCTTTGCCGTGTGGCCCCTTCGGCCATTCCCTTTTGTCTATGTGCTTCGCATCTGTGCATACGCTAGCCGCGTGACTTTCCATACAGTGCGAGTGCGAGTGAGTGAGTGAGTGAGTCAGTGAGAGTGGGAGCAACTGTCTGTCTGTGTGAGTGTGCGTGTATGCGTGTGCGTGTGTGTCTGTGTGTGGCAGCTAAACGTTATTTGTGCGCTTTGTGCCTGCGCGAAATTTCATTCACAAAACTTGCGTTGCCTTTGCCTGTCTCCTCTTCATCTTCTTCATCATGTTTTATTTTTGCCATTTATTGTTGTTGTTGTGTGTGCGTGTAAAAAGAGCAGAAATCGCTTGCCCGCCTGCCCGCCTGCCAGACCGACCGTCTGCCACTTGGCTGTCAGCAAAACTGCGCAAAATCCTTGCCGCTTGCTTTGGCTGCCCAGCTTCACAGCAGAGGCTGCTGCTGCGGCAGCGGCGGCGGCGGCGTCCTTGTAACGCTTATCTGCCATGTCTGTGCACTGTGTATGTGTGCCAAGGTAGACATTGATTTCGATTACAACTGCGATAACCGATTGCCAACTACTGTCAAATGTTGAATTTAAATTGCTTTCGCTTTTGGCACTGAATGCCGATCACTGCCAATAAATTGCACAAATTGCCTGAACTTTTAAATATGTGTATGTCGATGTCGATTATTTACTAAATATCTTCATTTGCATATAAAGCGCATAATTTGCCTAAGCTTGATTTAAATACCAAGTGATATATATATATAGATATACATATCTATCGATATTGAATACTAATTAGCCGCAGGCTCTAACCATTGCTAGTAAAGCGCACTATTTGACCACATTAAATACCAAGTGATAGTATTTGCATACGTATGTATCGATATCGATTAACTTTGACTGGCTGCAGGCTTAGAGTTGCTGACTTTTGCACAAGCTCTGCAGAGCTTATGATCTGCATACACGACTTAGGCACGCACACACACAGACACGGGTACGCACACACACACAGTCACACACAGGCACACACAGACACACATAAGCACGCGCTGCTAATAGAATTTCTTGGAATTGTCTTTGTTGCTGTTGTATTGTTATTTGTGCTGGCATTTTTGGTTTTGTTTTCCATTTTCTCTCACCCACACAATCCCAATCACACACACACACGTACATTCTCTCTTTCTCTTATTTGCTTGGCTTGCCGCTCTTTGCACAATTTCTTCTTCAGGGTTATTTTGTTTCTTATCAATTTCTGCACGCACACACAGTTGGGCGTGTGAGTGTGACTGTGTGTGTGTTTGACTCTGTGTGTGTGTGTGTGCCCGCATAAGTTTGACACATTCATATCCATTCCTTAGCTCTGCCTCTGCCACCGCCGCTGTCGCTGCCTCAGCCTCTGCCTCTGCCTCTGCTCTTCTATCTATGTATGTGTGCTTGTATTTGTGTCTGCTTAGAAGCTGGGCAAAAGCTGCTCATCCTTTGGCATCCTTTGGGGCATCCTGTGTGCGTGCGTGTGCGTATGTGTGTGTGTGTCTGTGTGTTCTATGGGGCATATCTTAGCACTTTCACTCTCCTTGATGTCCTTGCCTGGTCCTGGTTGCATGTGTCACAGTTATTGATTGGAATGCGCATAAATTGAAGCAAAATGCTTTCCAAGCCAAATTATGTGGGATTCGCTTCATTTTCTTCTTCTTCTACTTCTACTTCGTCTCTTCTCGGCTGTCCCTTTTTTGTGTGTCTTGTTTTTTTTTGCTTCCTGTCGCTGTTTTAAGTTTTTTTTTTAGGTTTCTTTTGTCTGTCGCCTCGTTTACTTTTACTTTTATTTTTACTGTTCCTTTAGGCTTATCAGCAGAGGGCGTGGTCAGGATGGGGACAGGGGTGGGGGGAGGTCAGAGTCGGAGTCTGTAGTGAAGGGTAGCCGAAAATCCACTAGGAAAGCAAAATCTGTGTAAATCCCAACGTCGAATTCTAATCAGTGTTTAACATAAAAACATAACCTTATTGAGATTAAAGCAAATTTTTATTTTTAAAGAAATTTATTCAATTTGATTTGAGGTCTTTTGTTGATATTTTTATTGTGCCTATTAGAGATTTACTTAAATTTTAATTTGATAATATATATTACATATTTTGAATTTTTATTTGTACAGTATATATTATTATATATTTTATTTATTAAAAAAAATATATATATGTATTAAAAATTTATTGTTTTTTATTTATATTTCCTTAATGCTAATTTTTATATATATTTTTTTTAAATATGTTTTACTGGTACATATTGTATTTTTATTCAGATTTTTTTATTAAATTTTTATTTTATTTTTATTTTTAAGTAATTATTTATTTATTATTTATATATTATTTTTTATTAGATTAATTTTCTTTATGTATTTTTTTTTTCTATTTCTATTTTTCTATCACGAACTTTTGAGCCTACCCTCGCAAATGATCATAATATGTGCATACCTATATTCCTCTCCCTCCCTCTTCCCATTTTCTCCCACTTTTGATTTGTGGGTCACAGTTACTTAAGTTAATTAACACAGAGGTAAATAATTCAGGTGGCAGAATATTTTTGGCATCAGTCTTGTCTTCTTCTTCCTCTTCTTCCGCCATTGAAGGTCAGTTGGCCTTGGCATGTCGCTCTCTTTGCTGTTTTATTTTCTTTTTTTTCAGGCTAGTACGCTGTTAGTTTGTGATTAGTAACTTTGACAGGTCGAACTTGCGCTCAAAGTTATGCTACAGAATTTGCAATTGCAATTAAAGTGTGCTCTCTCCCTCATCCACACACACACACACACACACCCACACTCCCACACACTCTGTGTCTCTTTGTCTCTCACTCACTCTCACGACTGAGTTCATTTGGAACTGTCAACTGCAATGCGATGCGCCTTGTATTTCTGTAAGCAGAGCAAAACTAAAGCACGTTGAGTGGGATTAAACGATATTATAGGGTATTAGACATTTAGGCCAAGTGAGACAAAACGCCGTAACGAAACAGGCAGCAACAGCAGCAGCAGCAGCAGCCGCAGCAGCAGCTGTGGCAGCATCAGCACCACCAGCAAATGCCCAAGTCATAGCAAAAAGGACGTAATCCGAGTCGAGTGTCGAGTTGATTCAATTCGAGTCAAGTGGGTGAGACGCATTTTGAGTGAGAGTTGAGGTTCAGGCACCGCTGCTGCAGTCGCCGTCGCTGTCGCAGTCGACGTTCGCAGCGTACGCTGACTGTGGCGTCGCTGTCATTAGTGATTAAGTGCCCTGCAGCAAGTAATTTTTCTTGCTTCAGCTCAACAGAGCATCGCAGACACACTCACACACACACACATTCACGCAGCTGTTAAGCAGTCGCTGTTAAGTTAACAGCGCTGGAAGCTTTTCATTCGAACTACCGAGAGAGCAAGTGAGAGAGAGAGAGAGAGCACGCCGAAGAGCAAGTGAGCGTGAGAACGTGAGAGCGTTTGTCTATGTTCTCTCTCTCGCCTTCGTTTTTTTGTCAGCGCTGAGCGCAAGAATTTTGCTCGTATTTTGCCCCCTTTGGGCAGCTCGGGCCATTGGCATATTCCAGTTAAGCGCCATCTGCAATTTGTGGCACAGTCAGTGCCGTTTGGGGCCATCAGCAAGAAGCAGGATTGTAACGGTATATCCTGCGTCGTCGCGCAACTGTTTGTCCACACACAAAAGCAAGCAGCAAAGAACCAAAAAAAAAAAAAAAGAAAAAAGAAAAAGAAAAAAAAAAATACAAAAAATAAGCCCAAAAAATAATGTTTTAATGTAAATGCAAAATCATAAAGAAGAATTATCAAAATAATAATAACAAATAATCAAATTAACCGCAAACAAATTGTGCAAAAGTTGCGAGTCGCGAAACGAGCCAAACGCCAATCGGGTTATCGTTATCGCTAACGTTATTGTTATCGTTTTTGTTAAAGCATAAAACAAACGAAGAATTGGCCACTTAATGGTGTTCAACTAACAAAATCTGCTTAGCATAACTCTCACAACGCCTAAAGCCTAAACCCCTTAACAAAAAAACTACAGCTAAGCACGCAGCCTCTGCGTTGCCCTGCGTCCCTCGCATCCGCTGCCGCAGCTCCGCCCACGCGGCCGTTACGGCAGTTGATGCTGCGCTCTTAGAAGAAATACCCACACACACTAACACACACGCACTAAAACACACTCACACACACACACACTAACCCACACACTAACCCACACACATTGTAATTATGAGCGCACGGGTATATTTGGACATTTGTTATGTTAGTTGGCGATGTAACGTAAACGCTTTGAGTGTTTGCCTTACGATAGATCACGATCGATAGTGCGATTGTTGTAAGCGTAACAAACACAATCAATCGGCTGGCCGCCACAATTCAATGAAACCTTCGAATTTTTATCGCCAATGTTATATAATATGTGAAAATCATTGCCTGCCACTGTGGTGGGCACGCCCCCCCGCAGACCACCCCACCCTACCCACACACACACACACACACACACAGCAGCCTCCACGCTGCCCCATGCCCAACAAAGTGTGACCACGTTGCATAAACAAAAACGCTGTGGCAAATTGCAGGAAAAACGTACAGCGAAAAGTTCGTTGCGAATAGTTTTTTGTGCCATGTTCCGGGCTTATATAAGCAGCCGCCATACAGCATCAGCAGAAACCCGAAGTAGCACACACACACATACGCACAAACGCACAAAAAAAAAAATGAGAAAATACCTATACATACATATGCATGTGTGTGTGTGTGTGTTTGAGTGTATGTGTGCGCAGTGTCAACGCAGCAGCAAATAAAACAAAAGTGAAAGTTAACAAATACACACGCACAGTGTGACCAGAGCACCCATTCAAATGACTTTCTATGACAGCGCTGCCCACACTTTTAATTATTATTATTATGCCAAAAAAAAAAAACAATATTTTTTTTTTTACTTATTTGAAAAGCGCAGCGTCTTTTGTGTCTGGAAAAAAGCATTGAATACATGCATTAAAAAAGTACAAAAACAATTTATTCGTGCGCTAAACAAAAGGAGCGTTTTGGCCCGTTAGTATGCAGCGCTTATTGTTGGACAATCAGCAGCAGCAGCAGCAGCTAACACCAACACATAGACATACTAGCGAAATCCACATGCAGGCGCCGCAGTCGCTGTCGTCTTTGACACACACACACACACATACACCTATACGTACGTACGTACTTACGTTTACCACCAACACTAACACGTACAGTGACAAAGAAGACGGCGACTACTTCATGCTGCTACAAAAGGCACGCCGAGTGCTTGCCTGGCTGCCCTAAGTAACTACTCACAAACAGACTCACACGTACATACATACATACATATAGAGCGCTGCTGCTGCTGCTGATGGTGATGCTGCTTACCACCCACGAGCGCCTTGGCCGCTGTTTTGTGTTTGCAGCAATAACAACAACAAGAACAACAACAATAAGCAGCAGCAGCAGCAGCGACGGCCGCTGCGAATTATATAAATTTCTTTGGCCTGTGCGTGTACTGCTGCTGCTGCTGCTGCTGCTGTCTCTGAGTACGTGTGTGTGTTTGTTTGTATGTATGTGCGTATGCTAGGGACGTTTTTTCGGCGTTCTTCTTTGTGCGGTGGCTGCTGCGGCTGCTTCGGTTTTACTTCGTGCGTTCATCATGTGCTCGTCGTGTTCGCTTGCTCGTAGTCGCTCTCGTTCTCGCTCTCCCTCTCTCTCCCTCTCCCTCTCACACTTACGCTTATTGGCTTGCTGCTGTGTCACACACACGCACACATGGTTAGCTTTTGTGTCTTTTTCGCGTGAACAAATGCAAATCAGCAGACAATGCAAAAAAAAAAAACACAAAAAAAAAATGCAAAGTTGTTGCCATAAATCTCAGTCATCAAATTGCGTTTTATAAGCTCCTTCTTTTTGCTGCTTTGGCGAAGCGCATAACGCATGTAACGGCATTTCAAATGCAAATCAAATGCAGAGCGCTCTTCGCCAACACACCAACAAAAACGTAAAAAAAAAAATAAAGAAGAAAAGAAACTAAGAACGAAAAGAAAAAAAAAGGAGAGCGCGCAGCTGAGCTTGGAGCGTGGGCGCACGACGACAACGAAGACGACAGGCAACGAGCCATACATAAACCGTTGCGTTGGCGTTTTCGGCATCAGCTTTAGCGAGAAACAGAGAGAGAGAGAGCGCAAGCGAGCGAGCGTAAAACAGAAAGAGATTATTCAGAGAGAGCAAGAGCGCGTTCAAAACCGAAAATTTCGTTTCGAAAAGCGCAAAGCGCTGCGGCAACCTTAAAAGTCTTTTGTTATCCTACTTACCTACCAAATCGTATAAAAATAAAACGAAATGTAGAAAACTCATTAATCAAATTACAACTAATCAATGATAATACCATTTTACAGTCCAGCCAAAACCCAACACAGAAATAAAATCAAATTGAATACGAAAATCATAATACAAATTGCTGCTATGTGACCTTCGCGTGTGGCTGTAAGTCCAAAAAAGAATGCAACAACAACAACAGCAGCAGCATCAACAGCAACTACAACAACATCAACAACTTCAGCAACAACAACAACAACAACAACAGCAGCAGCAAAACAAGAAAAAACACACACGACACACGAATTTCAATTTAAATTTCAAGGTTAATGTGCAGCAGTGTCGCAATAACAACAACAACAACAGCAGCAGCATCAACAACAACCAAAACCACGGCCCCAACAACAGCAAAAGCAAAAATCGCTTAAAATAAATTACAAAAAAAAAAAGAAAAGAAAAGAAGAGAAAAGAAAATATAGTGTAAATTGTTAAAATGTGTTGTGTTATCGATATCAGTTTGAAATAAATCGGCCACAGTCGTGACTTTCGCTACGTTGCGTTGCATTACGTTTGCGTTGACGTTTACGTTTACGTTCCATTTCAATTTCCCTCGCTCCCCCGTTTACGTTCAAACTCATTTCCCCCTTTCATTCAGCTGCCATGTGTCGATCAACAACCTAAAGCAACGTAACGAGTTCTTAGTTTGGTTTGGACAGTCTGGCATCGCCATTGCCCTTTGACGTGGGTAAAGCATTTTTGATTCATGCCGCTAGCCGCAGAGCGCAGAGACGAGCCGTCGAGCAGTTGCCAGGATACGGTTAGAGAGTTGCAGCTGACGCTGAGGCAGCTGAAACAGCTGAAGCAGGCGAAAATCGACACGACACACGACATATTAATGATGATGATGGGGCCATGAGCCCATCATTTATCGCATTGAATTGGAGTCGCAAGCGCGTCTCAAGCGGGCCTGCACCATGCTAGCACCGCCGAACCCGAGGTCAATATGCGGCCAGGACCCGGGCTGGTCGTGATGGCGCTTGCGTTTATTTCGGGGGCTCGGCGTGCCAGCACCACCAATACCATCAGCAGCAGCGGCAGCAGCAGCAGCAGCCGTTCGATAACAACACCAACAACAACAACACCAACAGCAACAGCAACAACAACAGGAATAGGAACAGAAACAACAACACAATCGGCAACACATTTACCGTCCAGCTACGATTCGGCCAGCAGTGGAGAAGCTGTTGGTGGCGGCTTCTCATATCTGCTGCCAGGATTGCACGACGGTAGCCCCGGTGACGCCCCCGCCCACGTTTTGCCGTTGCTCCAATTTGATTATTATCAGCGGCGGCCCGCATTGCATCCGCCAGACGAAACGCTGCGGCGCACTCGGAGTCTCGAAAGGGGCAGAGGCACCGAGTCGACGGCGACGGCGGCGGGGGCGCCCGAGTCCAGTGAGGCAACGCTCATTAGTGAGAGAGACGAGGAGCAGGAGCAGGAGCGGGAACAGGAGGAGGAGCAGGATCAGGAGGATAATAGTGGACTGCCGGTGCAATACTCTTCATCGCGTGCGTTTGACGAGGAGGCGGACGAGGACATCTTTGCGCTGGTCGCCGAGGACGATTTGTTTTCGGAGGAATCGTTTGATCGGCTGATAAAGCTGAGCGAGGACGCAGCCACTGAAGAGGAGGATTACAATCAAGCGTTAAGTCAGCAACAACAGGAGCGGGAGCAGGAGCAGGAGCAGGAGCAAGATCAGCAACAGCAGCAAGAGCAGGAACTGCAGCGGAAAAGGGAACAGGAACGGGAACGGGAACGGGAAAAGGTGCAGCAGGACGAAAGTCGTTTGGTCGATGAGAGCGTGCTGCATGCGCAACACAACGAGAACGAGAACAAGAAGCAGAAAGAGAAGGAGAGCTACAGCAGCAGCAGCAACAACAACAACAAGCGAGAAACAGGTGAGGAGCAGGAGATCCGAACTAACGTCGCCTATGCGTCGCGTCTAGTCGGACTCGGCCAACGGGACGGCGGCACAAATCCAACAACCGCAACAGAAACAACGAGTGGAGCGAGTGGTGAGAGCTCCGAAAACGGAGCGCCTGTAGATCTACGTAGATCCATACTTGGCTCTGCAACAGCTCTAACACGCCTTAATCCTTGGATATCAGCTTGTGATCTGGCACAGCCGGGCTCAACCGGCACCGATTTGCAGGTGAGTTAAGGAACTTTACAGTTAATTTCCGAAGTTATCGGAAGGCGAATAAGTTATAAGATAATATTAGAATGGAATAAAAAGAGTAAAATAGGCATAGGAGGTAGGAATGAAATGCGAAGCTAAAATATGAATGAAACTCAAGAAAAATAACTAAAATAGGGATAGAATTTGTGACGATTAAAAGAAGTAATACTAAGGGAAGGCAATACGTATATGAATAGTATCCGAAGTTTTATTCTTATAAGTATTGCCTTCCCTTTTTTATTGATTTTATTTGAATAAAAACAGAAAAGTAGGACAATTTAACTGAATTACTTAGAATGAACAAACCAAAACGAAAATTTAAATTAAATTTAAAAAATAAATAATAATAATAAGAAATACCCATGGAAAGACTATACGAAGATTTAAGATATAAAGGAAGAAAATGTTTTGATAGAAATAGAAATAGATATAAAGCTTAAACAAGTCTGGGAAATGGGAATACGAAAAGACCTTAAGAAATGAAAAAAAAAAAAAAACGATAAATATAAATTTAAATAGCTAGATTTTTAAATATTAAAGCCAGAGGAAACTTGAATAGAAATAGAAATGAGTTATAATATTAGAAACATTAAAGGAGCTATAGAATTACAACCTTCATTTCGAATTTCTTATACAAAACGCTGATAAGTAGGCAATAGTTGTTTGTGCTGCGCCGAAACTCCATTTATTATAAGAAATTAATTTTATTATTCTACGTGGAAGCGAACTTAAAAACCAATGAAATTACACGAATCTATAATTTTGTATATTTATTTTCATAGGACTAAACTTTTTTTCTTTATGTTTACTAAGCCATGCGGGGTACTCCAGTAAGCCCTTTGTGAACTTAAGACTAAACTTGTTGTCGAGCATCTGAGTATAATAAAACTTGTTAGCCAATATCATAGATATATTTCTATAGATATTTCAATAGTGACATTTGATTAGACCCAAACTAGAAATCAAATCTAGCGCGAATTTCGCTTATTGAAAATGTTGTATTGAAATGTATTCAATACAAATTTCTAGTAAACTGCAGAGAATTATAAAAAACAGATGACAGCATCAAAAAATATAAACAAAAAAAAAGATAAATAGCATCAAAACCCATTTGAGTTTTATAGGAAACTCTACGAGTTGAATGAGATCAAACTTAAACTGAACAGTTGCTACTCCTGCTTCCTAGAAATTAAGAATTTTCGCTCGTCAGCTCATCTTTTATGGGAAAAAAATATACACTATGAATATAAAAAGATGCCAATACACTGAGAGAAAAGTAGCTTACCGTGCCAATTCACTGCCCGCAAAAGACGCTCAAAGTTGTCGCAACTTTTTTAAGTTGCTGGTGAACTAAAGTTGTGTTAAGACTCTTTCAATGAAGAGCCCGACAGAAAGGTTTTTCAACTCACAGCTAGCAAATATACTGCCTTTTTTGCGCAGTGTACATGTATATTGATATTGATATTGTTTGTGACATTGCTGACTTCACTCGAATGCGCAATTAAATGTGTAATATCTTATTGAAATCGCTCTGATGGCGACCTTGCACGTGGCTTTACACACACACAACCGCACACACACACACACACACACTGATAGAGTATAGCGAATGCAGTATTCCTTGCCATATTGGACACATGTACAGCATTATTATTATATGATATCAAATGGATGGCAGTAAATGTGAATGCGAATGTGACTGTGAATGCGAATGTGACTGTGAATGTGACTGTGACTGTGAATGTTACTGTGAATGTGGAGGTCACGCGCATGACACGACAACCCAGAATTTCACTGAAAAGAAACTGCTTAAGGAGCTGCAACAATGGACAAGAAACTACTTTTTGCCTTTGTTGCCATTGGGCATAAAGACTTTTCAGCATTTCTTAGATATTTTGTTTTTAATATATAAAATAGATGTTCATACATATGTATGTATAAAAGTAGATGTTGGTTTATATTGAGCGTATATTGAATTTACATTTGCTGAGAGCAAGTTTCTGACTCTTTATTTCATATTGTATTGTCTGATAAATAGGTAATCTTTAAAATTTATATATATGAGTAGATATTGGTTGACATTGAGTTTACAGTGAGTTTACATTCAGTTTACAGTGAGCCTACATTTGCTGAGAAAGCTTCTCTATCTTTATTTGTATTGGCTGAGATAGGAAGTAGTTAACAAATTATGTCATCAATTCATTTTCCTTAAAATACAAATTAAATTGGAGTTATAAATTATTTTTCTCTAAATGCTACGAAAGACTTTATTTCATTTGTATTTTAATTACCTATACTACTCTCCTGCTATTGTCTTGAATTAAATTGAATACTCTTTTTCTTCTCCTGATGCCAATCTAGTTGAGTATCGATAACATTACAGCTAAGTATCGATAGTTAACTATTGTGCTATCTTCTCTAATTCCTAGTCTGGCCTACTACAATGTTTAACATTCGTTTGCTTATTGGCTTTTTGAAGTCTCGTCGAAATTCCTTTCCGAATGTGTTGCAAATTAAGTTATACAAGGCAGTTCTTATTTCTCTGATAAAATTCCATTTTTCATTAGCATTCTCTTTTATCTAATTGTCCGTAAAGTTCTCTTGGATTTGGCGCTGTTAGACTATGGTTTTTAGATGGTTCTTTTTCAATTAATTTATTTATAAATTGTAGAATCTCTGCCACTCAAATTTAGTATCTTAACAATACAATACAATAAAGTATAATAAATATTACCTCTTGCTATTTGCAAGAGGACTTAATAGAGTATGGCTTATTTTTCTGCTATAGATTTTCCATCCCATTCATCATTAGCTGTTATGCTCCCAACTGCTCTAACAGCCAGTATATTAGCTAAATCAGCTTGCATTTTGCTTTCTATTTTCATTTTGTCTTCGCCTCCGTTTTTTTTTTTTTTTTTTTTTTTTTTTTTTTTTGTTGGTTATGACTAGCTTCCGTTTAGCTGCCTTTTGCCATATTCTTAGCCATATTGTGGCCATGCAACAATGCGCAGATTAAGTGCATACAAATGAAATGACAAAGCTGCAAATCAATGTATTACGGACCTATTCTATATACTCCTATTCACTTTTATATACACTTCTATAACTAGACGTGAAACAAGGTAAAATAGAAAAATAAAAAAGTGTAGCATAGTTTTGAGCGTATCTTTTATATAGACCGTCAGCTTCAATCATTATATATATAATATATATATATGTATATATCATACAGCTTTCTGTCAGCCATTCGTATAGGCAATCCCATTTTATAGAACTCCCTCATAGGCAATCCCATTTCATAGAACCCCCTCATTGCCCAGGGCATGGCCATTGTCCATTGAGGAGAGAAAATTGTCTAGGTTTAATTTATGCTGCCAACGCTGCCATTGGAAATTCGGAAATGTGCGTTTCGCAAATTGCGAATTGTGAATTTTAACTATTCGTTTGCTTAAATATTTAACTGCATATTGCATATTGAAATGTTGAGCAGATGCTGCTGCAGCTGCCGGAGCTGCCGAGCGACAAGTTTCCCTATATACTTTTATTACTACTGTTGCTCAAGTTGTGTGTGCGAGGGGCGAATTGTGGGAATTTCGAATACTAAGGGCTGCCACTCAAATGGTTGAAGGAGCAGCAGCAGCAGGAGTAGGAGAAGGAGAGGCAGCAGGAGCTGGGGCAGTATTCCATTCTTTCTTCCTTTTTTTTTTTTTTTTTTTGCCTCTTCGTTCGCGGCTCTGATTGTGCATGCAAAGTGTTTGTGTGACAATTGCGCCACATCTTGGGGGCCACTCAAGTTCTACTTTTCAAACCATCATCAGCATCATCGTCATGATTATGATCATGATTATCATTCAGAGCATCGTCATCATCAGCCTGCAACGTGTTACAAATCAACGAAAATGGCTTTGGTAATTGTGTCGACAAAAAAAAAAAAAACGGAGAAAAGGAGAAAAAAGGAAGAAAAAGAAACCAAAAGAAAACGAGCAAAACTTTCAATTCGTCGTCACTTTTTGCATTTTCATTACAAATTTTCTTCTTTATTTTCTTTATTTTTCTTATATATATATATATATATATTTTTTTTTTTTGTATTTTTGTATATTTTTTTTCGTTTTGGCTTTTGTGTGCGCACTCTTGAAATCAGAGGCCGACATTTTGAAACGTTGCCAAAATGTGCGACTACACCTACAGTGAAGCCGCCCCTGCATGACCACAAAATGCGCCGCCTGAGATGGCCTTTTTATTTTTCTGCATACCCTGAAACGGTTTGAAGATGGGCATATTGGCATTGATGATAGTGGGGTCTGTTGTATGTAGAAGATGTAGAATTGTTTAATGATCTTTAATTTTATGGTGTTTATGATTGTATAGAAAGTATAAGAGTCTAAGAGCTACTTTATATTATAAAAGAGTCAAATCTTGGCTGTTTTTTTTTTTTTTTGTCTGTCCATTTCCATGTTTGACTTTCCAAATATATAAACGAGTTTATATCTACGAGCATTAAAATTACAGACTTTAAATTCAATTCAAACAGAGATCTGACTTGTTTAAAAAATTCGATCATATTTTTAATAGCAAACGCTTTAATATCGTTTAAAACTATAATCAAAGTTTTATTAGTTAAGCATATTGCGCATGACTTAAGACTCTAGGTCAACATATGCTGACTTTACTTAACAATATACATTCAATATTACTGTATATACTTTATATATACTATACTATACTATATACTATATTCAAATATTGCTATGCTACTAATTGACCTACTTCTGAATTCTCAAATATTAGAAAAAATACATTTTATGGTATGGCCGCCTGAGTTTCAGGCTTTCATCTCCTTAGCTCTCTGGACATGCTGACTAAAGCTGCCTGACTATTTAATCATCATAAAATCAATAATCGCTTGTCACATATAAGTTGGAATGGAACATGGAATGTATATCAAGGTATTTTACAGTCATGCATTCCGTTCCTTGCTGATTATTGTAGTTTCAAGCATGAGACTCTGAGGCTAAAGGCCTATAGTTCAAAATCGAAAGAAACTTATTTCCTGAAAGTCATATTTCAGTCTACAGGGCATCTCGCAGTTGATCACTCCCACCACTAGTGCAGTCCAACTTGTTTTTTTCTTATGATAAAACTCTCATTGGTTTGCCAAGTATAATTCAAATTTTAATATTTATTAACAGCCAGCAACGTCGTCGTCGTCGTCGTCGTCGTCGTCTCTGTCGCTGTCTCCGTTGTCGTTGTTGTTGTTGTTGTTGTTGTTGTTGTTGTTGTCGTTGTCTCTTTTGGCCTGTTTTCCTATGCAAATCTAATTCAATTTCGTGGCATTTCTCAATGGCCTTTTGATTGCGATTGCGATTGCTTTAGCGTTTGCCACAGGAAGCCTGCTTTTTGGCCATTGCCCACTTTTTGGCCTGATTAATGCCAGCCAAGTACATATATATAGATGAAAAACAATTAAAATGTTGCTGGCAATAGTTGACAGACAGCCGGAGAGACAGCTGGGACAAGTGGGACAGAGGGACAGACGACTTTCAATGCCAATTAGTTTGCTTTCATTCCAGAGAAAAACACACGCGCGATTATTGATTTTCAATCAATGTCCAGGGAAGAACTCTCCTCCTTCTGCTCCTCCTGCTCCTCCTCCACTCTGCTTAATCTATATGTTTTTTATTTTTGATTTTCTTTCCTGTTTGGTTTGTTAGTCTGTTGGTTATTTGTGGCCGGCGGCAATTAAATAATCAAGTCAATCAAAACCATTTAAATGTGCGCTCTCGAACTGGGTTGAGATCCAGCTAGAGTTTCAGCTACAGGTCCAGGCTTCAAGGGAACTCTGTGAATCGCAAGCTAAATACATATCAATTGACGTTTGATTTGAATGAAAGGAGCACACTTAACACTATTACACATCGAATCATTTCATTTTGATTTGAAGCAAAGCTAATTTTGATTTGTTGATTTGAAGGAAACTGAGAAAAATCTTGTAATATAAAAGACTAATGTGGATTTTGGGGGTTTTATACTCATGCTAGCAAAATAATTGTTTTTATAGAGACTTTGGTTTAAATAGTTAGTTTATAGTTTTGGAGCGACATATGACTACACTTCTACTAAAAAACTTCTGAAATGCTCTAAGAAAATTTATTGCTTAGTGTTAGATGCGCCAAAATAACATTTGAAATAGTTTTCGAGGAAAGCAAATTGCATCTGTTCCTTACGCGCAGTTTCAGCATATTAAAGAAGTTTATTTAAAGAGTTTATAAAAGACAATGGAGAAAAGTCTTAAAATATATAAGACAATTTAGAGTAGTCGTATAAGTAAATATATATATAGGTTAGGCTCTTTATTTTATTCTCTAAATGTAAGCATTTAACGCTTAGATAAAAATATAAATAAATAAAGAATAAAATAAAAAAGTCGTATATGTCAGTCTTAAATTTTTATTTTTATTTTTAATTTTATTTTATACAATTTTTCCTCCTAATTATTTTCTCTAAATGTGTTGTAAAAGCATTTAAAGCTTAAATAAATACAATAAAATAAATGAAATTTAAAAATTTTAATTTTTAAATTTTTATTTATTTTTGTTTTTAATTTTATTTTATAATTTATTTTAACCATCATATAAAGTATTATATTTTGAATATAAGATGATTTAGAACATTCTCATATGTTTTATATATATCGTATATATTCAATTATATCTTATATATTATATATATTTTCTCTAAATGTGTTGTAAAACAATTTAACGCTTAAATAAATACAATAAAAATAAATAAAACTTTAAAATTTTAATTTTTTAATTTTAATTTATTTTTATTTTAATTTTATTTTATACTTTACTTTATTTTTTACTTTATTTTAACCATCCAAGTATTATATTTTTATTTTAATATAAGATGATTTAGAATAGTCTCATATGTTTTATATATATCGTATATATTCATATATCTTTTATATATATATATATATATATATATATATATATATATATATATATATATATATATTTATTTATTTATTTACATATTTATGCATTAGACTTTAGAGTTTATATAAAACTAAAACTAACCTAAAGTTGGGCACTGTATACTGAGGCCTTTGGCTTGATATATCGTATATATTCAATTAGTCTTATATATCTTACATCTGCTTTGGCAACATACAGATTTGAATGTCATTAACACGCTATGAATATTTGATTCAAAAAGCGTCAAAGTTATTCAATGATTCATGTCTTATGTATTCATGTATGTGTCTCATAAAGCACATTGTCTTACATTGAGTGCCAGACTTCAATGAAAACCTGATTAACATAAAGATCAAGCTTCAGCACTGCCCTATGCTGAGTTGCCGATGATGTCGAGCTAGTCTGAAAGCCTTCATTACTCTGGCTAAATTATAGTTTAAGATTATAGTTAATTACTCATAAATAGCTTTCACATACCAGACTCACAATTAAAGCTGTTCGATTGCAGAAGAGAAATTTAACAAATTTTCACAAATCTCAGTAAAACTTATTTAAAGAAATAAAAGAAAGCATATTTCAACTTTTCATTAAACACAATTAAAACAATTGCAATTAAAACTAAGCACCAACTAATCTTAATTATCTTTGGTTAACTGCTCAAACTGCCCTCGCCAACTCTTCATTTACATAAGCGCATCTCTAGTTCAACTTGCATTTGCCGCCTGCTGCTGCAAGGTGCACGGTGCAGCTGTCATATATTCAAAGCGTTTGCCTTTGTGCAACAAATTGTGGCAAGTTTAATTAAACTACGAAATGGGCTGCGCTTACTGCCGCTGACATTGATGGACGCCACAAAGTTGGCATATCCTTTTGGCCAAGTGATTGGGCCAAGCTTTCGCCTCTGCTGTGCAGCTGGCAGCCAATTAAACTCGAATCAAGCAGAAAGCTGAGAAAAATAGCGAAAGGAGTGTAAAGTAGAGTTGTGCTTAACTGTAAATAAGTGAACATTATCTTGAGCCAAACTATGCCTATGCTCTTTTCTGTGCCACGTTTATTGAAGGGGGCGTGGTGGGCGGCTCACTACTATACAGAATGCCAGCTGTCAGCTCATTGGGAATACAAGTGCGAGTGCGAGTGTGGAATTTGTGATGAGGCCTCGTCTCCTGTCTCTCAGCTATCGTCTCTCGCCTCTTGTCTCACCTCTGTCGCTTCTCGTTTCTCGTCTCTTGTCTCTTGTCTCACCTCTCACGTCGCACGTCTCTTGGCTTTGGCAACATCATCGGCAACAGCTTTCAGCTTTCAACTACAGCTTCTCGCGGCCTGTTGATGTGTGTTGTCGTTGCTATATCTTTGCCTCTCCCCCCCTCTCTCTCTCTCTCTCTCTCTCTCTCTCTCTCTCTCTGTGTATCGCCTTCTCTTTCTCTTCCTCTGTTGTCAAGTGGTAGGTGCACATGCTCCTGCTTTTTGCTGCTACACACATATGTATGCATATGCAACTTGGCGCATGTCATGAGTGCCTGTCAAGTGGGCCTCAGTTTCAGTTTTCAGTTTACAGTTTTCAAGCAAACATCTTCTACATCCTCAGCTCCTACCTCCTACCTCCTGCGTGTCCTTTTTTTCGGTTTGCCTCGCTTGTGCGTTATGGCCCCTCTATTATTGCTATAGATTTGTTTTTTTGTTCTTTTTATGCTCGGTCGGAAAGTGAAAGGGGGGTATATTCGTTTAGCAGAAACTGTTTTTTTTTTTCTTTTCTTACCAGACAGTTTTATTTTGCGTATAGTTTTACATTCCTTGGAACTTTAAGCACTGGTGTTTAGTTCATATTGCCTGGTATATCCTCTTCTAGCTAAAGTGTTAAAAGTTTTTGTATTGTATTGAAGGTATGGCAAAAGATAACTGATAAAATAAAAACATGTATACTCCATTGTTTTAATGGTTTTACTGTAACAAATTAAAATACTTTGTTCTCTTAGGCATAACTTTAATAGTTAATCTTTCAGTTGATTTTAGATTTGCCAATATATTTTAATTAAATAAATAAGTTACATGAAATTTGACAGCTGTGTAGCTTGTTTTAGTTTAGGAGGTTAATAACGATAACTTTTACTAGGTAAACACTATTATATTATCGTTTTATTGAAATGAAATACTTGAAATTTGATATCTATATACTCAGGATTAGGCTTTTCTTAGGAAAATATTGTGTTACATCCCCTCTGTGTGGCAATAAGGAATTTACTTTAGAATTTACCAAGGAGAGTCTATATACTATAATATATATTTGTCTTTATAGATTGTTGTGTGCCAGGAAACTATATATATATATATATATATATATATATATATATATATATATATATATATATATATATATATATATATATATATATATATATATAATTTTTTTGTTAAGGCTATAGCCATTTTCCTATAATAAGGTCCTATAAGGACTATATGAATAATTTAACAAATTTTGCAACTAAATGACTGTGGATTTTTCAATTGATTTGCCAAAAAAAGGCTCGCAAGACTAACTCTTTTAGGCATGTATGGCATATGCATATATATAGTATAGATTATATAGTAATATTTGTTAAAATTTCTTTTAGAACTGGAAATTCTCATATTGTGGCAATTTAACTTCTCTTTAAATAGATCCAAAAGTAATTAAAAAAACTTCGATAACAAGTTTATTTGCATTTGTTGATTTGGAACAGCGAACGAGCATTATGCAGTCGACTAAGCACGTCTGCTCTGAGTTTCACGTTGCAAAAGGAAGCCAAATGCGGCCAACTAGAAACTAGAGAGAAGAAAAAAACTTTTCAACAAATGGCAAACAACATTGAGTGGCTTTATTATTACAGATGTATGATATATGTGTGCATATATATATATATATATATATATATATATATAAATTTTATATATATGTATATGCATGTATTGGTATATGCATTGCATTGGTCATTTGTTGCAAACGCTTTTTTGAAATTCAATTAAAAGCCGTTGCTTTGTTGCATTTAATTCAGATTTTATAGAGCTTCCAGTTCGAGTTGCATGCGTGTGTGTGTTGGACTGTGTGTGCGTGTGTGTGTGTGTGCGTGTGTGTGTGTGTGTGTAGAGTGTTTATTTGTGTCAAGGATGTGCACACAAAATCAATTATTTTGTAAGCAGGCAAAACGCACACAGCACAGTGGCAAGTGGCAAGTGGCAAATGCAACAGCAGCAACAGCAACAGCAACAGCAGCAACAGCAACAGCAACAGCAACAGCAACAGCAACTGCTGTCATGTGCAATATGATTACATCATTTTCACTGCCAACACACAGAGAGGTAGAGAGAGAGAAGTAGAGAGTGTCAGAGAGAGAGAGAGAGAGAGAGTGAGTGAGTGAGTGAGTGAGTGAGTGAGAGACGCAGCTCAATAGCAAAATACCAAATGGCAGACAGACAAGCCAAATTGCAGTTGAATGCGAGTGCTGTCATAAGTTTCCGCTCTGCTTTTGACGAAGCAGCAGCAGCAGGAGCAGCAGGAGCAGCAGCAGCAGCAGCAGGGACAGCAGCAGGAACAGCAGCAGGACAAGAGCTGGACAAGATTTACTTCTGGTTGAAATCGTTGAAACTTGTGGCCGCCGGGGAGATTTTGGACAGGCAGCAATAATACAGATTGAATGCGCCGCTGCCGCTAGCAGCAGCAGCAGGAACAACAACAGGAACACCCACACACACACACACACACACACACACACATACACATACATATACACTCAGTTATTGACATTTCCGTTGTGCTCTTGCCATGATATAAAATAAAGTGCCTTGGCTGTAGTTGGGCGTTTTGGGCCATAAGAAATTCATAGGCCATATCGACTGCGCTGTCAATGCGATGCCGATGGAGACAATTTATTTGTGCTTGTGCAACATTGATTAACATGAAATTAAATTAAGCAACAAATATGAAATACACACAAACACACAGAGAGCGAAAGCGAGCGAATGAAATTGAACCACACAAATTTGATCAAATTGTCTTGCAGAGACTTTGTTCCAAATTTAAATGACATGAAAACTCGAGTCAATGAAGTCTGCAAAATCATTTTCTAACATAAATCAATTATAATGGCATAGCAAATGATGCATAATGCATAGGCTGTTATTTATTAGTCAACATGTTTCGAGTTTTATCTTTCAAATATTTGCATAAATTACAATGCAAGTTTTGGGCTGTGATGGAGTAAGAAAAACTAGTTGCTAATATAAATCAATTTAATTTAAAATAAATGAGAAATGATTTCGCTGTAAATAGAACTTGCCCCAGGCACCTCTAATTCATTTGAAAATCCAGAATATGTTTGATATATGGTTGAACTCTGGAAATTTTATGATATAGATCAATAAGTATAGCAAATTAATATAATGAAGTAAATGAAGAGTTTACACTGTGATAAAAATCGATTTTTATAATAGATACTGAACAATGAATAATGAGTAATGAATAATGAGTAATGAGTAATGAGTAGTGATTAATGAATAATGAGTAATGAGTAATAAGTAACGAGAAATGAGAAATGAGTAATGAATAATTAGTAATGAGTAATGAGTAGTGATTAAAGAATAATGAGTAATGAGTAATAAGTAACGAGAAATGAGAAATGAGTAATGAGCAATGAATAATGAGAAATGATTAATGAGTAATAAGTAATGAGAAATGATAAATAAATAATGAGTAATAAGTAATAAGTAATGAGAAATGATAAATAAATAATGAGTAATGAGTAATAAGTAATGAGAAATGATAAATAAGTAATGAGCACTGAATAATAAGCAATGAGTAATGAGTACTGAGCTATCAGTAATAAATAATAAATAATAAGTACTGAATAAGGAATAAATTAAAACTAAATTTGATTATTTAATTATGAATAAGAATAATGACTCACACATAATGCATATTGATTAATGAATAATGAATAATGTATGATCAACAATGCGCAATGAACAACTAAAATGATCAATAAATAATGAATAGTAAACAATAAACAATGATAATTTATTAAGAAACTCAACCTCAGTCAGAACAGTTGTAGAACAGTTCTACAACTATTTTCCCTTCTTCAAATAATGCTCCTATATTAATCAATAATAGTGAATAATGCATAATCAGGTGTAAATTGAAGTTTCTTCTTACAACTACCTCAACTCTCTTCCTTGAATGGCTTTTGTCCTACACTACAAAAAAAAAACTTGAAGCAACTTGAGTGAAAGTTTTCGAAAGCATGTGAACTATGATGAAAGTGGTTGAAGAAACTTTAAGCCTGATATAAATCAATTATAATGGATAAACCATAATGAATAATCGCCTGTAAACAGGAGTTATTAATTAGCGCCAGCGTTGCAGAGTTTCATTTTGCACAAGTTTTCGCACTCTTCCACTTGAATATCCGCATAAACCGTCTGCACATTAGCTACACGAAGTTCAATTAGTTTGCAGCCTAATTAGCTGGGATTAGTAGGCGCTTTGCAACGTGTCGTGTCGCCAGGAATTATCAGCCCTCTCTCTCTCTTTCTCTCTAGCTCTCTCTCTGTTGGTCTCTCTCTCTTTCTGTCTGTTCGAACTTTTGCTGCGGTTCAGAGCCGTTAATTACCGACAATTTGCTCGAGCTTTAGCCAGAGTCAACTTTCCTTGGCTTGGATGCAAATGGCATTTGGCTGATTGTTTGCCACCATTTGTGGCATGTGTATTGCATGCATTGATTAAGACATCTCGGATTGTGCCACAAAAGAACGCACGCTAAACAATTACATTAAATAGAGCGGCGAGCCGAAGTCCAGTCCAGTCCAGCATGGCTATGGCCATTGGCCATGCCCATTTGTCGAACGCCCACCCATAGCAGTTAATGCAATTATATGCGTGGGCGTAGTCTAGCTTAGCTTTGGCTAGGACCAGTAGGAGGAGGAGGAGGAGGAGAAGCAGCAGGAACAGGAGCAGTAGGAGGAGCAGCAGCTCGGCACGTAAATTGCCGTGGGACCAGCTTAAGTGGAGCGCCATTCACTCTGCTTTGCCCACATTTCCCAAGCTTTACTGTAGGCGGAGCTGGAACTAAAGCCACATTCGTTTGCCGTTGGGTTGCCTTTCGCTTTCTCTCTCTTCTCCTCTCTCTGTCTCTCTTTCTGTGTATGTGGCCTCTGCGCTCAGCGTAAATTATTCAATGAGCATTGTTGAAAAGTTGCAAATGAAATTCAGTTGAAGAATTTCATTACGAGTTTAACGGCAGAAAAAAAAAAGTAGAACAAATGGGGAATTGCAGCGAGTTGCGAGCGATGAGCGACGAATTACGAATGGGTAGCATAGCAAATGGAATCTGGTCACGATTTGTTGGACCTGAAAGCGATAGGTTGAGCGAGGTTTAAAGAATAGAGGAGGAAAGTGGGAAAGGGTAAAGAGTGAAGAGGGAGAAAGCGACGAGTTGAGAGAGAATGAGGAGTAGAAGAGAGGGATGAGAAGAGACTAAGGGACGAGTACAGACAGACAAGGAGAGAGAGAGAGAGGCAGAGATAGAGACAGTGGCGAGTAGAGAGTAACGAGTGGAGAATGACGAGTAGTCAATGACAAGGTATAAAGAGAGAGGGAGAGAGTAAAAAAGAATTGACGAGTGGAATCGGACGAGTAGCCAGGGACGATTAGAAAGTGGAGTTGGTGATGTTGGGAGAAAATGACGAGTAAGGAAAACCTACATAATAACGAGTGCTGTCAATTAATCGAGGAAGTAAGAACAAAACTGCAAGTAAAGAGTGAATGAGAGTAAGGCAGTGACTCGTAGCGAATAATGAAGTCTGGGGTAAGGATAGACAGTTGACAGTAACAAGTAACGAGTAGAAGGTGATTCGAAAAAAGTAGTAAGAGCAGAGAAATCAGTGCAAAGTGATCACAGGGATAGTAATAAATAAGGTGTAAACACAACGAGTAACGAGTAAGATTTATAAACGAGTAAGTGTAATATTCATGTAGCAAGTGCCAAGTAACGAGTAACTTATAACGAGTATAAATTAAAGCAAGTCAAATTTAAACAAGCTAACGCGTAAATAAAATAAATCCCCGACTTCGTAGGCCTTCACTTAATCAAATCAAACGAGTGATGAGTGACGAGTGCGTAAATTGCACTTGAAACGTGGCCGACGACTCGCTGTCGCTGTTGCTGTCGCTGTCGCTATCGCCATCGCTGTCTAAAATAATAACGGGGCTTGCTTTACGCGTGAACCGCATAGCTGTCCACAACTGTTTACAACTCATTTCATAAAATGAATGCCATTGTGTGCGTGTGTGTGTGTGCGTGTGTGCGTGTGTGCGTGTGACTGTGTTGTCATTAGGCAGAGCTACAAATAGACTCCTCGTGCATATGCAAAGGCAAAGCGACGGCTCTGCCTGCCGGCAAATGTTTGACAAATTAATGTTGATAAAATTGCTTTTATTATTATTATTATTGTGTTATTGTTATTATTCGTCCTGTTGTTGTTGTTGTTGCTATTGTCAGGAGCTGTCCAAGCGAGCCTTTCAATTTGCTGCCCATGAGTTGAACAAACAAATGCGATGGAGTATCATTCACGTTGATGGACAGGTGCGCATTGCCACATGGCACGCCCACACACATACACGTCTACACAGACACCCACCCACCCACACACACACACACACACACATACACACACACTCACTCACTGGGTGGCATTGCCTAAATTCCATGCCTCGATATTTTTTGGGGCGCGGCTTCTTTTTTGGCATTTGTTGTTTGCCCGCTAATGGGGGGCTTACGACCATATAGATTGATATATGCATAAATAATGAATGATAAATACACGCGCTGTTTAAATATGATTAAAATAATGCGCCTCCCCCACAAATATGCCACTCAGCCCAGCTATACGCACCTCACTCCAACCTCCTCCCTCCATCCTCCTTCTCCCTCTCCCTCCTCCTCTCTCTATCCACATAATGAAAAAACATTTCGCTTTATGCATATTTTTGATGGATTGCCTTTGATAGAGAGACGGCTCGGCTCTATAACATAAATGCTGCATTATTGCTTTAGCTCTTGGCTCGTGTTTGGGCATAACAATGGAAACATATGCGACCACTCTAGCTATCCTCGCCCTCTCGCTCAGCCTCGCCACGCGGCCAGTGTTGTGTAGCGTTGCATAAAATTGTTTGGTTATAGTTCAACTTTCCGCTTGATATCAAGTTTTGTCAAGTGTGGAGCATGTTCTATGGGATTTGTGTACTAAAAGCTGAAAACACATAAGCCACTCCTGCTCTGTCTCTCTGTTTCTGTTTTCCAGTTTATATATAGGAATACTGTATATGTATATATAGAATTCAGTTGCATATTTGATATACCTACACAGAGAGTGTAAAAGGTGACAAATTCTTTAATCATACACTCTGATTTCTCTAAATCTAGTTTGATGAGAAGAAATGGAAGCTATATATACTTCTATATACGTTAATGTTGTAAAAGGTACTTAATCTTGTAAGATTTTTGAAACCAATTCTTTCATTCTCTCTATTCTCTTTCTCTCTCATGTACCTCTCACTCTTTTTATCTCTCCCTCCGTTCTCTCTTCTATCTTATCTCTCCTCTTTCAGTAGTGATACATCTCTCTCGCTCTCACGCTTATCTGTTAGCTTTACCTCTCTCTATTTTCACGTATCTCCTGTCTCTTTCTGTTTTTCTCTATCCTCTCTCTCTCATCTATCTCTCTCTTCCCTCTCTGTTCTATCTCTGTCTCTCTGTATTCTCTCTATTTCTTTCTCTCTCTCTAGCTATTTTTCTCTTTCTCTCTCCCTATCTCTTTCTCTTTCTATCGAATTCCCTCGCTCTTTCTCACACTGTTTTGTTCTCTCTCTTTTATTTTGTTCTCCCAATTTACTCTTCTTTCTTCTTTTTTCTCCCTCTTCCACTTCTTCTCCCTCTCGTACGCCCTATCTCTCTTTACCCCTCTTTCTTTCTTGTCCATCCTATCAATTTCACCTCTATTTCATATTCCAACTTTAAAGATCCAAATTCGTCATCCAAAATATTCCGTTTAGTGAATGACAAATATATATATATGTTTGTTTTTTTTTTTCACTTTGACTTCTGTTTCATCGTTGCCGTCGTCGCTTGGCACATTCGACAATTACATCAGGTGCTGTGCGTGTGGCGGAAACATTGAAATGATTTGTCCCATTTGGTGGTTTTTACAACACCTTTGGGAGCACTCGCTGAATTATGCATGCAGCTCGGTAATTGTCCGGGCCAGGCGTTTCGTAACGTTTCGTGATTTGTCCTTAACGCACGCTAATTTGACGGCACAAACAGAACAGAGCAGAGCAGAGCAGAGCAGAGCAGAGAACAGACGCGAGAGGTGGAGACAACACAGAGGTGATTCGCGTTGCCAGACAGCATAATAGCGCTTACCTGTGTTGTAAAATGCCCAATGACACGAGCTGAAACTAACACGCGAATCGTCCTGGCAGCTGTAATTTGAATTAATTTATGAGTGATAAAGTGCGAGCAGTTGATTGTTGAACAGAGAGAAAGAGAGAGAGAGAGAGAGAGAGAGAGAGAGAGAGAGAGAGAGAGAGAGAGAGAGAGAGAGAGAGAGAGAGAGAGAGAGAGAGAGAGAGAAGGGGAGATGTAAGAGTAGAATTTAAGCTGAGACAAAGAGTTTTTGAGCTTTATTTTAAAAAGGAGTAAGCTTTAGGCTTTAGATTTAACGATAAAACAGATAATATATGGTGTAACATAAATATTGCTGAAAAGCTTTTGATTTGCAAGACTTAACTGGTATTAATTAGCTTAAAGCTTGAATTTGCTTTTAAAGTCAATATGTTTTATAAAATAGTTATGTTAGATTGACAGCTTTAATTTAACTGAAAAAGTGTAAAGCTTTAATGTGCTTTTTAAGCTTATATGTTTTATAACATAGTTATGTTTGATCATGACCTTTAAATTACATTAATTAGCTTTAAGCTGTAAGGTGCTTTAATATAAAATAATATTAATATATTCTTAGAGACAGTCAAAGTTAAAGAGAATACTGATATATGAAAAAGCGGATATGAAGTTTAAATTAATAGTTCTCTTAGAATGTGCTCGTTGCGTTAAGCTTATTTATTTATATATTTTTCATCAGCTCACATTTTTAACTAGAAATTTTCCATTGCAGAAGCAAATTAAAATTTTATTTTAATTTTTATTCTATTTTATATCATTATTAATTATTCAAAATGGAATCCGTTTTGTCTATTGAATATTTAAAATATCAAAAGGAATTTTATAGTGCGCCTAATTCGTGGTACTTGCAACTCATGTCATTTAATGTAAACAGACATTTTGTTGCGTAACAAATTGCTGTTGTTGTTGTTGTAGTTGTTGTCTTTATGAATGCAGCTGCAGCTAAATGCAATGCGAATTGGCAGCTGAAAATGACCGCGTAACATGGAAACTAAACAAAAGTGAGGCTAAGTAGGGATGGTGGGCATGAGATGTGGAAGGACGGTGTTAGAGGGATATAGAGGAGAAGATAGGGAACGCGATAGAGAGTGGGGTACAGAGGGAGGTGGAGGAGGAGTATAGAGGAAGGTTTAGGATAGGTGGAGGAGAAGATAGGGAAAGAGGCAAGAAGCGGGATATAGAGGAGAGGATACAGAGAAGGATAGAGAGAGTGAGAGAAAGAGGGAGAGAGAGAGAGTGAGAGATAGAGATAGAGAGAGAGGTGTAGAGGCAAGCATAGTGCCTGATATAGAAGGGAGCTGCAGAGGGAGGCTTAGAGACAGACAGAGAGAGAGAGAGAGGTATAGAGAACAGTATAGAAGAGTGAGGTACAGAAAGAGAGAGAGAGAGATAGAGGTATAGGGGGGCTTCAGAGGGCACTGTAACAAGAGGTTTAACAAGACATGGGGCCATGTTTATGATTTTGACAACAAAAGCAAGCGGCAACGGGCAACAAAATCAAGGTGAAATCTTTGTTGTTATTGTTATTGTTGTTGTTGTCGTTGCGATTGCAGGGTATGTAAATGTGTGCCAGTGTGTGAGTGTGTGAGTGTGTGAGTGTGGGTGTTGCCTGTGCATATCGCGGCCCGTCAAGTGACAAACAATTAAACGCAGGCCTTATGCAAAGTTCGTGCCCCTTCCACAAGCGAATACAGAATCCAAGCGCGGTTCGCTATAACAGTCTGTCTCCCTTGTGGCTACGAGTGTGTCTCTGTATGCGTGTGTGTGTGTGTGTGTGTGTTGGCTGTCACTTTTTTACGCTTTTGCCAGGCAAACACACTCACACACACACACACATTTGCACACTCGCTGGCATTGCATTTGGAAATTTGAGTGCTGCTTGCGACATATTTCTCGCTGCTGTTGTTGACATGGCTGCTGTTGTTGTTATTGTTGTTGTTGTTGTTGTTTGGCACTTGCATTTTTCTTGCACCATTGTTGACAAGCGTTGAAATTTGACACACACACACACACACACACTCGCATGCATATAGGGCTCTGTGTGTGTGCATTGTTTGAATTGCCTGTCGAGGTTAAGCTGTAACATTTAAAGTGTTGTCGGTTCCGTTGCCGTAGTTGTAGTTGTTGTTGTTGTAGTTGTTGTTGTTGTTGTTGTTGTTGTTGTTGCTGTTGCTGCTGCTGCTGTTGGTGTTTAGCTCAAGTGCACTTTTGGTCGCTTCCTCTTTGGCCTCTAACAGCGCTGCTAGTCCATGTTTTGGATAGAGTTTTTTCCTGTTTTTATTCGCTGCGCTCTCCTCTCTCTCTCTCTCTGTCTCTGCCCACCCTCCCACTCTATCTCTTTCTTTTAGCACATTTTAATTGTTTTGCCAAATATTTGCGCACACTCTGCCAACAGCTGTAAATTAACTGAAATTTAACACACGAAAAAAGTTGTAGAAAAAAAAGATGTTTGAATGAATTGTTTGCCATATGAAAAGAGGTTTTATGAAGTAACTGAAGGTTATATGTTATGATCTCTGTGCTAGATACTTTAACTAGTTGCCTAGGCTGGTCAAGAGCTGCTGTCTAGGATAATAAATAATTAAATAATGTTGAAACTAGTTGCGAATTCTAAAGAAGCAAACAAAAACAAGCAAAGACTCAACTTATTAGCGACTTTCTTCATATAAAGCTAGCGATTCACATTGCCGGCTTTACATTTTTACCTTCATAAGTTGCAGCTAACATAAATTAACATAATTTGAGGAAAATCTGCGGTTGCAAGCCGTTCCATGCAATTGCAAATGCATTTTGCAGTGCAGAGAGAGAGAAAAACTCTCGGGCAAACGGCAAACATTTAGAGACAATTATGCTAATGTCCGTTGATGCTTGTCACTTGCCAGCTTTGTCAGTTGCAAACAGTTGGCAAGAGCAACAATTGAAGATCCAACATGCCGCATGCCGCATGCCACATGCCACATGCCACATTACTCATGCGACCCGTTGAGCCGTTCGAGCAAAAAGAAAAAACGACATATAGGCAAACAGAGAGAGAGAGAGAGGGAGAGGAAGATGAAGCAAGCTAGAGTGAAATGAAATTCGAAAATGTTTGGCATGAAATATTCATCATCGTAGCTGTGGATAATTGAAATTGCAACAGCTGCAACAAAGACTCCTGCCCCAGCCACGTGGCCAAAAGCTAAAACATTCATGTGTATTTTCTGTGGACAGATAGATAGATAGGCTCAGCAATCATTTGCCTCTCTCTCTCTCTCTCTCTCTCTCTGTCTCTCTCTCTCTCTCTCTCTCTCTGTCTCTCTCTTTCTCTGTCCCTTTCTCATTCGACATCTCGCTGGCTGTGTGACTGACAGGCAAGCTTAAGCACTTGATTGCTGCAACAACAAGTTGCCTTCGCCTCCCCCGTTCAGATCAAACAGCAAAGTGCAAAAGGAAAACTTATGCTTGAAATGCCGCAGATTAAATACTCTTCTAGTCCAGAAGGCAACAGCTGCTCTACTCTTACAGACTCTAGCTGTCCACTTTGTGCTCGTGCTGTTGCATAATTCCGCTGGCTGGCAGCCAGGCTGAGACTTGACTGTGGAAGGCTTCGGTTAGTTACTTGGGAGGAGAGACAAAAGTATATGGCAGATTGGGTTATGTAAATGTAATCAATATTTATTGCAAGTGTATATTATATAAATGACAAGTATACGTATTTAGAAGATTGAGAAGATTCCATATCTATATCGTACAGAGTTGCTACAAATTAAACTATACTTCAAATTAATTCATTATACTACAGCTGAATCTACTTTACACAATTTGCAGACATAGAATCAGGAGAGACAAAGGAAGCCATAACAAATGTTACGGCTATCTATATATATGCCCATAAATAGATATGCAGAGCCTGCCTTATAAATCTGTATATACATATATATATATATTTATTACCATATTGATTGTAGTTACTATACTTGGTATCAGTTGTATATATATTTAGGTGTAGTTACCTTTAATGCTTGAAGTATTTCAATATTTATTCCATATGCCGTTACTTATAGTACGATATACAGTCAAAAGTATAAAACTTCGATTCTATGTAGATGTAAATATATGATCTAGAATATATTCATTAATATTTCTGTTTTATCTACTTATATTGTACGGCAATATAGATTGATAGGTGTATAGATGACAGATAGGTAAATAAAACAATTATATAGATGGATAGACAGACATTAAAAATAAAAGCTATTTAATGTCTCTTCTATAGATAGATAGATCAATAGGTATATAGATAAATGTAGATAGCTAAATAGATATATAGATAGATACATGCATATATAGAATGACAGATTGATAGATAAATCTATATATCCATGTCTATATATCCATATTTCTAAACATATATATATATATATATATATATATATATATATATATATATACAGAGTTGTCCATATTCCACGAACCCATCTGAGTTTGCCCATTTTCATTTTTAATCAATTTTCATTTTTTTAATCATGCCTAAAGGCCCTTGTTGCTCTGGCCTTAAATCAATTGTTAATTAGAATTCATTCTATTAACAATTAAAAAAAATAAATAAATAAATAATTTTTTTAATCAATGAAAAACACAATTTTGTAATTCTGACGATAATAATCGTTATATTTGGCTCAGATAGATTTGAATGTGATATCTCAATATAAAAAAATGTGTTTCTTGTTATTAAATATATATATACATATATATATAAATATATAAAAATATAGAAATAGATAAATAGATTGATATACAGAAAGATAGATATCAAGATAGATAGTTAAAGGTAACTAAGTATAGAGTAAGGACTCTCTACAAGTACCTTTCTACATTTATAATAGATCAACCTTATAGGCTCGCAGCTCTTAAACGTTTCGCAACAAAAATTGAAATACGCTCTGCAAAGGCATAGAAATTAGGCCTTAGACAATGCCCTCGCATAATGGAGTGTATGCATTATGTCTAATAGCAGTCTCTCTCTCTCTCTCTCTCGCTCTCTCTCTCTCTCTTTCGCTCTTTGACTGACACTCAGCTAGTTAAATGTGGTGCAGTGAGGCCTTTGTCTGCAACTGGCTCTGCTTGGCTCTGCCCAGTGCACAATTCGCTGCAAAGAGCTGTCTAATAAGCCTTCGCTCAGACAATGAGCTGGCAGCTGGGCTTGAATTGGATGGCGTGGGCATGGCCGCTGGCCGCTTTTGACCCGGGACCAAAAATGTCCTGGACAGGCGTGTTGATGAGGCTGAGCGAGACAGACAGGCAGGCCAGTCAGGAGAATAAGTCAGTCAAGTCAGGTCAGGCCAAGCTCGTCAGCTCGCATTAGTTAATTTGCTTAATTTTTAATTTACTTGGCTTTTATTGGACTCGCGACTTGATCAGCGTCTCTGGCATCGACTTTTATAATTAAAAGTTATTATTTTATGAAGAATTTTGCTTAGCATTTGGCCTGCAGGTGGAAAGCTTCACAACAATTCAGCATAATTAAGTGTTGGCCAGTTCGAAGTTCATTTGGCTAGCAGAAATCCCATTTCCTCTTTAAACCTTCAACAAATGCAAACTTTATATATACCAGCATAAAAAAAAAAAAAAACGAAGGGAGAAAAAGAAGAAAACCTCATCAAAGTTTTAACAAAAACTTTGCATTTTCAAAACTGTTTGAACAGCCATCGCGAACTAATCAGCGCGCAGCTATGCCAAAGGGCAGGTCAAAGGGGTGGCTAAGGGCTGGGGCTGGGGGTTGCTCTTTGGATTATGGGCTGGTGGGGGCTGCACACCCTTTTTACAAATTGTAATGTCAGTTCATTCTGTAATTTCTTATTTCGCTGTTGCGCATTCAAGAATTTATCTTGTTGCTGTCTTCTTGTATTGTGTCCGTTTAAGCTGCCAACCCCCTAGCACCCCACCCCTCCCACAAACAACAAAAAGCAAAAGCGAAAAAAAAAACAAACCCTGAACAGGCGAGCGAGTGGGTCGCATTGTTGTGCACTGGGCCGCAGCTGGTCTGCCATTAAATCAACAATGGCGCCGTGTACACGTGCTTCCCTGTCTCTATCCTCTGTACGAGTGTGTGTGTGTGTGTGTGTGTGTGTGTGTGTTGTATACCCTGTATTTCATTTGGCAATGCATAGCTTCGCTGCTAGCGGGTCTAAATTTTATAAAATCTATGCTTAGACAAATTGGGAATAGAAAATATTTGTTGATATTGAAATTGAATTTTAGGTGGTTGCGCCTGGGGTTTGTTGGGGTTGGGGTGTACATAGGCCTCCCAGGTTGGATTGTTGTTTAAGGGGTGTTCATATAAATATAACATTATTTCTGGTTACAGAAGGATGGTTACTTAAGGAACTGAAGATCTTTTCTTGATTTATTCTAAATTGAGAATTTGAAAAAATAATTAGTTGAAAATTGTATTTTTACTTTGGGTAAAGGGTTTAATTCTGTGGAGCTTAAAGCACTAGTGTGATTATTATTAAGAATTAGAAGGAAAATTTATTATATTAACATGTGGAACACAAGGTAGTTCAAGTTTAAGGTGCTCATAAATAAATTTATAAAATTTTGTATTTTTAAAAATTTCTATAAGATATAAATCTTAAATATTTTGTGTTATTTTTGATTAAAAGTATTTTAACAGCTGTCTATGTTACAATTCTTGTTACGACAGACCAACGACTTTTATTTAACATTCTTATCCAACAACTTCTATATCGAATATAAATTCTATCACCTTCATTTCCCATGCCGTATTATTTGAGCATACGGCAAAAGTGTTTTTAAATGTCCCTATACTCCTTCGTTTTGACCTTGAGTTCGTAAATTCCAAGCTAATGATGGAACAAACATAGTTTTATCTTTTTTTCTTCATTTTAGTTCGTTAACATATTTTCTACGAGTAAATTATTTTCTACTAAACCTTTTTCAACTCTATCCAGTTTTATTTTGAGTTTGATTCGAATCTAACTCTGAACTAGTTATTTTTGTTTTATTAAGAATCTAGTTCTTTATACCATGTGCTTTGCTTATTTTAAACTTACTCATTTATATATTTTACTATACTATATTTATAAATTTTCTAATTTTTTAAATATAATTTTTTTATTTTTTTTTTTATAAATATTTTTATTGCTCACAAAGTTTATATATGTAAATGTATAAAAATCTAATGTATAAGATCTAATCCCTAAGATTAAAATTACAAATTTCTTAATTCTGCTTGTTTTATGGTTTATGTGCTCACAGAACTTGACTAAAGACTTAGTATTTATTTGGTTATAAATATAATATATTTTATATGGAATATTTTATTTAATATTTGGTATGCTGATTAAGTTTTGTTTATTTATAATTTTATGTTTTAATTTAATTAAGAAATATTTTTAAAAAATAATTTTTAATAATTCATTTATTTATAATCTATAAAACTCTAGCTTTTCTTTAGCTTAAGGCGCATCTGTTAGTCTTTAAATGCACTCGCTCAACTTTTTACTATTGAGTGCTGTGTGTTATTATTCATTGTCTGATTTTTTCATTTCACATTTGTATTTGTCTCTAACCTGAATTGCAAACACACACATGTATAATATATATATATATTTATATATACTATATATAGGTATATAGAGTAAACTTTGCTGTAGACTGTTTTCAACTTATTGTTATTGTCGAGGGATAAAACAGTTCTCTGGGCTCAGGCAATTGAGTTTTTATGCGTCGTTGATTGCTGCACATTTCATTCTCTCTCTCTGTCTCTGTCTCTGTCTCGCCTTCTCTTTCACATCCACTTGCAGTGTGACATGCAATATTAATGTTCCCCATAATGCAATTTGCACATTGTCCTTTACTCTATTTGTTTCGAGCATTTCTTTTGGGTATTTGTTACTAATATGCTTCTTAGCTATTTGTTCTTTTCAGTTTCTTTCTGTTTCTTTGATAGGTTTTTGATTCCTTGGGTTTTCGTGGCTCATGTTTCTATGACTAAAATGGTTCTGGTTCCAGTTTAACGGCTAGTTCTTTAAATGCTTGGTCTTAATTTTTGCTTTGGATAAATTTTTTCTTTTATCGGCTAGCTTTTAAGAGTACAAGAGTTAGCAAAAGATTGTGACTGGTTCCTGTTCTAGATGTTTAGCTTTGGAGGCGTGATCTGATACTTTTTAGATTAACTTTTTCAATTTCAATTTCAATTTTGTTTTAGTTTTCTGATTTCACTTTTATTGTCTTTTTTTAATATTTAATTAACTAATTTATTTTTATTTTTTAATTTATTTTTTTAACAGATTTTCTTTCTTACTTTAATGAGTTGTTCTATGACTGATTTATTTTTTCTTCAATTCTTCAACTGTATTTTTATTTAAAAATTTGTTTTCTCATTTTTTAGAACTAGTTCCATTTTTATTTAATTGTATAGAGTGCTTCTTTAGATGTTCTAACTACTTATTATCTGTTACATATTCTACCCTAGTTCTCTAGTTCTAGTTCCGAACCAGTTTTTCTTTACATAGTTTCCAGTTCTTTATGTGAGTCTCCTGCTGCTGATTTATTTATATTTCAGCTTGCAGCTTTCGGCTTTGGTTTACTTCGATTTCGATTTCAATTTCCCTTTCCTGATTTCATTTGTTGCGATTTCCGTTGATTTTATTTCTGCTTATTTATTTTAATCTTTTTTTGAATCTATTTATATAGCGCGCCTTTAATTTTAATGGGCCGCACATGTAAAGGCTATAAACGGTTTCGGTTTTGGCCAACAGTCGCATTGGCTGTGCATTGATACGGGCGACGCCATAAACTGCGCTACGATTATTCTCGCTTTTTGTTGTTGTTGTAGTTGTAGTTGTAGTTGTTGCTGCTGCCAGTGCTTGACGAGGCATGTGGCAGGAGAGGGCAAGCAAAAAAAAAAAAAAAAAAGAAAGAAAAATTCCAACGAAGTGCGGTCATTTTAATAACGAAAAACATCAGCTCTTTATGCACTCATTGCCATTGTTGTTGTTGTTGTTGTTGTTGCTGTTGCTCGTTTCGTTGTTTGGCTTCTATTTTACTTGCGCTACTCTACACAGCTTGTTGTTGTTTTATTTTATGACTTTCCCTCAGTGTGTGTTATTGTTGTTGTTGTTGTTATTGTTGTTGTTGTTGTTGTTCGTAGCTGCATAAAACTTTTTCAATATACCAGAGTACTTTTTGTTTTGCTACCCCGTTGCCTTGCACTCCATACGCCCACACCCGCCCCACTCTAACTGTCTCTCTTTCTCCCTCTCTCTCTTTCTCTCTCTCTCTGTCTATCTCTGTCTTTATGTGCATTGTTTAATTTTGCAATAATAGAAAACATTTCTGTTTAAATAAATGCATTTAAAATTTAGATTTTCTCCCACTTTCCCTTCTCCTATATCTCTCTCTCTCTCTCTCTCTCTCTCTCTTTCTCTCTCTGTGTGTCGCTTACGCTTAGCTGTTTAATCCCTTTAATCTCAGTTCTAATTGCCAGCTTAATCGCCTGTCATTTATTTTATATGCACATTAGATATATGCATATATATGCTTATATTTATGTATATTTTTTATTATTTAATATTTCATCATGTGTTAAGCGCTTGAAATGTTCCAAAAATTCATTTTTTAAACCCCAAAAAATCTCATACAATGCAAACTGAAAAGTTGTTTTGAAAAACAAAAATTTATATATATATTAATTATACCTAATATTATATAATCAGAAAAATTTATTTAAGATTTTAAGACAAAAAAAAAAAAAAAAGTTAAATAATATTAAAAATATTATTAATAATTCTAAAGAAATAAAAAGTAAATAATACAAAGAAATATTAAATTATGTTTAAAGAACTTTCTTAGATAGAAGAAGTTGTGCTTATATATAATAAGAAATATTAATTTAAATTAAAATATGAATATGATTTTAAGACTTAAAAGACTATTAAAAAATATCCAAAATATTATTAATAATTTTATAGAAATAATAAATAATATAAAGAAGTATTTAATATATCTTTGTTAAATTTCTAAGATAGAAAATGTTTCTGGTCTAGTTATATGCTGAATCAATTGAAATTGGATAGCGGTTTTATTAAAAAGTATGTAATAGTCAAAGAGGGCGTGGTCGAGCCTATTCGTCAGGACGATAAGCAAGTTCTAGACATCCATCCAGTTATCCCAAACTAAATCCCTCTAATTTCTTTTATTATATTAAACAGGCTTATAGATTTATTTATATTTAATATATTATATATTTTACTTATATTTCACTTTAATCTTCTAGTCTAAAACAAAAAGCTTCTAGGCTAGCTATAAGAATGCGCCGTTAATATACATATATATTATAAGTTTATTATGCTTTTACATTTTATTAACATCAAATATTTGTTGTCTTCTCCCTCTTCAGGGTCAGTGCTCGGCTGGCACACTGCCCATGGCCTGGGTTGATGAGGGACCTGGTCCGCCAATCTGTCCGCGTTCCTGTGCCGAGCAGCAGCCAATGGAAAGCAGCATCGATAATAATAAACTCAAGTATTTCATAAATGCAAATACGATTAACTATAAGACGACGCATAATCGCAACAGCAACAACAATAACTTAAAGGCCATGTCTCGAGTGCGACGCGATAGGCAATGGGATGAGAATGTTGTTGTTGTTGACAGTGCCCCAACGGAGGCGGCAGCAACAACAACCACAACCGAGCAGGAGTTGGACGATGTGGAGCAACAGGAGCAGGAGGCGAGAGAGGCAAGCAGCACGGCCAGCAGCAACATTGAGGATGAGGCGATGCTGGATGAGGATCAGTCCACATTGCTCTATAGCCAACTCCAGACACACGAGCAACTCAGCGTCAACGAACACCAACAACAACAACAACAACAACAACAGCAACAACAACAGTGCCTTGATTACCTGGGCGATGCAGCCGAGACGAGTCCACAGCATCTGTGCGGCCTGCGCTCACCTGGTCAGCTGCTCGCCCGGCTGCGCACCCTTCGACTGCGCCATTGCTGTGAACGGAGCGTGTTCAGTGCTCTTCACACCTTGGCTCTAAATGTGACGCTCTCGGATCGGGACGAGTGCATCCGATTGCTAAGCGATCTGCTCGACGTGGATGCGCTGGCCAATCGCATCACCTGCGAGCTGGCCGAGATTCTGTTTCGCTTCGACTGCCGGCAGGTGTATTCGCTGGTCAATCAGTGCGATGACTGCAAGGTGAGTGATTAACTAGTATAAAACTACTTTAAATTGAGTGTATTCATCTGCTGCAATCAGACTCTTTTGCTGCAGACTTGATTGTAAATGTTGTTTGGCAGATGTTTTATAATTGCAGGAACTTATCGATAATCGATAAGTAAGACAAGTCTAATATATTGTATATCATATATTGTGCTTATCGATATATTCTCTCCTACTTATATCATTATCAATTTCTATATGCATTAGAGTACCACAAAATAATAATAGATTATAATAGTAGATAGGTTTTCTATGCAGACTCTATGCGCTTAATAAGTGAATGAATTTCATATATATTGGTTAGGTTATATAGGCTTTTTTTCTTTCCTTTATGCATCTCTATATTGTGCAGACATTCGAAAAAGCTATTCTTGTTTTTATATACCTTGGTCTACTACTATCTTATCGGTCTAGTCTGCTTCCTTCTGTGCTCCCTCTACGTCCCTTTTAGGTATAAGTATATGGACTGATAGCTTTGATTGCTATAACACTCTCATATATCAACTCTCTCTCCCTCGCTCTCTTGCTCTATCTGTCTAGGGAAAATTGTAAACTCAAGCCATTCAAAGGTCAGAACTAGAAATATGTTTTAAATATTTATAAATAAGCTTGTCCCTATCTTAATAGTAAATCCAACTACAATTCTTTCTTTTTACTCGCACGGTATATGTGTATATATCTGTATATATCTCTCTATATTGGGTTGGTGGGTGAGGTCTCTAGACTTCTACTATTCCCCGCATTATCCCCTATATATACAACGTTTAAAGTACAGACGGCGTGTCAGTTTCCAAGTCTTTTCCCGCCCTTGCCTCCTCTGAAATCCCTTGTAATATTCCAAATACTTGAGAATGAGTTTCAAAGTTCAATTGAGTTTCAAATGCTTTAGCTCCTCGCTGCTCTGCCTTCAGCTGATTTCCATCATGAAAATGACAGTTAAAATAGATAAAGTTTCCAAAAAGTGTTTTAAAATTCGTTAGCTTCTTGCTCATCTTACTCTTTACATTCTCTCCGTTATGGTCTGCCTTTGACTTCCTCAATGAATAGAAAGTGTTCGTTCTAGTCAGAAATTCTATTAAATAGCTTCCAGCTACTCTTCTCTCTGTCTCGCTGTCTTGCTGTCTCATTGTCTCTCTGTCTATCTCAGTGTTTATCTCTGTGCATTTCTCACCGGATTGTCGCGGGACACGCGCTCGCATTACATCATGTTTTAATTAAATACTGTGCAATGGGTTGGCAACCCTTGCCACAGGACAACAACAACAACAACGACAACAGGACATCAACAGGACACAACATAACTCGCATTTAAATTCAGCCCGTTAACCCCAAAATATGCCAAGCCCCCAAAGCCCGCAAGCCACAGCTCGGCAAGACAAATGAAAACTGGCAAATCTATTTGCTAGCGAACAAAATATACGACTATCAAATACCCTGCCCGAAATGTTCAGCTATAATATTCTATATATATAATGAATACTTGAGCAGAATTTAGCTTCAATTAGAGTTTCATTAAGCAAGGGCTCACAGCATTTTTGAGGGCTTACATTAGAGCTTGCAGCGTGTACAGTGTAGCCTGGCTATAAAGTAATGTGATTTAGGCATGGGTATTTAACAAGCTTAAGGCAACGATTGCTGCTGCTGTTGCAGTGTGTAAACTCTCGGCTATGGCTAAATCCTGCAGAGGGACGCAACTGCGTGACATTTTTAGCTGCTCATTAATTATTGAAGTCGGATGGACGGACGGACGTGGGGATGTAGAGGAGGGAGGCGGGAGGCGGGAGGCGGGGGACGGGCCTTGCCCCAAGAGCTGCCCACTTCACAAAATCCGCGCACAGCAGTCGTCCAAAGGAACCCCACGCCTCCTGCCCGGGTTTAATATTTCTGCTCGTAATTATCAGTGTTGCTAAAGGCAGAGAGCGAGAGAGAGAGAGGGGGAGAGGGGCAGAAGAGAGAAGTGAAGAAGCAACGCGTTGCGGTTAATTTGTGGCACTTAGAGGTCGCCAACTGGCGAACTGTGCCACATTTTTCAGTGTCTGTGCAAACATTTGACTGCATATTTGATGACTCTCGCTCTCCCCCTTCCTCTCCCACTTCCTCCCTCTATCTGTGTGTGTGTGTGCATAATTGGCAATTATTTGTTGCAAGCCTTTAAACAACTGGGCAACACAGAGCTAAGCTGACCAACTGGCAACTGACAACGGGCAATGGGCAATGGGCAAAAAGCAAAGCTGGCTGGCTGGCTGGCTGGTTGGCTGGGAAGCATGTCAAGCGAGGTGTGGAGAAGGTGTTGCGACAATGCGACCGCTAATGAGCGCCACACACACAAAACTGGGCAACAGGGGCAAAAGGAAAAGCTTTGCCAAGGGGGACACAAAAAAAAAATGTATGAAAAAAGTATGAGAAAAAAGAAAACTGAAGTAAAATCTTGTGAATGGCCTCTGCGTCTGTGTGCGTGTGTGTGTGTGTGTGGCAAAAGCACGTTGCAAGCATGTGAATTGCGCTGCTGATTAAGAAAAACTTGAGGCAGCTGCTAAGCAGCAGCAACAGCAGCAGCTGCACACACACACACACACACATATACGCACACTTACACAACCGGGCGTATGCGTAATTTAAATTTAAATTTGTGTGCGTGTGTGTGTGTGTCTGTGCGGCTGGCACACATTTAAATGCCTGCACAACAGCAGCAGCAGGCAAACTAACAGCCAGCGGTTGTAGACCCACCCCCAAAAGACACGCACACACACACATATAAACACACAGGCACAGGCTAACAGCAGCCGCAGCCTTAACATGTTTCTAGTTCGAAACGCGACTGCTGTGCAAATCAGGTGATGCAAAGAGAGTGAGCGAGAGCGAGCGAGACTGAGAGAGCACCAGAGTCAAAGAGCGCGCCAACAAAGTGAGCGCAACTTGTCAGCTGCTTGGCGCGCGCTCTCTCACTGACGACGCTCTCTCCCAAGCGCTCTCGTGCTCGCTCGCTCTTACGCTATTCAGCGCTGGCTCTCACATGACACGAAGCTTGCGAGGCTCTGCAACGTATTTTTTTTTTTCTTTTTTTTTTTTTTTCTTCTTACGCCGTTTATATAAGTTGAGCTGTAGGAATTTTATTTACTGTGCGGCCTACACAAAATATTATGAATATAAATAAGAAAATATTTTAAATATATTTATAAAATTCTTAAAAAATATTATTTAAGTTTTATTTGGCTTATATTATTTAAATTTAGGCTAGACAAAAGTCGTTTTGGCTTTTCCAGTCGCTAGTTTTTGAAATATCAACTGCGCGCGCTGCGCTCCACATTCAGCGTCCAATTCCAATTGCCAAAAAAGCTAAAAGAAGGGCTAGCAAAAAAAAAAAAAAAAAAGTAGAAAACAACACACAGACACAGAAGGCTTCCAGTTGGGCTGCTGCTCACACACAAACAGGAGAGAGACAGGCTTTGCACATGGCCAAGACGCGAGGCCTAATACTTGAGGCTCTGCAGTTTGGGCCAGTTTTAAATTAATTAACTCGACAGCTTAGGCAAGCCAGCCTTATATATACAGTAAATATATATATACATATATAAGTATATGTATCTCTATGTATATATGCCAAGTTGTTGTTGTTGTTGTTGTTGTTGGTCCTCATATCATAATTACTGCTGTGTGTGTATTTATGATTACGTTCACCGCAAGTCGTCTAATTAGTCAAAAGGACTCTCGCCTGACATTGCGGCCAACCGCAGGGCCCCATAACTGCCAAAGGCGCCACACACACACACACACACACAATACACACACACACACACACTGACTTGCACACCTCTAACCCATTTTCATATTTGGGTTACGACTCTTTTGATGGTCAAATAAACGCAAATTAGTTGATGGCCATATAGAAGCTGGCTCTAAGCGTGGTCAAAAACACACATTAAATTCATATTGCATACCTTTAGGGGCGGCCACTAGGACTACTGCTACTACTTCTGGCCAACCATTAAAAGAGGGCCCAGCATTCGAAAACTATTTTGACTGCTCGTATTTCAATGTTGAATTCCACGCAAAAGTTTTTCGCTTTTTACGATGTTTTTTTTTCTCCAGCCCTTATAAAGAATTTAAAAACAATTTTTGTTAAATGCAGTTGGAAATATTTCAAACATTTTCTGGTTTTTATATTTTTATGTGTATGTTTTTTATAGGAATTCTGTTTTGTTCCCACTTATTCTGTAAGGAATTGACATTGCTCTTTCTATATTCAGATTTATATTATTTATAAATTTCTTAGAAGTTTAAGTTTTGTTGTAGAAGTTTTTTCCAAAAAAATTCTAGTTTTTTTATTTTCTTCAGCCAAGACGCTTATGGCTTACCTCATATTGGTTTTTAATGATTATTATTATATTCCTTAACTAAACAGCTTTGTATAAACTAACTTTGGTTTTTCATGAGTAAATTCTCTGCAAAACACGTTTCTATGCCATTTGTTCCCTTACTATATCAACTAACTTTTATGGGTTTATATTATTATGAAATTCTTGTGGTTATGTCCATATAGCTTTTATTGAATATACATTTTCAGCATTTAGCTTCACACAAGCTAGTTCCAAGGGAAGTGTTTCAATTTCATGTGTTTTATTGCTTAATAGCTTATGGCTGTTAAGCTTAGTAATTAATAAAAAATTTTATTTTGGCTAATAGAAGCTTTTTCAAAGAAAGTATTTCAATTCCATGTGCTTCATATTTATTTTTTTACTAAGATACATTTATTAACTAAAAATCTTGAATATATTACTTTACATAAGTTATTTGCACTGCAAGTGTTTCAATTCCATGCATTCCATAGATAAATTAACTGCTATTTGATGTAGAGCTGTCTTATATAAATAACTAACTCAATAAAACTTATATTCTTGTAAAGCAAGTGTTTCAATTCCATGCATTCCATTGATGGGGTAACTGCTACTTGATGTAGAGCTCTCTTATATAAATAACTTATTCAATAAAAGTTCTATTCTTGCAAAGTAAGTGTTTCAATTCCATGCATTCCATAGATAGGCTAAGTGCTATTTGTTGTGAAGCTTTTTTTCTTCTATTTATACATCGCGCTTAAATGCGTATCTATTTTTGAATATAAATGAATATTCATAGATATCTTCTTAGCTATACATATATAATTATTAGCTCAATCTATCATATAGAGCTGATTGCTCTGCTCCTATTTCTGGTTATTTGCTCTTCTTTTTTTTTCATTAAAATTTTCAACTCGCATCTGAGGTCAAAGTTCGCACGCCTCGGGTTCAAGGTTATATATCAAATTTTACATGCCTTTTTTTTTTGTCAAATTTGTATATATATATTTGCATGGAGATGTATGTATATATGTATACGTTGGTTGTAGTTGGGTCTCGTTCTGCTAACACTTTTCTCGGCTGTCACTGCGTGTGGCTCTTTATCTTATTTTATTTTATTTTATTTTGTTAGGCAAAACTTTTCTTTTCTTTTCTTTTTTTTATCGCATTCTGTTGCTGGGTATCATCATAATCTATGCCCTATCGAAGATTTCGACAAGCTTACACACACTGAGACAGAGGCAGAGAGAGAGAGAGAGAGAGAGAGAGAGGGAGAGAGAGAGAGGGAGAGAGAAAGTGAAGGAATGTGTGTGTAAATTTGCATTTTACATATTACAAAGACACTTACGTCATCGCCGATAGGACATAAGCTTGTGTGTGGGGGTAGGGCTGGCAGGGGGTGGGGGCTGGGATAGGTTAGGTGGGGGATAGGTTGTGTGTAGGCGTTGCATGGGTTTAGTCAGGGACGGCATGTTGAAAGGAAAATTGTCAAAAGCGGAAGTAGCGTAATTTCATAAATGATTGATTACACACACTTTACACGCATTCTCACTTATGTGAACACACACACATACACACACATACGCACACACATGCATGTTTATTGCTTAGGCTGTTGTTGTTGTCTAGAGCTGGCGACAGCTGACACACACACACACACACACACACACACACACACACACACACACACACACACACACACACACACACACATGCATAAGCCCAACTATTGCCTGTATTTGTATAGCTTTCGACACGGTTTTTTTTTTACTGCTCCTACTTCTGCTTCTTCTTCTTCAACTTCAACTTCTGCTTCTTGCTCATTTCTGCTTTTTTTTCTGCTTTGTGGTTTTTTCTTTTGGACACATGTGCGCCGGCTGCGTAAAGCCAAAAGAAAAACTTTGCTGCGGTTACCCAATAATCTTTTTCTTTTACGCCAGTTTTTTGCTTGCCATCAACATCAGCAGTTGTTGCCTACCTTTTTGCCACGCCCACTAAAGTAAATGGGCTCCCATTCCCCCTCCCACTCCCCCCCTGCCTACTCACGCTTTATTTACAATCTAATAATTTATCGACTTTTGCGTGGGCGACGAGCGCGCGGCACGTTTACTGAATGGAAATGGCATTGGGCATGGGAATGGGAATGGGAATGGGATTGGGATTGGGAATGGGAATGGAACAACGGATCTGTTCGACAAGGCGACAAGCAGCTAAATTGCGTATACGCTGCGTGGGCCACTGCTGCGGCTGTTGCCGCATGCAAATGAAAATGAAAATGCGAATGAGCATTAGAAGAAAGCAAAAATAAAAAAAAAGGGAACAATGAGAAAGGGCCAGAGGGACGGAAAGGAGGAGCTTCAAAATGGACAAAAGACTTTGTTAGTTATGGCGCAGTGCAGCGAATGCTGCTAATGTGAAGCAGCAGCAGCAGCATCAGCAGCAGAGGCAGACGATTAATCAATAAAACGAAACCTGATGAGCAGGACACACAGACAAAGCAGACGCAGAGACAGACAAACACACACATACACACACACACACACACAAACACAGTCAAAGGAAATGAACACAGAACCCAGTTGAAATCTCGTATGAACAGTGAAGGCGATAAAATCAGTGAAACACATTACTTTGGCAGTGCTTTGGCAAGCATTAAATCAGCTGTCAATTTGGATAACAGCTCAATTAGCTCCACACAATAACAAAATTACAGTTAAAAAGTTATCGAAAGATAACTTCAACTTGTTTGCCATGCGGGCTGAGCATGTGCTTTTCAGTGCAATTCTCATGCATGGCTTTTCAGCTGGGTAGTTGGTGTGAGGAGAGAGAGAGGGAGGGAGAGGGAGAGGCAGGGCAAAGGGTAGCCGAAACCAAAGGCAGCTGCTGCTGTTTGCACAAAGACTTGTCAGTCAACGCAGCAGCAGTAACGCAATCTCTCACTCACACACACACAAACACACATCCATACGCAGGGACAATATGAAAAATGTTTTGGAAAACATGTTCGTAATCCACAATCGACAAAGATAAATCGCTTTTAGTGCGCTTCAAAGCATTTATTTAAATTTACGCTCTCGCTCGCACTCACCAACCAAGTTAGCTTACACTCTCGCGCTATCTCTGTCTAACTCGCTGTCTTATATAATGACAGGCGCATATCAGCTAGACAAAGGGACAAAGCTAGGCGAACAGTTGGCAAAGTGAAAACCAAACCAAACCGAATTGAACCAGAACCAACCGGAATGAACCCAAAAATGGATAAATGTGCAAATGTGTGTGTGTGTGAAGTGGAATGGGTGAAGAGCGAAGGCAGCACCAGCACTAACTGTTAACTGTTAAGAAAAACGAGCAATAGAGCGGGAGTGGGAGAGGGAGTGTGAGTGGGAGAGGGAGAGGGAGAGGGAGCGAGAGCAGGGCAGACCGCGCATTTATAGCAACAAAGACAACGTATAACGGGCAAAAACACTCAACTGTCGGCGATTGTCTCACTCGTTGACGCCTTTGTTGGTGCTGTTGTTGTTGTTGTTATTATAGCTGTTGTTGTCCCACTTGAAGTTTAAATGCTGTCGCTTGTTGTTGCTGTTTTGTTTGGTCTATGCCATGCATAAGCTGACGTCATACGTGTCTAATACTCAACATCCACTGTCTGATTGTCTGCCCAGATGCGTGTGTGTGCGAGTATATGTGTGTGCGTGTGTGTGTATGCGTAACTGTAGCTGCGTATTAGTGTCATTCATACTTTCGGCTTTCCCCTGTATCTGTGTGTGTGCATGTAATGAGTTGTGAATGACTCAGACGCTTAATGAATAAATATATACCATATATCGTATGCATGTATGTGTGTGGGCGTGTGTAGGTATACACATATGCGTGTGTGTGTGTGTGCATGGGTATTTGAGTTCAAGCCGATTGATTTCATTGGAAATTTAATACCTTGCTCTTAAATCCTTTTATAAACATAAGCTACACAGCTGCACTGAGAGAAACTTGGGTGCTTGTAGAAGTATGTAAGCTGTTTAAAATGCTTGAACTACAAACATATAAAAAATAAAATGCTTACGTATAAAAATATAATAAAAATAATAATATAATGAAAATGATAATATAATTATAAAAATTAATTTCGATTTCAATTCTATTCAATTTTTACTTGCATCTTAAATTCGAAATTAATTATTCAAAATATTTAAATTCTTTTTCAAATACATAAAAAATACCTAAAAAACTAAAAATGAATATTAATAAATTATTCAAATTAAATAATAATAAATAATTCAAATTAAATACCTTAAAAATAAAATAAAATTTTAATAGTTTTAATAATTTATTTAAATATATTTTTTCTTAATATTATAAAAAGTTTTTAAACATTTAATAATCTTTAAAAATTAATAATATTAAAAAATGATTTAATTTCCATACATTAAAAAATAGAAAATTAAAAATATATTTGAATTGAATATTTAGAATATATTATAATATATAAATTGATATTGATATCTATTAATTTAACTTAATTAATTTAATTTTAATTTACAAAATATATGTTTTTAAATATTTTAATTTATTTTGAATATGTTCAACTATATTATACATTTAACTAAAACACTCTTAATCATAATATATATTCGTGCATTTGTACTTTTATCTTAGCTTAAAGGCAAATTTGATCAAATTCAATTTGGTAATATTTTGACCTAAGTAATATATTTAACATAAGTTGACATATAAATTGCGCTGAAACCCCTTTTCAATTTGCCCTTTTTGGCATCGTCTTTCTAGACTTTCAAACGAATTAAGTTATAAATCAGAAATATTTCCCGCTTTGCTGTTCAATGATTTATCACGAACTTCTATATAATATGTGTCCAATATATCTACTTTTTCCATTCACTGCCTTCGCTCACTGTCTGCACCCTTCAGGCACACACACACACACACACACACACACACACACACACTAAGCGGTTCTGTGGGCATGTGGCAACTCAACGACAGTATTGTCAAATGTTAAGGCATTTAATGGGTTTGTACGCGCTCGTTACGGTAACATATGGCTCTACAGTTGCTACCTGGCCCCCAGCATGCAGCTCAACGAGTTTACAACAGTGCTTGACGAGCTTGCAGAGGATGCTAGGGGTAGGAAGGCCATTATAGCAGGAGATTTCAACGCATGGGCGTTAGAATGGGGTAGCCACACAACAAATGCCAGAGGCCGTATCCTACTGGAGATCTTCGCGACACTGGATGTTGCACTGCTCAACACTGGTCACGAGTTCACCTTCAGTCGGGCTGGATACGGATCTGTAATCGACATAACTTTTGTCACATCATCCCTTTTTCGGGAAGCAACGTGGAGCCATTGCGATAGCTATACGGGTAGCGATCATTCGGCACTTCTGTTCACAATTGGTGAGTCATCTGCCAGGGCGCCATCTTTGTGGAGAGAATCATATCAGCTGGATACTTTCGACCCCGCGGCTTTTTCAGAGGCCATTCAGTCGCTGGGTACAGTTGGCAATGCTGAGGCCAGAGCATGCCAAATGGTAGCCCAAATACAAAGTGCCTGCAATAGCAGCATGCTACGCCGCAAGCAGTTTACGCGACAGCAAGCGCCTATGTATTGGTGGAATGCACAAATAAGTGACATTCGACACAAATGCATTCAGGCGAGAAGAAGCTACCAACGGGCTCGCGGTAGGTCTACGTACATAGAAAAAAGACTAGCTTATCAGGCGGTTAGAAGACAGCTGAAGAAGGCCATTCGGGCAAGTAAAAGAGAATGCTTCTTAGAGTTGTGTGACTCAGCCGAATATGACCCTTGGGGCAGGGCATATAAGATGGTAGTTAAAAGACTATACGCAGGTAAACAGGTACAGCCTACGGATCGTTTAGAGCTTAAATCGATTGTGGAAACGCTCTTTCCAGAAAGATTAAGCTCCATTCACGATCCGGAGCCTGTACCTGTCAATCAGGACATGACGTGCACTGACCTTGTCTTAGTTACGGACGAAGAAATCCTAGTAGCTCTTAGAGGTCTTAGAACTAAATCAGCTCCAGGGCCGGACGGGATCCCAAATCGTGCGCTAAAGCTAGCCCTCGCCTTGCACCCAAATGCGTTTGCTGAGTTATACAGCGAATGCTTGATTCAGAAGACGTTCCCTGCTACCTGGAAAATCCAGAACCTGGTTCTGCTACCCAAGGCTGGCAAACCACCAGAGGAGCCATCCTCTTATAGACCAATCTGCCTCTTAGACACCATGGGAAAGGTGTTTGAGAAATTGGTCTGCTCTAGATTGGAGGCAGCTATCGCCAGTGCTGGAGGCCTGTCACCAAACCAATTTGGTTTCCGGAAGGCCCGGTCAACAATAGATGCGCTGGATAAAGTTGTTGGCCTGGCAACTTCCGCCATCCAAGGCACCAGATGGAAGCATGGGACAAAGCAGTACTGCATCATTGCGACTCTAGATGTCAAGAATGCCTTCAACACTGCTAGTTGGGATATGATATTTGATGCGCTGTCACAATATAATATCCCTAAATATCTAACAGAGACTGTTAAGAGCTACTTCAGAGGAAGAACACTTGTATACAACACGAGTGAGGGTCCCCAAACTCATACAGTGTCAGCTGGAGTTCCCCAAGGTTCAGTGCTGGGGCCTCTCCTATGGAATGTTATGTACGACGGCGTACTGCGGCTGGAACTTCCAGCAGGTGCGCACACCATTGGCTTTGCTGATGATGTAGCAGTCGTCTCCATAGGCAAGGAGCTTAAAGATACAGAGGATATGTGCAGCGCAAGTATCAATCGCATTAGTAGCTGGTTGGGAAGAGCTGGACTCGAGCTAGCGGCTCACAAAACAGAAGTCGTCTTAGTCAGCAGTCGCAAAAAAGTGGAAACAGCCAATATAAACATCGGCAGCGTCACCATCGCATCAAAGAGGGCGATAAAGTATCTTGGCGTCATGTTAGACACAAGACTAACTTTCCGCGAGCACTTAGAATATGTGCATAAAAAAGCAGCTGATTCTTGTAGAGCTCTCTCAAGAATCATGCTTAATACGCGGGGACCAAAACAACAACGACGTCTCCTTCTAACGAGCGTCATTAGGTCCGTCATTCTCTATGCTGCACCAATATGGTCAAGAGCGATGGCAACTCCGAGCTACAGCCGGGGCATTTGCGCCACCTACAGACTGAGCGCAATCAGAGTCTGCTGCGCCTTCAGGACTGTCTCCGATGACGCAGCGCTCGTCATAGCCGGCATGGTGCCTCTGGAAGACCTGGTCGCCGAAGCCGTGGAGCGGAACACACACGAGCCTGCTCGACGCAACGCTATCAGGGCGAATAGCATTGCACGATGGCAAAGAAGATGGAATAGCTCTTCAAAAGGACGGTGGACGCACACGCTCATTCCGGAGCTTGAACAATGGGTAAACCGCAAACACGGGCAAATTAATTTTTATCTCACGCAGATTCTCTCTGGACACGGATGCTTCCGGAGCTACTTGAAGCGCTTTGGCCACGAAGATACCGATGAATGCCCCTGGTGTGGACGAGGCTTGGTGGAAGACGCCAAACACGTCCTTTTCGAGTGCGGACGCTTCCTAGAGGAGAGGCGTGGTCTGGAAGAGGCACTGGGCCGCTCCATTAGAGCAGACAATTTAGTCAATGCCATGCTGGAATCGGAGGTGGCTTGGAATCTAATAAGCACCTTCGCGGCCACAGTCATGATGGAGCTCCGCAGAATTGAGCGAGCACGAAGACGAGTTGTCACAGGCTAGGATAGTACAAAATGCTTGCGAAGCAATGCTTTACGGCCGTCCCGCAAGCATCGTGTACTATTCTTAATATCCTAAACACCCAGATTATGTTTTAATTTATAATTTATTGGTAATAAACGAATATAAAAAAAAAAAAAAAAACACACACACACACACACACACACACACCACACAGCTTCAGCTTCAGAATCTTCTTCTTCCTCCTCCCTTTGTCATAGTTATATGGAAAATATTTATATATATCTATCGCATTGCTATTTATTTGCATAAATGCAGTGTTTAGTTTATTTTGCAGTTTCCGTCCGGTTGTCTGAATCAGTCAGGCGCTACTGATAGCCGAACCACCCAGAATCTGCCCACCTCCCCCACACACTTTTCCCTTCTTGGAGTCCTTGTTTGTCTGCGCGTTTCCCTTGCATTGTCGTCGTCGTCGTCGTCGCTGATGGCTGCCGGGAAAGGCGTCTGCGATTTGACAATGTGCGAGCTTTGCCTCAGGCTGAGCGCCCAGCTGTAAACAGAACTAGTGAAGAGGCAGGGCTTGGGGTAGGGGTAGGTTGTGGTGCTTGGTGTGTGTGTGTGTGACATGTGTGTGGCATATGTTGGTGTGTGTGTGGGTGTGTGCTTGCTGTGCAGCTTCGTCGCATTTCGATGCTGTTGACTACGCCATGTGGCATTTCAATTATGCAGCTGAGAATATTTAAGCACTTCCCTTTCACTCACACACCCTCTTTGCCTCACCCTCTGCCCCTCTCTCTCTCTCTCTCTTTGATTCCCTCTTGGCATGTTGCATGAAAGTTTAATTAAAATTTAAAGCGTTGTTGTTGCACATTAAGCACACATCAATTGCGCTTGACTGCGGCAATAATTCGGTTGCATTTGCTGTCACGATTCGGTTTCCCTCTCTCTCTCTCTCTCTTTCTGCTCCTTTTTATCGCAAGTTTTTCTGCCTGATTTGCAGGGTTTTTTTTCTTAGCTTGCTGAGTCCTTTGATAACCTGTGGCAGTCGGGTCACATGTGTGGCAAAGCCATTGATGATATTGCCTTCACTTGTGTTACTCTTTGAGCTGCTGCTACTGCTGCTCCCTTTGCTAATTCTATTTTCTCGTTCTACTCCACCTCCTATTAGCATTCTGCCACTGCTACTGCTATCTGATCTATTTTACTCCTTTTCTCCCGACTCATCCTCTGTTAGTTCCGTCTCATCCTGTGGCAATCAAGTCACATGTGATGCAAAGCTATTGCTCTCATTGTTTCCATATTTCGTTACTGCTTGTGCTGCAGCTGCTCCGATTGCTGATGCTGCTACTGCTGCTACTTATTCATCTGCTGCTGATTACCAAATGCTTGTTCTGTTTCTATTCGTATTGCTTTCCTTTGCTGCTGTTATTTGCCCGTTCTATTCGTCTCGGTTTATGTTTGCTGTCACTGTTGCGACTACTTGTACTACTATCCACTACTACTTGTTCCACTATCCACTATTGCTACTACTACTTGTACTACTATCCACTACTGCTAGCTACTACTACTTTTTACTACTACTATCCACTAATGCTAGCTACTACTGCTTTTTACTACTACTATCTACTACCACTATCCACTATTACTATCTACTACTACTATCAACTACTACTTTTTACTACTACTATCTACTACTACTTATGACTACTACTATCCACTAATGCTAGTTACTACTGCTTTTTACTACTACTATCTACTACTACTTTTTACTACTACTATCTACTACCACTATCTACGGTTACTATCTGCTATTATTATCTACTACTACTATCTACTACTACTATCTACTTTTACTATCTACTACTACTATCTACTACCACTATCTACTGTTACTATCTGCTATTATTATCTACTACTACTATCTACTACTACTATCAACTACTACTTTTTACTACTACTATCTACTACTACTATCAACTACTACTTTTTACTACTACTATCTACTACCACTATCTACTATTATTATCTACTACTACTATCTACTACTACTATCTACTACTACTATCTACTACTACTTTTTACTACAACTATCTACTAATACTTTTTACTACTACTATCTACTACCACTATCCACTATTACTACTATCAACTACTACTTTTTACGACTACTATCAACTACTACTTTTGACTACCACTATCTACTACCACTATCTACTATTACTATCTACTACTACTACCTACTACTACTTTTTACTACTACAATCTACTACTACTATCTATTATTACTACTCCCACTACTTATACTACTATCTACTATTACTACTCCCACTACTTATACTACTAACTACTATTACTACTCCTACTACTTATACTACTGGCTACTACTCTAATCTACTACTCACATTTACTGCTGCCTCTACTGTTACTAATCATATATTGCAAATTTGAGTACTATTTTCAAATTAGTTGTTATTTCCACTACCATTTTCTTCTTTAGTTCACTTGTAGCTAAGGTTGCAATTCTTGCAACTGTTTCTCCTATTCATAACTTCTTCATTAGCATTTCTCTAACTCCTATTCTTATCCTTGCTGCTGCCCGTGCTGCTTTTTCTTCCTCTTTTGTTTCCTTTCCTACTAATTATCTTGCAGCTAATCATTTTATAATATATTTCGTAGCTTTTACCGAGGATGAGGTTAAGTCCTCATCCTGTAGCTGTTGCTGTTTCTCCTCCTTTCTTTTTGTGCTGCTCCTATTTCTGCCGAAGCTGCAGCTGATCCTCTTCTGTGCGCAGCTCCATCTCTAGCTCTAGTTGATTGTCTAGTTGCTCTTCCTTTTCCTTTCGCTGCTGTTGATGTCAGTCCCAATGCTGCTGTTTATCCGGTTGCCTTAAATTCTTGTGCTGCACTTTCTACTATTACTTCCATTATTTTCTGCTGCTGCTCTTTCTACTGCTGGCGCTCATCATCCTGTCAGCCTGTTGCAATAGCTCTGCCCCAGTTTTTCTCCTCCACAAACTTTACTCTACCTATTAACTATGTCCTCTGTCTAAGGCCCAGTTAATAGCTCTTTGTGTGGCATCTCACTGGCTGCTGCTGCTTCTGCTGCTGATGATGCCCTTTGGCATTGCACACACAGAGATAGGGAGAGTGTGTGAGGGAGAGCGAGAGAGACAGTGTTATTGCAACAGTTTCTTAGTTTTATAGCTCGTATTTAACGCAAATGTGAACAAAGTTGTCGCCTGTCAAATGATGTCAAATGCTTTAAACGTTAGTCAACATGGCCAACATGTTGACATTAAGGCTTAAGCACAGCTTAGATCAATACAGTAGTCTTACTATTATTATACTGTAGTGCTAATGCTGCATGCCCTAGTTTCCCATACTAATGTGAAATGGCGTTGCCACCTGATTGGATTGTTCTGCATATCTACATCTATTCTATGTTTTATTGCATTTTATTATCACTTTGTAAAAGTATTTAATTGCATGTGTTATAGATTGTAGTAGACCAACATGCGACATTTTCCAACACTGCTTTTGAGAGGCTTTTTTTAAGTCTATTAATTATATATATTTAGTTTCATTTCATTATGAAACTTTAAAGCCTCTATTTGACTAAAAATTGATAATGAAACTCAAAAAGTGTGTAAGAGGAAGTTGTAAAAGAATCATATTTCATTTTCCAACACTGTTGTTAAATAGTGTTGCCATCTAATTGTATTGCTAAGCGAACCCGAGTTGAAGTCTATGTTTCTTCCATAACTCTTATTAACTAAATTTCCCAACTCTTTTACACTTCATAACTCGTTGTCCAACACTGTTTATGGAAGAATGTTGTCATCTGTTGGTATGCAAATGTCATATCTGGTAGTCCTTTTTCTTATTCATATTCAAGTCTCTTTAACTCCCTAGTTAAACTTTTTTACTTCCTTGTCTTTTCTGTTTCATTTTCCAACACTGCTTTTTGAGCACTAGCCTTGCCAATTGCTTACAAATGCTATGTCTACCTTGGCGTTAACTGTAATTGAAGTAATTGTGATAACCTGCACCATCTTATTAGCAATTCCTTTGCCACGCAGTTTTGCTTTCGCTTCACATTTTGAGCTCAACATTTTGTGCAATTTTGCCCTCTCATCAGGTGTCACACGCCGGCTGTATTAGAGCCAGAGCTAGTCTTTAGTTAAGTAGAGAGTGAGTCTGTAATAAATGGAATGCGTTGGTTTCGATTTACGCTTTAATGGCACTGCACCGAAAAACTTGGACAGGACAGCAGCAGCAGCAGCAGCAGAAGCAGCAGAAGCAGCAGCAGCAGTTGATGCTGCTGCATCCCAGTTGCCAATTTGATGCGAGCTTGATGCTCTAGCTTGATGTTGTCTATATGCAATTACAAAATGAAACAGCTTTTGCTGCGTGTACTGAGAGTGTGTATGTGTGTGTGTGTGTGTGTGAGTGGCAGAGTGTATGTGTGTATGTGTGTGTCTGTCTTTGGTTTGTTAACCAGCACATGCTGGCTATAAAGTGGCAGCAACGCACTTGACCAACTGTGGCACGTGTTGTCGCATTGGCTCTGGCAATAAGCGCTGCTACAGCCAATACACAAACACACACACACACACACACACACTCGAACACACACACACATACATTACTCTCACATACTCTCAAGTAATGCTTTTGGTACAAGGATAAACTTTTATTTTTCAAACCATATTCTGCCCCACTTCACTTTGCCTCATTTCTCTTTCTCTTTTTCTCTCTCTCTGTCTCTGTCTCTGTGTATATTTTCTTTCGTTTAGTTTTTCCTTTTTATTTTTTTGCTGCTGCTGCAACGTTGCAAGCACATTGCGGATGCTGGTTCATTGCCTCGTTTGTTTTGTTTGCCACACGGTCACGTGTTACCTTCGTCTTCTTTGTCGAGTGCTGCAGCGCATAAGGCCAGTTGCCCAACCGCCACTCCCACTCTCTCCCCCTCTCTCTCTCCCCCCCTCTCTCTCTCTCTCTATGTTGTTCACTCTTTCGCTGGCTGGCCCCATGTTGGCAGCTACGTGCAACACTCGAGTGCAACTCGGACGCGAAATTTAAAAGCCACAAAATCCGCCACACAAAATGCCAACTTGTTAAGCTGCGAGCAGCAGCTTTAACGTGTCCAGCAAAGTGCTGTAAATGAGGGCACGAGGGCAGCTTAAAGTGTTTCACTCCCATACTTATGGCTTTAATTATCATATATATTATTTCACTATATATACATATATATGCTCATATGTATACATCCATGATTGTCAATTGCTCTCCACTCGTTCAACAATGTATTGAATGTTGCTTATGCATTATTTCAATTTATTATGAGCTCTTCTTCAAATGTTGCCATTTTACTTTTATTCACTACAATCACTTACGCATATTCAATAGAATTGTTTCATAAATATAAAAATGATGGTAATATATTAAACAGTAGAAAATTAACTGAACACCTCACTTTAAGGCGTTTTATTGGTTTTCCATTTGCCAGAAAAGATGATATCATGAAAGTCTTAAAACTCAAATACGTCATCTTTTTTATTCAATACTCTTCAATTCAATAGAACAGAGAGATGAGAAATAGGTGCTTATCTCATCCAAATCCACTAGCACAATCACTTACCTTTGTTACTCATCATTCTTCTATATACAGACTTAAAGGAGCCCAACTTGAGCACCTGCCAGATCTCATATTTCTTTTGCAAATCCCTCGTAATTTTCATACTTAAAAGAAGTCCTAATTGTTCATCTCATTACTGTTTTAGAAGCTAGAAACTTACAATGCTGAAACTTAGAAGACATACTCATTGGTAGCCAACTTTAATGAACTGCTCAGATGTTCTCAACACGCTCACATGATGTGCTAAATACGAGTTATCGTATTGCCATGAATATCGTATACGATATATGTCATGAATATCGTATACGCTATCTACCGCGAATATCGTATATGATATCTGCCATGAATATCGTATACGACAGCTGACATAAATATCGTATATGACGTCGGGCATAAATATCATATACGTTATCTGGCATTGATATCGTATACGATATATGGCACAGAAATCATATAAAGATGCTAGAGACTTGAAATTTTGAATATATTTTTGTCGTAAAATGTAGGCAATTCAAGTTTTAAATATATAACAAACATATATACGCCCATTGTAGGCGTGGTCAATCATGTAAAGCTGAACTTTATACAGTTTAGAGCTTAAAAATGTTATATATGAGCTTCTTTCGAGATGCTCTATAGATTGACGACGAGATTCCCAATAAATCCACATTCCTACTCTCTCTACAACTTCTCACTTGATTTAGGATTTAAATTAACTCCGCCTGCATTTCTAGTCCACAATTTGTGTAGTTCCTTTAAATATTTCTCTTTCATTAATTGTCGAAATATTCTGTAATTATTAAACATAAAAAAAAAAAAAAAAAAAAAACATTAAGGTCTACAGCGCTGAACTTGTTGAGATAGCTTCGAAATGGCAGCGCCAACTCGCATCATAATTTTTGCAGCATTCTTTTTTTTTATAACTGTGAAACTTAAGTGAAAATGTCAAAGCCCCAACTTCTGACTGGCCCTGCTCTACTTATGCTTTTTTATATGTTTTCTTAATGTACCCAACACACACAAACACACAAACAACAGCCTCTATGTGTGTGTGTGTGTGTTGGGTTTTTGTGTTTTTATAACGCGCTTGGTCAAATTTGCATTTTTAAGTGAAAATTTAACGTTATGTATGCGCGACTCTCTCTGTGTGTGTATGTGTGTGTGTGTGTGTGTGTGTGAGTATATGAGAGTATATTTGGGTGTGTGTGTGTGTTTTGTTTTGTGCCGCATTTTCAGTTTAGTGTTTATGACGGATATGTAGACCCCGGACAAGTGTCGGAATTTATGTATAATATAATACATAATTTATATATATGTATATTTAGTATACCTATCATGCAGCAGTTACATCCTGCACACACACAGATACACACACACACTCACACACATCTGTGTAAATATATTAAAGATATGATGTTGTGCAAATTATCACATAAAGCATTTTCCATTTGGATTTTAATTAGGATTGTGTATGAAAATCAGTTGGAAAATGTGTTTTGCTTGTAACCTACACTGTCCAACAGAATTAGGAATTGGATAAGCACATTAGTTGGCAATGAGTATTGCATAAATAGTGTGTAATGAATTGAATTAATTGAGGCAGCAGGTTATTTAATTATGATTGTGGAGTCAGTTGAGGGATGTTTAAAGGGTTGATAGAAATTGAGAATATTTGAGAAATTTTTGAACAAGTATTTAAGGAGATTTATATATTATCCAAAAATTTCATTTTTTTTAATTTATAATATTATATTCTAAACCTATTGAAAATATTGACCCTATAAAGTATATGAACTCTTAATAATGATGATCACTTCTATTGATATAACCTTCTTCGGTTTTTCATCTATTTGCCTGTCTATTTATGCTTAAAGACTAAAAAACTTTCTAAAAAACTTTGACAATTTGTATATTATATTCAGAAATTTTAAATTTTCTCTTCATAAATCTTCTCTTCTTCATATGTCATATAATATTATATTTGTACTATATTATCATTTAATTCTTATCAAAATATATATTTTTCAATTTTATCGTAAAGTATATCATTTTATTTTATATAATGCTATACAATATTATATATTATATAATTGAATATCATTATTTATTAGCTATTGTTTCATAGAGCTAGATATACAATCATCTTAACCTTGTTTCTATTATATTAAAGTAATTATAATTATATTATAATGCAATCATATTTAATCTTGAATTTCCTTTATTTTTTTATTATATAAAAAGTAATTATAATAATATTGTATTGTATTCATGTAATTGCATAATGATTGAGCTATCACAATGCCGATAAATCAGTTTCGCTCAAAGTCTTTTGATTATATCGCTTATCAATTAAGCCGAGCAGACAAAGCGTCGTTCAATTCAATTGATGTGAAAAGTCACGTAGAGACAAAAATCAGCAGCGATTTCGCAGACGCATTTGCATTAAAGCAGAGATTGAAGTGGGTTTTAAATTAATTTTCATCAGCTTTAAAAATCAACGTTTATTATTTTGCTTTTGCGAGCGCATTCAGAAGTAAGAGAGAAAAAATTGTAGCATACTTTTATGGGCAGCAGAGAAATTTCGCTTATGCTGCTGCCAGACGCCATTATGCAAATTGCACACATATATATAACTATAATTGTGTATAT